>BCKG01000004.1:101504-422856 GCA_001600535.1 Yarrowia sp. JCM 30696
GTAAGACGTGTTCAATGCTATGTTGCAGAACGTCTCCACCCGATTATCGGGAAAACTTGAGGTGAAAAAACCCTAGAGGTGAAGATAGAATTGTGTAGTGGCGCGAATGATGAATTAGTAAGCTATTAAGTATCTCACCTCAAGTACGCTCTTAAACTACAGTTGTTTCAGCTATGCTTCATCAAACACTACGATTACATATAAAAAATACAGCTTACCTATTCAATACCAGAAACTTCTAGAACACCAAAATACTAAACATTTGCCTCGGTTCATCAAGCCGACTTTTCTACTTGCCGACAATAATTACCTGCACTTGCCTTTTATTACCGCTCAATGTGCTTGCCTGGTTGGCATAGAGAGCAGCCGTTTAAGGTTCAGTTCGATGCTCCGACAGTGCGCCGAGGGTGACCCCACATAATTCAGAGTATAAATTCGATAGCCGGTCCGTCTGAAAAATGAGGATTCAGAACTCCGACTAACTACTGACTAACACCACCACAATGAGAAGAACTCTTGCCCGTCTCCAGAACCATTCCAACGCCTTTGTGCGAATCGTCGAGGTTGCTCCTCGAGACGGTCTTCAGAATGAGAAGAAGATCCCTTCCACTGAAACCAAGACCTCCCTGATCGATAGACTCGTGGCTACTGGTCTTCAGACCGTTGAGGTGACTTCGTTTGTTTCGCCCAAGTGGGTGCCTGCCATGGCCGACAACGAGGCTATTCTCAAGCATTGCAACCAGACCCATGGAGGAACCACTGTGGACTTTCCCGTTCTGACCCCTAATGCTAAGGGTATGCAGAAGGCTCTGGAGCTTGGAGCCAAGGAGGTGGCTATTTTCGCTGCTTCTTCTGACGGATTTGCCAAGAAGAACACCAACTGCACTGTTGACGAGAGTTTTGAGCGATTCGAGGAGGTTCTCAAGCTCGCTCGAAACGCTGGTCACCCCGTCAAGGTCCGAGGATACCTGTCTACTGTCATTGGATGCCCCTATGATGGTCCCACAGAGCCTGCCCGCGTGGCTGAGCTTGCCCAGAGACTCATTGATCTCGGATGTTACGAGGTGTCTCTTGGAGATACCATCGGCGTCGGAACTCCCGGTACTATCGAGATGATGCTGGATCAGGTCATGCGACGTGTTCCCGTCGAGAAGCTGGCCATCCACGCTCACGATACTTATGGCCAGGGTGTTGCTAACGTCATGAAGGCTGTGGATATGGGTGTTCGAGTCGTTGACGCCTCTGTGGCTGGTCTTGGAGGCTGTCCTTACGCCAAGGGCGCTACCGGTAACGTGGCTACGGAGGACGTTGTCTACGCTCTGCATGGAAGTGGATACGATACCGGTGTCAACCTGGATCTGCTTTCCGAGACTGGAGAGTGGATTTCCAAGGAGCTTGGACGAACTAATGGAGCCAGAGCTGGTCGAGCCATCTGGAACAAGAACCAGGCCAAGATCTGAACATCAACCGATAACAAGTGAAGTATCTTCACTCACTCATACAAGTCTTACATGTGAAGTGTCTTCACTTACTCACTCAGGTACAAGTACATAAAAAATGCATAGATTGATTAATTTATATGATTGTCGTCGTCGACCAATATGTATGATTGTCGTGTCGTCCGTAAACTATGCAACACGTCCTACGATTGTCACGTGCTTTTCTTTCTATCAAGACTGCGCATCTGCTTCCGTGTCTGTATTGGAAGGCTGTACGCTCGGAGGAGCAGTGGTAGGTTCTCGGGAAGAGTCCGGAGCTGAAGGAGGCTCGGCATTAGCTTCAGCCGTGTTATCTGCAGTCACTTTTCCTTCTCCGGAAGGTGCAGCTGGAAGACCGGGTTCCTCAGAGGTAACTCCGTTAGCTTTGGCCTTTGCCTCTGCTTCCTTTCTCTCTCGACGTTCTTTGGATCGTCGCAAATCTTCCTCCTTTCTCTTGGCCCGTCTCAACTTTTTGGCGTCAAACTCGTGCCACTCGCCTACCAGGTCTCTCAGAATCAGAGGCCGTTCAGGCTTGGGATCGACGGTAAAGTAGTCGCTGTCAAGAGCCTGCTGGGACGTCATTCGGTACTCTGGGTTCATTTCGAGCAGCTTGGAAGCCAGCTGAAGTGCAGGTTCGCTGCAGACTTGCTCGTACAGCCGCATGAACCGACTGGGCTTCTTGTAGTTGATTCTGAGCATCTCGTACCAGGGCAGAGACTCGAGTTCAGGCCAGTAATCGGACGTGGGAGTACCCATGATATCAAAGATACAATCCAGCTGGTTGATCTCGTCTGAACCCCGGAAGACTGCCAGTCGAGAGTAAAGCTCTATTAGCAGACATCCAGCTCCCCAGTTGTCTACTGCTCCGTCGTACAAAGTGGCTCCGAACAGAAGCTCGGGAGGTCTGTACCATAGAGTGATGACTCTGTTGGAGTACCGCGCTCGCTTGTTGGAGGGGTCAATGGTTCGAGAGAGACCGAAATCAGCCAGTTTCAGGTTTCCATCGCCATCCACCAGAATGTTAGAACCCTTGATATCACGATGCAAAATTCCTCTCTGATGGATATACGTCAGACCAGACAGAATCTGCTTGAACAGAAACTTGATGTGCCCCTCGTCAAGCTTGACATCAGGCTGAGCAAGAATACCGCTGAGGTCATGACTCATATATCCGAAAATCATAAACACACCCTTCTCTTCCACCATCATCTCCTTGAGAGAAATGATATTGTCATGTCGGAGAGACTGAAGCAGTTTGATTTCACGTAGAGCAGTCACTGGGAATCCTTCTCGCTCAGTTTCGAGTCTAAGTCTCTTCAGAGCAGATGTAGTACCACTGACCTGGTTGACAGCCTTGTATACCTTACCATAAGTACCTTCTCCGACTTGGGTAACTCGTTCAAAGATACTGCTGGTGAGATTACGTTGAGTGACTCTCGGTTTAGGAGTAGTGTCAACCAGAGTAGTGGAAATAGGTTCTCCAGGCTCATCGTCTCCGTAACAAGGCACATCATCGTCAAACTGAGGACCAATGGACTCTTCTCTGGGTCCAGAAGACATTTCTCGTTTCGGTCTTTTGTTGTGGAACTCGGAACGCGACTCGGAAGAATCGCTGAATGCAGGGTTGTACCGTTTTCTTCCGTCTCTGCTTACATCTCTCGAGGACAACGCGTCTGTCTCTCCCAGAGACCCATCCAAAGACACATCTCCCACCGAACTACCTGAATCTCCATCCTGTCTCTTCTTTTCCCGCTCACGAGCCTCCTTTTTGGTGTACCCTATGTAGTTGGGGTTATTGGGGTTGTGAATGTTAGAGTCTGACAGAGCTGCCTGGGTAGCTCCAGCCTTCTTGCGTTTCCGTTTTGCCGCGGAATTAGGCCCTCCATCTGAAAGTGATGCAATAGAGCTTTGATCGGGTAAAGGACGGCGTCTAGAGCCTGAACCGGGAGGAACAGGGCCCGTAGAAGATGCACGAGAAGGTGTAGAGTCAAGCGGAGTAGGAGGAGGACCAGAAACTCGTCTATCTCGATACAGAGGAGTGGACTCTCGGTCTCTCTCTCGACTTCTGTCTCTATCCGGTCTATAACTCGAGCTTTCTCTTCTCTCCTGCTGCCAAGGGGCATTGCTGGAACTTCCCTGCCACGATCTGTCTCCTCTCGATCTATCCTGCCACTCTTTACCTCCTCGTCCTTTGTGTCTAGGCGTACTGTCGTCATTCTGTCTGCTGTCGTACCGAGAAGACTGTCTATCTCTTTCCCAAGGCTTGTCATTCGAGAATGACGAATCCTGCCGCAAAGGGGGATCCTGCCACGTCGAACGACCGCCACTCCAAGCTCCATCACTGAACAGATCAGGTCCATCGTCTCGATAAGTGTCTCCATGTTCTCTAGAAGCCTGAACGTCTCGATTCTCCCGACTATCCCTGCTGTCTCTGTCACGATTGCTTCCGCTGGAAAAATGGTCGTCTCGGAATCCACTGTTTCTGTTGCCGTGGCTGTGTCGTCCTCCTCGTCCCCGTCCTCCTCTCATTCCTTTTTCATTGCGAGAGCCTCTGTTTTGGCCTTGCTCTCCTCTGGGTCGCCAGTGGCTGTTGGAGCTGCGATCGCCTCGGTCGTCTGGCGGATCACGTGAATCCCTGTCGTCACGTTTGTTCCAGCTCATGGGTGCCCGCGGGGTAGTATCCATGCCTGGTTTGGGGGGGTTGTAGTTGCAGTGTGTGTGGTGTGCTGCGTTTGCCTCTAACTTTTTTGATTCTTCTCTCTCTCCAAAGTCAGGCTCACTCTGCCGTATTATCCTTCTCTTTTTCCCATGCATACCCAAATGTATCTTAAATTTGGCAAGTTACCCGGTGCAGAGGGAAGCAGCAGGGAGCAGAAGAGAAAAATGTCGACTGAGAATATAGAGAAGAAATGAAAAGGAGGCAAATGGAAATATCACCAGACTTCGAGTAATATTTCCACCAGCACACCCCCCAAGGGTATGACTCAAGTATATAGTGACTACGTCTGGGGACTACTGAATGTGGTGGGGTCGGCTGATGACGCATTACGGGAGAGGGGAAACATCCAGAAGAGGAGACCGAGAATGATAGTTCCTTTGAAACCTGCAGTGGCTGTGCGGAGCGTGGCAAGTTTGGAAAGGGGTGAAACGTGTTTGCCACCAAGTGAATCCTCATCTGCAGGCCCAAATAGGCAAACAGCCAGCCAGTAACGTGTGTACCAGCACCAATTCAGACAGCATTTCATTCGGTTGAAACGCTGCGTGTCCTCCAAGAGGTCTACGACTGGCACAGAGCCAGCAGTGGTGTGTAGGTAAAATACTAAACCACTGGTTGTTAGTAAGCGAACATCGCCACTATGGGATGTTCGGGTTAGTGGGGAGAACGAGAGAGAAGAGACCAATAGTCCACATCTGAGGCCCACCACATAGTAATGGTGATTCCAGGAGACCTTTTGTAGTGACGACAGAGCCTTTCGTAGCTCACCACAGCCTTCAGGGCTTCTTTTGCGACTCTGACATGGTCATATCGTTGACGACGATAGGTAAATCGCTCAGCCACGTAAAATGTCTTTTCGGAATAAAGACGTCAGGAGAGTTGCTCATGGACTTCTCCAGCACTCGCAAAATCGGTTCTGCGCGTTCAGATGAGTTCTGTCATCTTTTGTCCGTATGTTGCTGGTAGAAGGGATGGTTGTTCACAGAGAAGCGTTGGGTGTGAGTTTACAGGACAGGAAATTACAGAGCACCATGTGGGTTAGGGGAGGTGACAGGGAAGGTGTTGCTGTGATACTACAACTATAGCACACTGACAGCAAAAGCAAGCGAAAAGAGAATGATTAAATGGAGCACCTCATTCTTCGCTTGAGGGCAAATATTTCAGAATGTCATTTAAACACTGCATACAACTTGTCCTTCGTCTATCTCCTGATAAAGTTATGTGGGGGTCAGGTCACTGGAGCTGTCCTAAACCATCGTGTATACAGACCATGGTGTGTCAAAGTGCTGTATGAAAAGCGCTCAATGAGGCATGTTGACGACAACTAACCGGCTCGGTGATCCGCTTCAAGCGGCCACGTCATTAGCCCGAGCGATAGTACTTTCAAGTGGCTAATCGGATAGTCGGAGAGTTTAGAATACAGACCTGTGGCTAGTAGACTTAGTTCGGGTTTGGTCCTGTGTTTTCACAGCAAAGTGGCTATGAGGCACGGACATACATCGACATGTACCCGAGGTGTCCCTGAGAATAGTGCGCAGGTGGAACTCGCTTTCCGACTACATTTTTTATCGGATATGTATTGTGGGCCCCTTCACTGCTTGTCACCGTCATCACCATTCTACAGTACGGTAGATTTAGGTGGAAGTTCCGAGACATACGAAATAAATCTTGATCACGTTATCATTATCATCGTATAGAATGGCCGAGGAGTGTGAAACCGGAATAACTCGGTGTTGACCGTAAAACAGCTTGGTGGCAAGTTCCACCCCTTAGCCGGAACCCGCCTGCCCGAGGACCATTTCTGCACCCTGTGACCCCTCAAAGTCCACACCTCCTCACACACCAAGACCCAAGACTGCATAATCTCGGTATACACATTGGAGATGGTGTGTTTGAGACCTCTTCCACACGACCCAAGAGGGTTAAACTGTGCGAACGAGGGAAGGGAGGTTTGGTGGTAGAGATGAGATGAGATGAAGAGAAGCAGTGGGTGATGACTAAGAACGGCATCACAACGGAGAACCTAAGACTAGGGCTTGTGTAACGCCTCCCCATAGGGCAGCTGCTAACAACGAGTTCTTTATCCTCCACTGCTCTCATTGACTAGTCTTCATCTTAGTGAAAACGGGCCTGGGCACTTCCCATGCCGGTTCGTGCGGCTCGGAAATACGCTATAGTGCCATGGTTTGTATGGGGAAGCGCTAGTGCGGGGGAGGGACTGGTCTCATGGTGATGAGAGAGTGAGGGTGTAGGAATGGACAGATGAATACTGAAGGAATGGGCGAATAAAACATATTGTAATTTATTCCATTGCAATTGTCGTGATTAGAGCACTCCAAAACCCCTTTCACCTGCTCGTTCACACCAGGCCCCCTTCTCTCACATCAGATTATGTCCCGTATGCATAGTCTTCTGCACGAACATGGCTAGTGGCCTCAACAAGCACTAAGAACGGGGCTTGTAAGGGCTGAATGGACATGCCGTCACGGTTATTATAATCCTCGGGCAATTATAAATACGCCTCGATATCTCCCCTGATATCTCCTCATCAAACAACCCCTCCACACTACTAACAATGAAGATCCTCCTTATCCTTTACGATGCCGGCTCCCACGCTGCCGATGAACCCAAGCTGCTGGGTTGCACCGAGAACGAGCTTGGAATCCGATCCTGGCTCGAGTCCCAGGGCCACACCCTGGTCACCACCTCTTCCAAGGAGGGCGCTGACTCCGTGCTCGACAAGGAGATTGTGGATGCCGATGTTGTCATCACCACTCCCTTCCACCCCGGATACATCAACCGAGAGCGAATTGCCAAGGCCAAGAACCTGAAGATTTGCGTCACTGCCGGTGTTGGATCCGACCACGTTGATCTCGCTGCTGCCAACGAGCGAAACATTGCCGTTCTCGAGGTCACTGGCTCCAACGTCACCTCTGTCGCCGAGCACGTTGTCATGACCATGCTGGTTCTGGTCCGAAACTTCGTCCCTGCCAACGAGCAGGTCCGAGGCGGTGACTGGGACGTTGCCGGAGTCGCCAAGGACTCCTACGATATCGAGGGCAAGGTCATTGGTACCGTTGGTGTTGGCCGAATCGGAAAGCGAGTCCTCCAGCGACTCAAGCCCTTCGACCCCAAGGAGCTGCTCTACTACGACTACCAGCCTCTGTCTGCTGCCGACGAGAAGGAGATTGGCGCTCGACGAGTCGAGAAGCTCGAGGACCTGCTTGCCCAGTGTGACGTTGTCACCATCAACTGCCCTCTGCACGAGTCCACCAAGGGTCTCTTCAACAAGGAGCTGCTCTCCCACATGAAGAAGGGTGCCTGGCTCGTCAACACCGCTCGAGGAGCCATCTGTGTCAAGGAGGACGTTGCCGAGGCCCTTAAGAGCGGCCAGCTGCGAGGCTACGGTGGAGATGTCTGGTTCCCCCAGCCTGCTCCCGCTGACCACCCCTGGAGAAAGATGACCAACAAGTACGGAGCTGGTAACGCCATGACCCCCCACATGTCTGGTACCTCTCTCGATGCCCAGGCCCGATACGCCGCTGGTGTCAAGCAGATTCTCGACGAGTTCTTCTCTGGCCGAGAGCAGTACCGACCCCAGGACATTATCTGCTACGGCGGTAACTACGGTACCAAGGCTTACGGTGATGACAAGAAGGTTGTTGATAAGAAATAAGCGCTTTAGCTGCTTTTCTTGAAACGTCCTTCTTCTCTAGTCTACTGGACCATTGGTAGCGTACTGGTGCGATGCCACTAGCCCAGTTCGTATAGCGTAATGATAAGATAACATAACATACAGTAGCGCCAACTAAAAGTGCGATAACGGAGCTAGCTTTATCAATCTATTAATATAGGAGGCAGCCACTGAACATGTTACTCGGTATGAAACGTAAATGCACTTTGAGATATCCGTACTTGTATGTACTGTAAATCCAACTCCATTAGGACACAGCAGGGGGCGACCTGACACACCTCAGCACAAGGTCTATACTAATTATAGCAGGAAGGGGCTATCGTGATAGGAAATACAGAGGTCTAGGTTTAATAAATAAATAGTGGGTTTCCATGAAATTTGAGGAGAGAAACCTGGTGGTAAGCTGGGTCTGAGTACACCCGCGTTTGGTTATATTTGCTGACACCGACCGTTATTTACTCTGAATTACTTTTCTGCCCTGCACCTGTCGGAAATGCAAGCTTATGTGTGGTAGATGACCGTTTCATTGTTCCTGCGACTGCATTTTCTCAACTTTATCTATTTTGTGTTAATGGAGAAGTTATATATACAAGTACACCAAACTAGTCCTTCAGTGGTACCAATACAATCGCCATACAATGCTCAATTGGCAGCTCTAAAAAAGACAGCCATTTTTTCTCGTATTTCCATCCCAATCGCCCGTCAAACGCCCCAAAGGCGTGCTACATGCTGTCAAACGCGATCCTCTGGGAAAAGCAAGATCGGCGTTTATTGATGTTGTGAGACCCTGAACGTACGTTGTGGTCTGGTATATGCTATACTACAAGTAGCTTGTCCATGGGCTATTACTTGTAGGCGCTATATGAGACACCAAGGCGATCTGTGGTGGAGTTTTGTTGGGGAGATATTCAATGGTGTCTTGGTATCTCCATCTTCCTTGGCGAGTCATATACTTGTATCAACAACATGTATTGACGACGGGCCATTGGTCACGGTATTTCACTAAGCTAAAAAGCGACCGGTAAGGCTCTCAAAACTCCGGCTACATCGGGTGGCGTAGGCGAGACAGAAAAGCCTCGGAGATTTGGAAAAAGGAAAACAAGGCTAGCCGAGGGATCAAAAACCGGTTGCAAGGTGGGCTATTGGAACTATTGAATATTTGGCTGCTAAAATGTACATACTGAAAAAAGGAGCAACTCTTGCGACGTAAGCTCTTTGTACGCTGTAGTTCGATGTTCCTACCTGCTGCTGGAGGGTGCCTCTGAGACACCAGAATTTGGGGGAGTAAGACTTCCAAATTTTAGGGAGATGTCTCCCGGCGAGATGCACACATCCGAAACATACGAGAAGTGCCTGAGCAAATACAAGCCGTGGTAAAAAGCAGCCCAATTATCATAGAATGGGCGAACACCGTCGTTGCTCGTCTCAGATCGATCCAATTTCCACGAATTCTCGCGTCTCGATGAGTTGCTTAACAAGGTGTTATTAATTTCGGACCTCCGCGTCCGTCCATCCATAGCAGCGCAAGCCTGGAATGGTTCAGCCCAAAGGCAATAAATAATACACAACCCGGTGTACATACGACTTGTACATGCTGGAACGACTGCCAGTATATACTTGTATCCCAGAACGGGTGTCAGCTTAATGCTGACTATACCACACCAACGGCCCGAACGCCCCCTTGCTGCAAATAGATCCAGCACCTTCCACAAGACCAGGCTGTTGTTTACACCTTTCATGGGACGTGCTTCTCCGTCTTCCCGCCGTAAAAGGAGCAAGGTTTTGTCACCAGATTTATTGTTCTGAACTCTCAGGCCTCCAGAAGGTTTCTGACTGTGCGGAATGGGTGTGTGGGAGCGTATAGTGGAGGTAGTGGAGGAGCGAAATACGGCGCAATGAGTTGATGTAACGGTTGAGTTTGAAAGCAAAGAAGGTTTTTCCCCCAGAATCCGGATCCATCGCAGCAATGGCCCGGCGGGTATTTTTGCACACGCCTTCAAACGACAAAAAGACATGGTAACCCCATGTTTCTGCTTTGGCTTTTCTCGTCCATGTGCTGCTTATATGCTTTCCTCTTGCTCTCTCATGTTGTTACCTTTATGGACATCGCTGAACAGCACAGTTCTTACCCACCATAGTAGCTTTGGGTACGGCCTGTTGGGCCGATAAAGGGGCGAATCGAGCTGGTGAAGCCGATATTTGGCCCACCGAACCCGTTTGTTGATGCAAATATATCTGTGCCGACCTTGTCCACCTCGCTAATATTGTTTTTTCCTATTATAATCACATAATATATTAACTTTATAGATATAGAGAGACCATTCGGAAGGAATGTCCACGCTGTGAGGATAAGATAAGATTCAGGCCCCCGTATTTCCAGTTGACAAACTTCCTGTACTTAGCTCCGTAACCACCACCAGTAGCTTCCTCTTCGCTCAGACCAATATACCACAACCCCACAAACGCAGTTTGTCATCACAGACAGGAGAAAGGGGGTCATAGAGAAAGAGGCGACCAGCCGGTCTTCAAACACCCCTTTCCGAACCTCAGACACCCAATCTTGTGGTTATGGGGGCCGTCCACTATTGAGTTTATTAACAGGCAGTGGTACAGCAGTGCATCGGGGAGTATTCGGTACCGAGCGAGTACGAGCTTGACGAGCAACTGAGATGCTCTACTTGTAGTCACTTACTCGTGTTGAGCCGCACATTTCCGGAAACTGAAATACTTCATTCTCCGGCTCCAGCTTGGTTCACCGTCCTTATCCCACTCTTAGTCGTCCTCTTACAACCCATGGTGTGATCCTGTAGGTACGGGGGAACAAAGAGAGACAAGCTTCAGATAAGATTGTCAAGCAGCGTACACGGGTACGAACCAGTGTACGAGATGGCGCTAAAACACGAAATGCCACTACTGGTATCAGCCGCCTCCTTCGCCTCAGATATTAAGCCTGAATCAGTTATCACTTTTTCTCGACTAGCTAGACTCAAAATCCAGCTATGTCTACACCTATAACTCCCGTATAACTCCTCACACTCAACTCATTTGGTGATCCGTTTCAGCCCTGGATTTACAGTTGGCCTTTGTCCCCTTTCTGTCAGAAGTTCTCTCCGCGTCTTTCCTGTATGTATTCATGCAATAGCTGATAACTCTAATGAGTCTCCTGGCTGAAGTTAGAATTCGGGCAATGGGAAATGCCGAAATGCGATTCTTTTTTGCGTCAGCATGTGCTCTGAGAGCTGCGTAAACTGTTCTTCATCTTTTTTTCCGCGAAAATCGGCTATTATTCCTCCCTTTCTGGTGAAATTCGCTACCTGCACCACCCCCAATAACATAGCACAAAGTCAGACTTCAGGGTTTGATCAAAAACCCAATATCCCCCAGTGTTTGAGTTCTCCCGAATCTTGAGGGGCTTTCAAGGAGAAAGACAGACTCCCCCAGTATATAGAGAGGGCCTGTCCCAATAATTTTCAAAATCATACACGCCAGAAGAAGGGTGCACCAAACAACATGACTCAGTGCGATACCGAACTACCTACACGAACCCCCGCCTAGACCGAACGATCACTCGCATGGCTCGCTGGATACAGATGACTACCCCCCAAGTACTTACGATTGTGACATTCATATTTCCACCTCCTTAAAAAATCTGAGATCCTGTTTCATCCTCATCCTTAAAATCAAATCTGCACCTACGCAAGATTTTCGCCTTCCACTGATCCCTTCTTCTCTTTGCTATCGATCATTATTCATTACGATCGCCTTTATCGACGGCCTTTTCTGTTCCCACTGACACGCCGCTCACCGAGCCATTTATTCTGGTCTCTCACATGTTATTTCTTTTTTCATATTCTTCTTTTTTCTTCTTTCTTGTTCCTTTTTATTTCTCTCTCGTGCCACGCGCTTTTGCCGCTCACCTTAACACGCTCTTTCATTTCGTTTCTTGTTTCGGCAGCCCTTACGCCATGACCTTGCAACATTCATCTTGTTCTACTTTGTTCTTGCGACTTGTTTCGCCACTCTCTGTCGACTTATAAACGACAAGTGCCACCGTGCACGTTTTTGATTTCTATTCCCTTTCATTTTCGTTTCTATTCTAACGCCTCCTTCTATTCTAAGGTACTTCGAGTGTCACCTTCGTTGACATGTTTCTATTCTACCTTCTTGCAGTCGCCAATATATTTTGTGCTGACAGTCTTTTATTTTCACTGCTCACCGTCGCTTCGCCGACTCCTTCCCCCCTTCCGTGTGTTAACTCACATACGCACCGCCTGTGGTGATTTACCCTTCCGTGTGCTAACGCACATACGCACCGCCTGTGGTGATTTACCCTTCCGTGTGTTAACTCACATACTCACCGCCTGTGGTGTTTTACACGTTTTTGTTTTATTTATTGTTACTCATCTCTTTCTATTATTTCTGTTCACACAGTTACAGGTGCCTCGCAGACGCTCTCCATCCACCTTCAGTCCGCGAATTCAAGTTTTGATTCACCTGTTTGTGTTTTTACCCGCTTTGCATCCCAGCCTCTTCACCCCCTTCCCCTGTCACACATCGTTTCTACTTACTCACAGTTAATACTGACCATGCGCTGTCTCGATTAGTTCTGGCTGCCTCGTTGTTGCTGTCTCTGGCAACTTCCCCCCCCCCTCTGACCACTTCCGCTGTCTCGCTACGTTCTGATCTGTCACTGTCGTTTTTTCGCACCTGTCTTCTTTCTTGTGCATGTTTGTTTCCTATTTGTTACTATTTGTTTACTAGCCATTTATCCTAGGTTTCTCACCCCCTTGTGGTGCTTTGTTACTAACTTTTTTATACCACTCTTCTAGATTCTTTTCTTTCCATCGGACCTGATTCCAGCTTGTCCCTACTCGATATCCAAGGCCATCGACGCCCTTGTTGAACATTATGATACTTATAAATTTGACATCACATTTTCCTATGAACCTCTCTTGACGGGTGCCCCTGCCCAGGACTTTCTCTCACCAGGTGCTGTAGCTACTGTAGTGAGTTTTCGGATCTATGTAACATCTGTTCTCAATAAACTAGTCATTGTATCAATGACTGCTGTCTGTGTGTGTTCGTAGGTGTTGACTTCGTGTTTTTTCTACTTCTAGGCATCATCGAGTGCTAACACTTCATTCATCTTCATAACACCAAGGTACACTGACCAACTCTACTCTGCTCTCATAATACCGGTACTCAATACAACTCTTACTACTTCTCACATTTACAACAATCAAATACATTTTCATATAAGTAGAACATTTCCGTATGGAAACAATTAGAACTGTCCGGTGGGGTGCTTGATGGCCACTCGAGCACCAGCAATATCGTCTCCAATATCGGCAAGCTCAGGAGCAAAGAGCTTTCGGAACCGCTCACACAGAGACTCGTGGAGCTGTCTCATCTTGGGAGACATGACTCGGTCATGAACAGCCAGACACTTCTTGACAACGTGAGCGTAGTCAATGAAGGCCTGCTGGATCGAAGCATCACCGTCCTCAATAAAGACTCGGTACTGGTGAATACCGCCTCCAACACCAGAGTCAATAGCTCCCTCCAGAACCAGAGGCAGCAGGTTGGTGTCACCTCGGCCCTCGAGGAAGGAAGACTCAATGGCCTGGAGCTCGTTGATCTTGCTGTTGAGGGTCTGGAGAGCGTTCTCGGCAGGGGACAACTTGACGACCTGGATGCTCTTGACCTCAGATCGGTTAACAATGGTGGGGAAGGGCTGGTAGGTCTCGTAGATGGTCTTCTCGGTCCACATCTGAGTGGGGTTGTCAGAAGGACCAGACGCTCGAGTGAAGGAGAAGAGTCGCATGTTCTGTCGGTCGTAGTACTCTCGAGCACCATCGGTGGCAGCGGGAGACAGGATGTGAGAAGCCTGGGGCATGGGCTGCACAGCGGTGACGTGCAGGAACTGACCCTCGTCTCGAGCCTGGTTCTCGTTGGGGATGATGACGGCCTTGGGGTGGACTCGGTACAGAGTATCGTGGATGGTCTCCAGTCGCTCATAGGCAGAAGCCTCGAAGATGAAGTGTCGGCCTCGAAGAGACTTGGGGAAACCACCTCCAAGAAGAGTGACTCGGAAGTACTTGGGCTTGTCTCGCTGCTGGGTGTCAACCTTGTTGTAGGTGTTGGCGAGCTGCTTGGTGACCTCAGCCAGCTTGGAGAAGTCGTAGCTCTGCTCGTAGGCAACCTGGAGCTGCTTCAGAGCATCGACAGAGCTCTCCAGACAGTCGGATCGCTCAAAGTAGTCAATGGCATCTCGCAGAAGGGCCTCCTTTCTAGCAAACTCAGACTGGGCAGGCAGCTTGGGGAACTTGGAAGGACCCAGCTTGGCAGTCTTGTCCCAAGAGTAGGCGTTGGACAGCAGAACGAGAGACAGACCAGCCTGGACGTGGTTCTGCTTGGCAACATGCCACTGAGCAATGTCGTGGACGTACCGAGAAAAGATCTCCACCTTGTCGAGGGATCGCAGGAAGTTGAGGACGTTGAGGGTGTGGAAGATTCGGTCGTCGTTGTACTGGTCTCCAGCAGGAATGGTGTGGAGATCGTACAGCAGATCGGTGAACTCCTCAATGTCCTCGGCAATAGAGGAAACCTCGTCGGGAAGAGACTGTCGCAGAAGCTGCAAGAATCGGTTCTTGTCCTCCTCATCGGGCAGGAAGGTCTTGTGCTGGAAAACAGAGTCGAGGCCAGCAATAACCTCACGGGTGATCTGAGAAAGATCATCGTTCAGAATCCACTCGCCAACAATCATGGACTTGAGAATATTGACAGCAACAGCCTGGGCACCAGCGTGCTTACCAAGACACATGTACAGGATACCAACCACCAGAGAGGTGTCTCCAACGTACAGGTTGACCTGGAAGCCTCCAAGACGGGAAAGACCGTACTTATGCTGCTCCTCGGGAGAAGCCTGCCATCCCAGAAGATCCCAAGTCTGCTGGAGCATGGCGGAGGCTCGACCTCGAATGTCTCCAAGCAGACTCCACATGGCCTTTCGCTTCTGCTCGGACAGGAACTCGATGGCGATAATGTCCGAACCAGTGACCTGCAGCAGGGTGGACAGGTAGGTGTACCAGATGGAGGCGTCGAACTCCTCGGCTTGCTCGGGAGAAGGAATGAACTTCTCGACCAGCAGACTGTTGAGGTAAGTGAGAGTACCAAAGACAGTGTCGTGGTGCAGGGTGACGAGGGAAGTCCAGGTCTTGGGGAACGACTGGTTGGCCAGCATGGCGGAACAAGCCTGCAGAATGTTGAGAATGATCTCAGTGAGCTCGGATCGAGACAGAGACGACGAGGGCAGAGACATTCCAGAGATGTTGGCAAAGGTGACGATCGACATGAAAATGGTACCCATCTCAATCAGACACTCATCAAACTTGGCATCAGATCGAGAGTCCACGGGGACAGTGACGAAGGGGTACTTGCTGGGGAACAGCTCAGTGTAGGTTCGTCGCTTTCGGCCAAACTCCTTGTAGTGAGCCAGCAGAGCCACGTAGGTTCGAGCAAACAGAGGCAGCAGAGGCACGTACATGCCAATGATACCCTTCTCGGTCTCTCGAGAGGGCCACAGGATGGAGATCTGGTTGGCAAAGATGGCACAGACAAGTCGGAACAGATCCTTCTTGAAGGTGGTGATGGTACCAGACTCGACCTTGGTGATGAAGGGCAGAGTCCATCGAATGGTGAACGAGGCGAGACGGGCTCGGTACTTGGCCTCCTTGAACATCCAAGATCGGGACATCTCCTGGATGAACAGAAGCTTTGCGACAGTCAGCTTATCGTTACCGGGTCGGATGGAGTCGACAAATCGAATGTAGGTCTCCATACAGTCTCGGTTACCGACGAGAGGTCGCATGTTCTCCAACCAAGTAGGCAGATGGCCAATAAGAGCAATGGTCTGCTTGTTGGGGGTGTCAGTCTTGATGGCATCGACAATATCGTCAATGACGTGGTGCAGGCTGACAGCCAAGTCCTTTCGGGCAGCGTGCTTGTCCTCAGAGACACCAATGTCGACTCGAGCAGCAGTGGCGATGAGGTTGGCAAGGTACTGACCACACTTCTGGACCTTCTTGGTCTTGTGGATGTAGGCCAGCAGAGGCTTGGCAATACCGACAAAGCTGAAGTGAGACAGCCAGTCGTCAGCAAGGTAGGCATGGTTGCCGTGGTGCTTGAGAGAGACAACCTCGAGGGCGTGGATCAGACCACCAAAGGCAGCGTCTCTGTAGGCCTCGTTGTCGACGGCCAGAATGATCTGGCACAGGTTGTTGACAACTCGGTGGAAGTGCAGAGTAAACTCCGGGTCAGGAACCTTGGAGATGCCGTTGCAAGCATTCATCAGCTCGTCGCCAAGACCAGAGTTGAAGTACTTCTTCCAGTTGTTGACGGTGACGATGGCGGGAGGCACATTGAAGGAGTTTCCAACGTAGTCAACAGAGACCTCCAAAGTGGCGCACTTGACTCGGTCAGAGTTGATAATGTCAATGACCTTGTGACCATCGGAGGTGATTCGGTCGTTGGTCCACAGCTGGAGGATACCTCGTCCAAGGAAGTCAGCACCCAGGAAGATGTTGAAGTAGAGAGTATCGTTCCATCCGTGACCGCAGTCAGAGACACGGACAACCTCACCGATGGACTCACCGTTGTAGACGGAGGCAGCAAACCATCCGCCAACAGGCTCGACGTTGGAAGCCTTGGTGAAGGCGACCTTGCCATAGGCAGTCTGCAGGTTGAGGGAGATGAGATCAGCTCCATCGAAGCCCTTGGCCAGAGTCATGGTCTTGAGGTAGACGTAGAGATCGTCTCGCTTGGGAATCAGAGAGTCCAAGAACAGAGAGGTGGCGGGGAACATGGCAGTGTTGGCCTTGAAGTCCAGCTGAGAGGCGGTGGGGGCCTGGAAGTCCTTAACAGCCAGAGTGACCTTGTCAGCTCTAGGAGTCTTACCGACACCAACGGTCTCACCCTTGATGATTCGGTCAACAAGATCACCCCATCCTCGGTTGGCCTGGCCGTACTGGCCAGTCTCGGAGTAGGAGGCGTACATGTTGATAGTGAGCTCCTTCTCTCGGTGGGTGAAATCCTGAAAGATTCGAGACAGGGACTGGACACCGGCAGCGATACCTCGTCGCACTCGCTTCTTGGAAGTGGCGGAGACGGGCACCTCCTCGGACAGAACGACAACAATGTAAATCTCGTCCTTGACAACCTGGGCAGGAATGTTGGTGAACAGCACTGTAGACAGATCAGACAGCACCAGGGAAGCATCAACAGAGATTCTGAAGGCCTCAGTGAGACGCTTGGTTCGAGATCGCAGGTAGATGAAGGCAGTCAGAGCTCCATCTCCGGCTTGACCGTCAGACTCAACCAGCTTGACGGAAATATGAGTGGGCAGGTGCACGTCAAGCACCGATCGCTCGTCAATGGTGTTGTAGTTGGGGTACTTGGGCGACAGGTTGATGAGGAGCTGCTCCTTGGCCAGCTTGACGGGGTCCTCACGACCGGTGAGAATCTCTCCAGTGACGGTATCTCGCACAAGAATACCCTGGGACATCATCTTCTTGGCCTTGAGAATGAGCCAGATGGCTCGTCGTCGAGTCAGAAGAGTCTCCTCCTCGGTAAGGAGCTGGTAAAGCAGCTGTCGTCGAATGACATAAAGCTCCTTGATAATGGAGTTGAGCTCGTTGACCACAGCGTAGTTTCGGTTCACAAAGAATCGACACAGGTAGACCTTGTTCCACTCGCCAATAACGGAAATGATATCGTCAACGAGAGGCTCTCCCTCGAGCATGGGAGACTCGATACCCAGACGAAGGGCGGGGACGGGAGGAGCAAATGGCTTGCCGAGATTGTAGGCGGCATTGTCGTTCTGGTCTTGTCTGTTGATCTCCTTGATCTCAAAGTAATCCTTGATCTTGACACAAGAGGCAGGGAAGACGGCAGTGACGATCTTGGCATCCGGAGGCTTGACATTCTCGTCCGAAACAACGTCAGTGTGCTCCAGAACGTCCATGAGAATGTTCATGGCCGAGGGCGAAGAAACTACGTAGGCACGGTACCATTCACCGCCAGAGTGCTGCTCGAAGACAAACACCTCCTCTCCAATACGGATGTCCTTGTTACTGGTCTTGAAGGTGCCATTGATGTCCGAGACAGCCTCAGCGGCGTGCAAGCCATCCAGGCGCACTGTTTTCAACAGCACACCACGGCCGATTTTAGGCAAGGGAGTCCACCTGGGTTAGTTGGTTTTTCTTGAGATCATGGAGCCCACAGTAATAAGCTCAGGTACGAGATGTGTAAGGGAGGCGAAGAGATATGGACAGTGGTGTGATGGAAATGATGGAAATAAGAAGACGAGCTGTTGAATGTCATGCTCCCTGTCCTATTAGTGACAGACCACCTCGTTTATCTAAGTATTTTCAGCCCTAAAGGACCACGGTCTTCACTTCCACCACAGCACTTTCCACCCTCCAAACCTAAGATGCAAATCATTCATTATCAGGTGACAATGATAATAGGGGTGTGGAGACTGTAGAGCCCGCTAATCACCGTCGATTCGCCTGTTGAATGTCTGCACAGCTGTCCGATATCCATCCGTCCCCCACACACTGCACTGCATGTCATCGACCTCTCATATCGACAGATCAAGAGGTCCTAGCCGATATGGAAAGTGGTAGGTCGGATAGACTGTGGGGTAGATCTGATGATGCTTGGTGATTGTGAAGTCTCTTCCGTCTGCGTCCACCCTCTCGGATACTCACATTGCCGTTGAAAATCGAGATGAATTGAAGCTGGAGGTTTGTGAAAGATGAAAGTCTCACTTTTGATCCAGAAGAACGCCGCCAACCACCTCTCTACAGTAGTCTTTTTTTAGGCTCCGCTTAGGCCGAAATAGACTTGCAGCTGTACAGCCAAACAAAGCCGCGTCTAATTACATGGGGCAGGATAGGGGCTAGTTAGTGAAAGGCCAAACGTCGGTTCTGGGGCAGTATACGACACCCAGCGGCTGATGACGTGGGCCACGTCGGTCGCTTTCGTCCGTTTGGGCCTTTCCACCAATTTCACCGCCTCCGTCATCTCTTTTACAGCTGTCTGAACCACCCCTGTGGGCCATCAACATGAACAATGCAAAGAAACATATGGGGGAACCATCAGAGTCAAGATTTACGGCCAATTTGTGCTCATTTCGCCGTTGTAATATTTTGGGTTACGAGACCGGTCAATGTAGTATTGAGGGAAGCAAGTGGAGAAGCAAAGCGTTCCTGGCGGGTTATATAGACGAAGTATAGCTCCCCCCACAAGAACACAGTGTTCAAAGTGTCAGACTTTAGACCGGGACGGTGCTTTTCCTCTGCTCATGCTGCTGGCAAAACTTGCATTAGACCCTCCTCCCCAAAGAACCTAAAGCGGCCATCTAAGCCTTGGAAATTGCACACCAGCGTGTACCTTAAGCGATCTGGCCGGGATCTACCTTTATTGGTGTCACCGATACCGAGCGAAAAAGTGAAATAGAGCGACGAAAAGAGCGTAAAAACGAGATAATGCAGGTGGAAGTAGGAAGGCGTATACGAGTCGACCAACTAGACGCCGTGTAACTTCTGTGGGCCCCCCTCAATAGCCAGATAATACCTTCCCTTCAATGTCAATGGCTAGATCCACTCGCAACAAAGTTAGACACAGCCAATGTGGAAGCAGCCAAATGGCAGATGAAAGAACAACCACCGGGTGCAAGACAAAGTCCACTGTCTCACCGCTCACTTACAGGCTGTAGACTACGGAGCAGTAACAATAGATCTCTCAAACCGTATCCACTCGCTCCACGGCTTCTGAGGGTTCTGGATGTCTCAGGCCTCCTCTCCAGAGTAAACTACAAGAAGCTACGTTACACGATCGATCCTCCAACCAAAAGAACGGTTGTTTCAGCTTTTGACTTTCAATGTGTTATTATAGTATTATGACAGCACAAGTCTACGAACGTATCACACCTTCCTCCCCATACAATCTGTCTATCCCCTTAGTTTTACTCTTCCTACAGTAGAGCACGTGTAAAGCGATGCACACTGTCGATCTTTCAAAGACATTGCATGGTGCGCGGCAGCCAAAAAGAAAGCAGCAAACCGTTGCCCCAAGCAGCTGCATGTCCCCAGCTCTTGTCAATGGGCCCGATTTCCTTTTCATAAATCTGCCCGTTATTGGTTTGCAGGCTTTGACAGGCCCCCTGTCTCTCACTCTTGTCTTTTCAAAACCCGTCATTAGAGTTGGATCTACTGAAACCCCAGATCTAAGATAGAAGATGCAAAAGGGAATCCCTAGTCCATCGACACTAAGGGAGGTCTAGCCCAAGCCGTCTAGCCTAACTGTTATCCGAAAATCGGCCCAGCCCACCTTTGTTAAATTACGCACCGGTAGTGAGGCAATAGTGTGTGGGCATACAAATGAAGGCGTCAACTAAGGCAGCAATACTTGTATTGAGGCTCGTACTTACTGTACTACGGATAGTCGACGTGGCCACGGGTTCATACGTTAGTGAGATATATTATGACTGAATTAAATAGTACACCTTCTTTACACCACTCCAATAACCACCATGAACTTGAGACTGGCTCGGGTATGCTGTTTGGCATTCTCTTCGGCGTAATGGTACAGCGAAGAGGATCGCCATCCCCAACTCTGAGCACACGAGAAGGCAGATGGAGAAGACGAGAAACAAGTGAGATTCTTACCCCGCTTGGAGGGAGTGTAGATCTCAAAGTAGCTCATGATCTGAGGCCGGTCATCGTTGTAGTCAGCAGGCTGCTCGGTGGCAGGGAAACTCACCAGCCGGGGCTCAGTCTTGAGCTCCATGGCTGTGGTGTCGTCCAAACCAACAGTCGACTTGGCCGTGCTCTTGCCAGAAAGAAGTGTGTAGGAAGAATTGGCACCTGTAGCCAAATCTCGTTGGGTTCGGGCTTCCCGATGCAAATAGACACCCAACTGAGGGCTCTTCTTGTTGATCTTCTGCAGATACACACTCCACCACGTACCTGCGTACCATACCGCGTTATCGGTGTACAGTTTGCTCTCTCCCTTGAGCTGACTGATGTCGTCAAACTTGACTGAGAATCTGAATGGTGGAAAGGGAGAGAAGGTGACTTGAGCATCAGGATCAGATGTCTCAAGGGGAGCTTCGGGATCACATCTACCAGTGTAGTAGTCCTTCGCTGTGATTGCATCATTTGATCGTCGACCAGCAACGCTCTTATCATGAGATGGGACAGGATAGTATAGGTCAGTATCGTCCCCCTCCTCAGCACCCAGCTCCATCAACTGCTTGGGAGACATGCACACGTCCAGACGATCGTCTCCGGTGCCCAGAACCAGCTGTTTCAGCTTCATCTGCTGCCACAGACCGTCTTGAAGTACACTCTTGTCAAAGAGCAGTTTTCCTCGCTTATCCTTGATCTTCTCAAGGTGCTGGAGTTGAGCAAGAGACAGGTGGCAGTAATGAATGGCCTTTGTGAGCTCATGGAGCTGAGATGCTGTTTCGGAGTCCAATGAAGTGGTGGACTGGTTATCTGTTTCTCCTTCCTCCTCTTCGGTGGGAGCAGCTGTGCTAGAAGTCTTCTTAACCTGTTCAGGACTTCCGATGGGCTCCGTTCCGAGTCGATTTAGCTCAGTATAAGAGCCTGTGGGTGTACTGAGGTTGATTTCGGCGTTCAAACCTGACAGCTTCTCAAGTCCAATATCGAAATGAGAGGAGGAATCAGAGTCCTCGTCAGCTTCTGGTTCAGGCGGACTCTCGTTATTGTTGAAATCACTAAGATAATCCTCTTCTGTGAGAAACCCAACCACCCACATGCATCTTTCCCATTCTGACTGGATAAAGAACCCATCTGAAGACACTACTTCCACCACAATAGGGATAGGGATACGAGACCACTGCAGATATGACATTTCTGAACCCTCGGCGCACAAGAAGGACTTGCACGAGTCGATAATCGTGTCACTCTGAGGGTAGTGGTTCTCCAATGCAAAACACAGGGTTTCAGCAACTGTGTATTTAGTCAGCGAGTTGATGATCAACAGGAGACAAAAGTCGACCAGTTCGGTCAAATTGAGAAAGTTGGCAGTAGCAAAGAGCTCGAAAGCCGCAGAGACTCGTTCCGGGAAGCCCAGGATCTCAGACGGCTCTTCTGCTCCTCCATATAGTCTTTGTAGACACAGGTCGAACGCCTGCTCTGTGATATTCTGGTCAATGGAAAAGTCCAGGTTATGAACTGGTCTTCCGTCCGTGTCCCATTTGGCCGAGAATAGCGAATGGAAGTATGGTGAGCGGTCCAAGATGAGTTTATGAAGGTTGTACTCCTTGTTGAACGCCACTATCTTGACATCCGACAGTTCTCCCCTGAGAAAGCCGGCCGAGTAGATGTGTTCTGCCAGAGAGAGCATGGCAGTATGAGAAACGTTTTTGTGTCTAAGACCGTTTTTAGCAGCCCAGCCTGTACTTGTAGATTTGAGCAAGCTGGTTAGTCTATGCTGCAGGGGTGGAGTGTGGATAAGGTCGTGCTTGCGTGTGTTTGATTGTTTGAGTCAGATGATGGGGCGAGGTAGTATTTGCACTGTATAATGAGGTGTGTGGGCGTAATTTGACCGGTCAGGTGTCGATGATGCGAGTATGAAGACAATGTAGTATCGACGACGCTATTACCACAGTTGCTTCGCCGTAATATCGTCTAGTTTAGTTGGTAGGGCTGGTACAGTAGTCGGATAATGTATTTTGGGGAGACCATAAATGGTGCATATCTCAAGCACCCGAACCTTGATCAGATGGTATAGTGGGACTGGGAAAAAAGACAGTCCAAAACAGGGAGTTGGAGTTGGTGCGTATGAGATATTATCAGGAAGGAGTAAGTGGGGAGGAAATAAGTGTTATGGACAGGGTGGTCTGAGACTGCTGGAGCTGCTATAAGTGAGTGTTGTTTACTGTTTCTACACTGAGGCCGTATCTACCGTATGTATCTGGTACATCTCATTGTTCTCTTAGATTACCTAATTAACTATATACATTTGTTGACAGTGGTGACATGTGGGTCCTATACGAGGGTAGACTGCAAATGTAGACTAACAACTCTCTAACCAATAGTCAATCATCACTTTGATGTTCTGGCCAGGGGCCGGACTCAGTAGAATGTAAACGGGGAGTAGTCACTAGCTAATCAAACCAGGTTGGCCAGGGGGACTACTTCTGAGCTCTCATGCTGTCAGCAATCAGGAAAGAGACGTCAAGAGACTGTGAAAGAGACAGTCGAGGGTCACAGACAGTGTCGTATCGCACAACCAGATCCTCGTCGCAAAGACCAGCAGATCCTCCAATGCACTCGGTGACTGCATCGCCAGTAAGCTCCAGGTGAGCACCGTTGAGCTTGCTGCCGCATTCTCGGTGGATCTTGAGAGCCTGTCGCAGCTCCTCGACAATGTCGTCGACGTGACGGGTCTTGAGCTTGGAGACAGTAGAAGTCTTGGTGTTTCCATGGCAGGGATCAGACATCCACACAACCTTGTGCCCGGAGGACTGAACGGCCTTGATATGAGCAGGCAGCAGCTCCTTGACCTTGGAAGCTCCGTATCGGGTGATCAGAGTCACTCGGCCGTCCTCCTTGTTGGCATCAACAATGTCCAGAAGTCGCACAAGCTCGTCGGCCTGCATGGTAGGACCCACCTTGATTCCGATGGGGTTTCGAACTCCTCGGAAAAACTCGACATGGGCTCCATCAAGCTGTCGAGTTCGGTCTCCGATCCAGATGAAGTGGGCAGAGGTGTTGTAGTGGTGTCCGTTAGCTTCTCGAGTGAGAGACTGCTCGTACTCCAGCAGGAGAGCCTCGTGAGAAGTGAAGAAGTCAATGGTCTGCATATCCTGAGCAGTATCAGCTCCAATGGTGTGCATGAACTGCAGGCCCTCGGTGATGGCGTCCAGAGTCTTCTGGTACCGTTCCTTAGTCTCGGGGTTCTGGACGTGTTCCAAAGACCAGTCGACCTTTCTCAGATCAGCAAAGCCAGACGCAAGAACACATCGAATGTAGTTGAGAGTAGCAGCAGAATGGAAGTAAGAAGATACGAGACGAGCAGGATCGGGTTTTCGATCGGAAACATCGAATCCGTTGATATTGTCTCCTCGGAAAGAGTTGATAGTCTTGCCGTCAACCTCCTCAGTCAGCTTGGATCGAGGTTTGGCGTACTGACCGGCAATTCGGCCGATTCGGACGACAGGAAGGCCAGTTCCCCAGAGAAGAACGAGCGACATTTGCATCAGGACCTTGAGCTTGGCCTCAATTCGGTCCTGGGTGCAGTAATCGAACAGTTCGGCACAGTCTCCTCCCTGGAGCACAAAGGCCTTTCCGTTCGCAGCGTCAGCGAGCTTGGATCGCAGTTTCTCGATCTCAAAGGGCGAAACCAGAGGAGGAAGCGATTCCAGCTTCTCAAGAGCAGCCTCCACTCCAGTGTAGTCGTCATAAACGACATCCTGAGTGATAGGCTTGGACTGCCAGGACGTGGGTGCCCAGGCGTCTCCAAGGTCAGGTTTAGGCAGCTGGGCAGCCTCCTTGGACTTGGAGCGCAGTTTGGCGGCGGATTTGGCGCCCTCAGAGGCCTTGAGAGGCGTGGGGTCGGTGATTACGACTTTGGGGGGCATGGTTGGTAGGTGGTGGTGGTCCAGAGTCTCTCGAGAATTAGAGAGTTTGAAATATTCTGCTCGGACAGGTCGAGGTGAATCGATAGCCGCATGTAGACGGATTAACTTAGACAACGGATGAAAAAGGATGCAAAAATGGGAGAAAAAGAGTCGTAAAAAAGCGTCAGTAGTATATTTTAAGACAGCTGTCTTGAATTTAGTCACTCCTAAGATGAAATATCAACTACAACACTCTCTAACACCTCTTGTTATTCACTGTAACCCAACCCCGCAAGGTTGTATTATGAAACTCAATGTGGCAGATTTGATGTGGCAGAAAAGAGGAGGTACTACTTGTATGTATGATGACTGATTGTGACTCTTAGAGAGAAGGTGTGGTGAGCTTCAGGACTGGGTTTGGCGCGTTCTGTAGTTCCAGGTACCAGTACCTAGTCTACTGTGCTGTTACATTGCAGTACAGTAGTTTTTTCTTCAGGTACAAGACCATTCACAACAGACCATATGCTGCTGACACATTAACTTTGAGTGGGTGAGTTTATGAGCTGGTTTTTCCGTCCAGGACGGGGGGACAGGTTATGACTGCTGTAGAGAGGTTGTTACGTCATCTACCGGTAGTTATCTTTCTGGTGTGCAATTCGAACCCACAACCACCCTTCCACTCTAACTATTAGCTCATCCAATACTTAGGCTTGTACTGTATATTAGTTGAAGTAACTGACGCAACGTTTTTCACCTGACTCAAGGCTCACTCAAAACCGTCTTCTCTGATTAGAGATCGGTTGCGTGTCGATCTTAGGCATGGAAGTATTTGCCAGAGTACGAGAGCCTGGTGATGCGAGTCTGTTGCTGTAACAATAGCCGACGTAATCAGAAAATAGCCTTGTCCGCAAGAGGCTTTATACTGGCACACGAGACAACGAGACATTGTGAGTTAATCAGGGGGTGCCCCAGTGAACATGATAATCAGAAGCTCCAGTGAATGATACCATGATAGCAGAAGATGCACCCATCTGACACCTGACGTTAGACCTGGTACCTCGTATACGATAGCGTGGAATAATATTACCAGACCAAACGATGGCGAATTTTATCAAGCCTTTTTTTCTACAGATACATTTGATTAACATCCCTAATCCATAACTATTGTATTCCCTCATCACCGTGCCCCTCCTTCTGACCTGCATATTGCAATCCCACACTTCACATCACCACGTGATATCTTTAAACTTACCCCGCAAGATCCAGAACAGCCAGTGGAGCCAGACTAGTGTGTCTACTCTCTCCAGGTTTTCACCGAGCCCGTTATTACCTCACCACCGTCACGTGGCCAACCGTCTAAAACACTCAAACTACCACCTAAACTAAGCAACAGTTAACTAAATCAACCCCACCCAACTTCACCCAGCAAACTAGCACGATGGGAAACACTCAGAGATGCTGGATCTGTCTGGGCACTGAAGAGGACCCGCCCCCTTCAGACCAGGGATACAAGTGGAGACACCCGTGCCAGTGCTCGCTTACCGCCCACGAGTTGTGTCTGCTAGACTGGGTCCAGGAGGTAGTCCAGAGTCATCCCGAAAAAGTGGCTGAGTCGGACTCCAGTCGCCACAACCACAGAATCGTGGTCCCGTGCCCCCAGTGCAAGGCGGATATTGTGATTGAAGACGAGACGCCATGGCTGCTGAACGTGCGCCAAAAGGTGGAACAGGGAATGGGCCATGCTCTCATGTATACGGTATTTGCCACCACAGGAGCAGCAGCCACCTATTTCGTCCATTCTACGCTCTACGGACTAGGAGCGCTGGCTATTCGAAGTTTCTGTACACCCGATATGGCTACAGAACTGCTTCGAATCAGAATCACGCCCACAGCAATCGAGATTCTGCCTCCTACCCTCAACCAGACCATGCTGATCCCCCTGATTCCTGTGGTTCTGGTGGGATCTCGGTTTGGAACCCACATGCTGGCTGGCATTCTGCCTCTGGCCCGTCTGGCTGCCGTGCCTCCTCACAAATACTTTGATGATTACCACATTTTCACGTGGTTGCCGCTCATGAAGGTCATCTACGATAAGATCTACAGCGTGACGGTATACCGGGCTCTGCGACACTTTGCAGTCCAGGCTCGACCTCAGCTCTTCCAGGAACACACCAATGGCGTTCCTGTTGAAGGAGCTGACGCCACTCTTCTGCTGGAAGAGGAGGCTCGTGCTCTTCAGGCCCAGGTGGACCAGAACAACGTGCCTGGAGCCTTCCCTCGAGGTAACGACGAGGCTCCCGGTCTTGCTCCTGGCCTGCAGGACATTGGCCGAGAGCTGATGCGTCTTCGAACCAACGGAGACGATGCTGCATACGATGCTGTGATGCAAACGCTGGTGAACCGGGCTCGGGATGAGCACGGATTCGTGGACGCTGAGCAGGTCATGGGGTTCCTGGAGGGCTTCTTCGACGAGCTGACGCTTGAAAACGACGTCACTATTGACGAGCTCATGCTTCGTCTGGAAGAGTTCCGAGACGAACGGGAAAATGCAGCTGCCGAAGAGGATAACAACTTTGGGCAGCTGGGTTTGTTCAACCGAATCCTGGAGCAGGCCGTTGGAGCTATTGGCAACAACCAGCAGCAACAACAGGCACCTCAGCCTACTAACCGCTCAGATCCCGACATCTCGTGGATCCTGGGCCAATACTCCCTAATCACCCGAGTGGGCAACGCTCTGTTGTTCCCTCTGTACTGTGGAGCCATGGGAGGACTTCTGTCTGGCATTCCTCTGGTACGAAACGTGTTCACAACACGTGTCCGACGCAACATTCTGGGCGGCGTGCTGCTCATTCTGCTGCGAGACGGCTTTAACATTGTGACCGCATATCTCCGCGTTCGACAACTAACGTCGAAGCGGGTTCGTAACTTTCGGCCCCAACGCCGAGAAGACAATCCCCCTACTAATCGCCCTCGTGGCATGTTCCCTCGTGTTCGTTTTACCATTAGCAATGTCTGATATGTTTGGCGACATTCATAACTGGCTGGCTGCGGGCCTGTTCATGTGGAGACTGGACGTAAGAGAACCCAGCCTCGGTGAGTACGAACCGTTCCACAGAGAAACAACAAGTTAATATATTGAGTAAGAGTGAGAGTGAGAAGTAGGAGTGAAAGATTGGTGTTGTTTGTAGTGTACGAGGTAGTTTGTAGGCAAGAAGAGCTGTTTATAGGGCTTCTTACACTCTATGACTGTAAGGTACACAGCTCTTGGTATTCAGCTCATAGCTCTCAAGCACATTCTAGTGATGAAACAGAACAGTAACTACAAGAACTGAGATTCTCTGAAGGGTACTAGACTGCCGATACAGTAATTAATAATAAGGAATAATAGGAAGGAAAACTAGTATCCTTAGTCTGTGGCTTCTATCCAGCGTGAGGGTGTATGATATTCCGTATCCCTGGAATCCTTATCCCCCCTCGGTCTTTCATAAATCATTATTCTATATGCAGAGATGGTAATCATGGTTATACAAAAGCGGCCGGAAACCATCAAATCCAGGCTCTATGCAGTTTTGTCCTTGAACATTTTCGCGCGAACACTTGAGTCCGAACTGTTCATTCTAAACAGCTCAGACAGTTTAGTTCAAACAGTTTTCTTCGTCAACAGCTCTCTTAGCTCACAGACTCCAGGTATTTGTTGAGATGCAGATCAAACAGCGAACATCGAATGGGCATATCCAGTTGGTAGAACGGCGACTTCATCACGTAGTCTGCAAACAGTTGGTAGACTCTCTTGAGCACGGAATCGACAAACTGTTGTCTAAGATCTGTGATGAGCAAAAACTTGATTCCTGTGACGGTCTGGAAACACGTGAGCGCGTATTTCTCCGTCTCCATCGTCTGGATGCCTGAAGATCCCTCAATTGGCGACAATTTGGCGGAAATGGCATGTACACCGTGGAAAGTTCCTGCCAGCACCAGATAGTCGTTTGACGACAGTTTGGCGAGTTCTGTGCCGTAATCTCGCTGGAAAATGAGACCGCCGGCCTTGTTGAGGATGTAGAGTGCGTACACTGTCATGATCAGGGTAGTGAGGTCACGCGTTTGACCGTCAAAGTGTGGTGTTGTGCGGTGCTTTACTGTAGCTTCAGAGTTAAGGGTGTGCGTCACTGTCAATTTCGCGATCCGCTTAGTAAGCGTACAGTAGCTGTCTAATTAGAAGGTTAGGGGGGGGGAGTGAGACAGGTGGTGTAAAAGAGTAATTGTAGGTACAATATACAGTACAAGTAGAGGAGCTATGAAAGAATAAAAAGAAATCGAAGCGTGGATCTCGTCGGGTAGTTAACTAAGTCTTTCTATTACGACATTTGCTCTTCGTCAGACATTTCACCACTCCCTATTTTCCTCAACTGACCCCAAATCCTAATAAGGCAGCAATTTTGTCCCAATTTCGTTCCCCCAAAAAGCCTGTACCGTGACGATCATAAATTGGAGTTATGGGGAGTGTTCTGACGCCCTAAGGAGGGTCCTAGGGCGGCTATGTGGGCGGCTCCTACCCTCGCTCTAACTCCGTGTTTGGATTGCTAGCATCTCTGCAGCAACTATAGCGTTCCCGTGCCCTCAATACATCTCGGTAGCTCAGAAAAAGACCCGTCAATTTATCCTAAGTTCATTCCAGTTCAGTCTTTAACTTACCCCACCGTTTATAGACGTAGAAGAGGCTCACGATTTTACAGACGAGTCAGATTCGCAGCAAAACTACTTTTTTTGCCTGAATAATATTCTCGACAACGGCGCGGCTCGGAGCCGACACCTCAGGTACAGCTTCCCCTCATTATTATCGCACCGCTGATAGTGTAGCCAGTGTCTCAGAATCCAGGTGAGACGGCCACTCTACCGCTTGTCCCACTTTACCTTATACTGTGCTGCAGCTCTTTAAACTAACCACCAAAAGTCCCCACATAGAGACACTCTCACTCCCACTTGACATGCATTGCTAAACTCAGAGTATTCAAGTACAAGACCAGGTCAACCTCCATCATGAAAGCAAGTCTCCGAGCAATAGTGGACATTGGCTCCAACGGCATTCGGTTCAGCATCTCGTCCGTGAGCCCCAACCACGCCCGAATCATCCCCTGTCTCTATCTTGATCGAGCGCCCATCAATCTTTTTGACGATTCTCCTCCTCCCACAGAAAACGAAGATGACGAAAACGACGGCCAGAGCTCCGTGAACACAAACACAGGGCCCCCAGCCCCCGTTCCCGGCCACACCTCCAGATCTATCCCCAAACATGTGGTGGTGGACGTGTGCCAGTCAATGCTGCGGTTCAAAAACACCTGCGCAGACTTTGGAGTCGGAGAGGAGTACATTGAGGTGCTGGCGACCGAAGCGGTGGCCGAGGCGCCCAATGGCGAAGAGTTCCGAGCCATGGTCAAGGAAACGGTTGGATGGGACGTCCAGATCATGTCTCTTAGAGACGAGGCTTTGTATGAAGCCTACGGTGTCGCATCAGCCTTTTTCCATGTCAACGGACTGTACATGGACCTGGGAGGCGGCTCGGCCGTGATCTCGTGGATGGTGTGCGAAAATGGAAAGTTTTCTCTCTGTAGAGACCCCGTTAAGCTGCCCTATGGAGCTGCTGCCATCACTCGACGTCTCATGATCAACAGAGAAGACCCCACGGATCTCTACAATGAGATGGAAGCTGCTCTCAAACACGCAGTGGACCATATCACGCAGGATGATACTTCTCCCCTGCTTCAATCTATGCACAAGTACGCGAAACTGACTGGAGGCTACAAACTATACGTTTCTGGAGGAGGTTTCCGAGGTCTGGGACACCTGCTGCTCTCCCAGTCTGGCCAGTACCCTCTCCCCGTCATCAATGGTTTCTCTACCACCGGCCACGCTATCCGAGAGCTCTCTCAGAGCCTCAAGTCCGAGGTTATGGAGCTGTACGAGCAGTCTGAGCCTCCTTCACTGGCTACCTCTGCTCAAAACTCCGCCAGTGCCTCCAACACTCACACCCCGGCCTCCTCGCCGCCACCACAGCCCGCAGACCTGCAGAAGATCTTTGCTCGAAAGAAGAAGAACTTCCGGATCTCGTCTCGACGAGCCTCCCAGATTCCTGCCGTGTCGCTGTTCATTTCAGCTGCCGTGGCTGCATTCCCGCGTATCAGAAAGATTCTCTTCTCTCAGGGCGGCATTCGAGAAGGTGTTCTTTTCTCCAAGATGACCGAGTCCATTCGAAACCTGGATCCCGTTATCGTAGCTACTTCTCCCTACGCTGGTCTTCTGGCACCCTCCTACGCAAAGGTCCTTACAGGCTGCATTCCCGCCGCTGCTCCTCAGCTAATCACCCAACGACTGGTTGGAGCTCTCTGTAACACCATCTTTGTCCACTCGTCGTACCCCAAGGAGGTGCAGCCCTTCATTGCTCTGCAGGTTGCATCTTCAGGCGTCATTTCTGGTGCCCATGGTCTCAGTCACGAAATCCGAGCCCTTCTAGGTCTTGCGCTTTGTCACAGATGGGGCGGAGACCTCGCCGATAAGACCTTCTACAACTCTCTAGTGGACATCGTTCAGCCCAAGGATCTCTGCTGGTGGGCCTGTTTCTGTGGAGCTATCATGCATGTGGTTTGTGGAGTCTACCCTGGAGGAAACATCAAGGGCTACCCCTTTGAGATCTCCGTGTCGGACGTGTGGGAAGCTGCTGCTACCCAGGAGTCCAACGCGTCGCCAATTCCAGCCTTTGGCTTCGAGCTCAAGATCAGAGCCAGCAAGTCGCACCCTAACTTGGCTGCCCCCAGTGTGCGAAACCGAATCAACGGTCTGGGCAAGCGAATGAAGCGGCTTCGAAAGGAGTTTGGAGGACGAAAGGTCGAGGTTGTGGTGGAATGGTATTAATTGGGTATATGGGAATATTAGGATATAACGAGATCATGTCTCTGAATGCATTAATCATGAGTGAGTGGGTGAGTGAGGTAAGCGTAGATTTATGATATGGGTAACCAGAGGATCTGTAGCATCTGTAGCATCAAGGCCAATGTTCGATGGCCTATCTATTCAAGGGGCAAAAAAAAATATGGATAAAAAGAAGGTCGTTTCTATTTCTAATGAAATTGGAAACTTATGATCATGCGGAGGATCGAACTCCGAGCCTCCCCGGTGTGAGCGGGACGTGATAACCATTACACCACACGACCGAACTTAAAATTCTGGAAAAAGTTGCCAGGGCTAGACCAAGAACATGTCACGTGACCGGCAAAATTTTAACTGGAAAAGAGCTGAAAACAGGTAGAAACGGGCCGGGAAAAATCCTGGAAAATTCCAAGTGCCCTTTTAGATGGTGCACTAACGTATGGATCTACTTTCTCCCCTATTATTATTTTTTTCATACCTATTTTTATTAGTCCATGCTTTTGCTATAATACAGATGTCATTAGTTTTGAGTCTATCGGGTGAAATCAAAGGTTTCAAAGTCAGCCTTAATCTTTTCGGCCGCCTCAGTCTCCTCTGCTTCAGTTTGAGAACAGTTTCTCCAGTCTCCTCGCTCCTTGTTGCCGAAGAACCACTGTGCCAGCAGCTTTCTGGGCCATGTGACGTCGAATTTGGGGTTCTGACGGTTAAGTTTGATGACAATAGGGTCACTGTTGGGGAACTCGATTCGGAAATAGTTAGTTTGATCGTCTCTCAGCTCGGCAGTGTGTTCCAATCTGAATCCACACTCCTTAGCTTCCTTGATGAAGAACTCTCTGAGACCTTCCACGTCGTTAATCTTCTCCTGAGGAATAGGAACGGCCTGCTGGTGAACATGCACTCCCTTGGCCTTTGCAATCTCGTAGAAAACGACTCCTCCAGGGTACATTTGCTTGAGCGCAATCTGGTACTTTCTGAGTTCAAGGGCCAGTTTTGGCGAAACAAACCGAACAGGATGTCGATGTCTGGGGTTATCTGAAGGCCTCGATTCAGTGCAGAAATCCGGGTTGTGTTTGATAGGGATGATCATCACATGACCAGGTAAGAGAGGACCCTTGGCCATAGCCATGTAAGATTCTTGACCGATAGAAACAACCAAATGAGAAGCCAAATTGGGGTTTGACAGGCACAGAAAGCAGTCTGAAGGAGCAATTCGAGGTTTCTTGGCCATTGGGTCACCGTCATCTTCATTTTCCCGCTTCAGGGGCTTCTTCTCTTCAACCTTCTCCTCCTCCAAGTAAGGACTCTCGGTAGCATTGACAGGTTTAGAAGTATCGTCCTTCTTTAGAGTGAAGGCATAATGCCATCTCTGTTTTCCTCCATAAGGAGCAAGTCCAATGAACCGAGTGTATTTACCAACTTCATTGGCGAACGGCTCTCGTTCCCAGAAAGATTCAGATCCTGAAAAATGGTATAACGGAGCCGCCTCTTTAGAAGCAGCATTAATGGACTTGTCGTTATTGGTAGCTCTTTCAGCAGTTTGAGGGACTGCAAATCCAACCTTTGACAGTCTAGACAAGTTGGCAGGCCATTTGTCAGTGATCAGGATATCGGTGACACCAGTTTTGCCCTCCTTTCCTCCACTGGTACCATTTTGAATGCTGAAATCTTCCGTCTTCAATCTTCCCCACTGATTAAGATAAGTCACATTGGGTGCAATGTCTACCACATCAGTCTGATTCGAAGCAGAGTCTTCAGGAAGACCCTCTCCATCTGTGAAATACATGGGAAGATCCACAGACAGAGATCCGTCCTGTAAAGCGCCATTCACCTCCTCGAAGTTGTCCTTGGTAAACGCCTTGCCTACCACAATAAAGGCACTGAAGGGTCCATTTTTGCCGCTGTTGATGGTGTTTGCCTTGGCAATGGCAGCCTTGGGATCCGAGGAAATATCGCCAAAAACAAGTCTGGGTTAGTCACATGGTAGGAGCAGCTCGGAATCGTCTCGTACTCACACCTTGGTGCTGCTCATATTGGCTGTTGATGAGACTGTTAAAATTCACGATTCTTTCAAACTAGCGTTAGGTGTGCATGTTGATGAGTTTAAATGAGGGATCATGAAAGAGACGAAATACAGACCTGAAATACAACCACAAATAAAAACATACAGTACAATTGGCACATTCGCTCTCCACTCCTACATAGCTTTCCACTCTACATTTCTTCATCTCCAACTAAATCTATCTTGTTGGTCGTCTAAATATCATATTTGACACCGGGCTTGACTCCAACGGGGAGACCCTGCTTGACTCGCTTGATGGTCAGAGCGGCACAAAGAGCAGCGCCAACACCGCTACCGTCCTCGGCAGGCACGATTTTGATGGGGTGGTCCTTGGGGTTGGGCAGGTTCCACTCGAAAATCTCGTTCAGAGCCTGGGCTCCTCGCTCCTTGAAGCCGGGGTACTTGTTGAACACGGATCCGTCGGCTCCAGCATGGGCCTCCTTGTAGCCAGCCTTCTTACAGATGGCAGCAACACCGCAGGCGGAAATTCGAGCGGATCGGGTACCAATGAGCTCGGCCAGACGTCGAATCAGCTTTCGCTCGGGCTCGGTGGTCTCGATGCCAAGCTTCTCCTTGAAGAGAATCTCGACATCGGTCAAGTTCTCCCAGGGATCCTCCTCGATCAGAGACAGGAACGAGGTGTCGAAGAAATATGACTTGTTGATGTTGCCGTTTCCAAGCTCCTTGCCATTCTTGCCCTGGTGCTCGAACATGAAGCCGTCCTTGTACAGATCCAGCAGCACCAGCCGCAGCAGCTCGCCGAGGTAGTAGCCGGCACTCATCTTCTCAAAGGTCTGCTGACCGGGTCGGGGGGACTCCTCGTCGATGATGATATCCCACTTGGTACGGGGGAGAACCTTGTGCTCGTTGTCAAAGGCGCCGTACTCGCAGTTGACGGCCATGGGGGTCTCGGGGTCAATGCTGTCGGGGATCAGGCCCTTGAGCTTGGGGATGTCCTTGACCTTCTCGTAGTAGGCGGCGTTGACTCCGGTTCCGAAGATGTTACCCAGCTTGATCTGGGGATCGTGGTAGTTGGACGCCACCATGGTTCCGGTGGTGTCGTTGATCAGAGCGGTGATGGAAATGGGAATGTTCTTTCTTTCCAGAGCGGCCTCCAGCATGGGGACCACGTCTTCGCCCTCAACGCCCTCGATATCGAATCCCTTGGTCCATCGCTGCAACACACCTCTGTTGACAGCTGGCTGCGAACAGGGATATGAGAAGGTGAAACCCAGAGGGATCTTGTGGATATCAAAGCCGGGAGAACACGAAATGTGCTGGTTGTGGGGGTGAGGAGACTTGTCTCGAGTGAAGCTCTGGGCCGCGGTTCGGTCCACGTCTCGACCTCGCTCATGGTCATCAAGAGCCTCGGGGTAGTTGTCGGCCAGGAACTTGCCCAGGCACTCGGCAATGTACTCCCACAGCTCCTCCTGCTTGCCGACCTTGATGTTGGGGGGCATGTGGTACTTGGACTGCATCACGTCGAAGCCTCGGTCTCCGTCCAGAGTCACCTTGACCACTCGCAGGTTGGTGCCGCCCATATCGAGGGCCAGGTAGCAGCCGCTCTCCTTTCCGGTGGGCCAGTCCAGAATCCAGGTGGGGTTCATGGGGATGTCGCCTCCCTCCTTGGTGAGGCCCTTGGCGAGCTCCGACACAAAGTGGTCGGTGATCTGTCGCAGCTTTTCGGGCGACACGGTGAAGATGGTCTCGAGCTGGGAAATCTGCTCCAGCAGGTCCCGAGGGACGTCTGCCATTGATCCCTGGGTTAGTACAGGTGGGAGTGAAGTATGAATGATAGACAAGTGATTCGTTGGTGGGTAAGGAATTCAACAGTGTTGGTGCAAGCATCCTGTGACATTGTTGATGTGGCTGGACTACCAAGTCAGTCTATCAACCTCAATCACAATCAATCCTCAATCACTCATCACACCTCAAACACCATCAAGACACGTTCAATGACCTGACAAAGGTGATCAGTCAGGTTGCAACTGTTGCTGAAACACTTCCAGCGAATTCTTGTCTGTAAAAGCGCCGTTTCTATCGCAATGTCATATCACCACTCCTGTCACATTACGGCATCTATCTATCGCGTCTCTCGTTCAGTAATACCGCTCTGTGTGCTATGTGCACCATCTCCTCCTCGCTAATCACTCATGTCACTCACCTTTCGGGACGGGGGTTTTCGGGGACCTAGATGAACCATTGTTGTTGTGGGGTGTAGGTGTGGAAGATGTGTTTTGATTCAAAGTCTCTTGAGAACGAAACCTTTGTGTTTTATCTGTATCTGGAGAGAGTGTGCGACTGAGAGCCGAATTAGGGTTGTGCAGGTTAAATGCGGAGAGTCTGACAGCAAGGTATGGGGGGACCAGAGTTACTGCCAGATTAAGTGAGATGGACTGAAAGATCGGTTGTGCACGAGACTGCGAAACGGGAGGATGAATGCCGGGTTTATATACCCGCACTCGAGGTGACAGGTTTTTCCGCGAGTGGGGAAAATACCTGCATGGTTTCGGATGTATCATGCCGCCTTATATTTTCATTTAGCGTCGTCAACTGGAACAATAGTATTTCCGTTCAGTCGGGAGCCGAAATACTATACGTGCTCCTGGCTATTACGTCATTATGATTCGGGTGTACAAGGACACTCTTCACAAATCGACTCTCGGCTGCTGCATAACGCCTGACTCAGCCAATCGGTAGCAAAGACATTTCGCACACACATGACCTGATTCACCTTCTCGCAACGTCATAGATACGCCTATCCACCGCATATCGCCGCAGGTAGGCTGCACCGTTGGTATTGATGAGTGGAGAGGGAGAAGCTGTCTTTCAGATTCTCAACGGTAGCCTGGGTTACACTTTCGGCTCGGCTCGGTAAAGTGAAATTGAAGATGAAAGTCTTTTCTGGAGGACTGGACTTTCCAGATATGAACGGATCACGTCAAACACACGGACCGGTGTTCAGAAAGCAGAAGGGAGAAGATGCATCTTTTCGGAGCAAACTGCGTAGTCATAATGGTCTAAGAACTTTATGCGACGACAAAGGTGAGAAGAGGCAGAATTGTAGAGGTGAAAAGGGATAGACCAATCTGTTTAGTTCAGCTGAAGATGGAACATAGTTCTCCGAGTCTAGCCCTTCAATTCAATGCTTTGGGCACCTCTCCACGCCTTAAATTAGACGCCTATTGTCCCCTCTCAGCCCTCTCAAGTAGACTCCACTGCAGGTACAATTCTATAGTGAGGGAAGGTAAAACCGAGGTGACGGTGGCAACTGATTGTTAGCATTTGGTATTTTTAGACCCTGGTAATGTCACCCCTCATAGTCCCCTCTTGGCCTGACTGAATCGGCACAGAATATTCTGGCCGCATTTCTTTTTCAAAAACAACCTCCTCGATCTCTTTGTTGCATGTCTCGAATCGGAGAAGTTTCGAACACTCTCGAAAGGGCTGGATTAGGTGTTGCCTTTTGGGGGAAAAGTGGTTAGTAATTTGACGGTAAGGTGAGAAATGGAGATCAAACAGTGATTATGTAAGCCTTTGCCTTTTCAGATGGCACTTTCTATTCCACACAACCCCCTCAATGGCTCAAATTGGGTCTTTCTGTCCTCCCTTGGTTCACCATTCCAGAATGTCGGAATTATTATTACCCCACTGAAGAGAATGTAGAGGAGGGAGGGTGTTAGAGGGCGTGTGAAAGGCTGGCATGGCGCTGAAATACGACACAATAAGATGATCCTGAATATTCCGTCACCATTGGTTACAGGGAGATGCTTTTACCGTTCATTTCAACATTGAAGGTGTGCTTAGTAAGCATAGAATGGATAGTGGAGCACAGTCTACTATAAACGCGTTTCTGAGCACCCAAATATAAAAATGAGGTGTGGCTCAAGATTCAAGATGCTCCATTGTGGCACACACTTCACTCCGTCGTTTGAGTGGTCAGTAATGGTCCAGTCCTTATGTTATAGATTCGCTTAGTAAGCAAATGTGATGAGGCAAGAAACCAGTCCTCATTAATTTCATATGTATATGACATGATTTCAGTTCAACCTCTCTTTAGTCCAATTCTGAAGCAGCTTCTATGTCTACCACCTCTTATCACCATAACCACAACCACCACCTCCCTCCCAACACCTCTTTAGATCACACACGATCACACAACCTCACAGGACATAACCTCAGATTGAAGGGCAGTTGATGATGGACAGAAAATGGGGCAAATAAATTGAAAAAAGCGGGAAAAATGGATATTATGAATAATCGTCCCCAATTGAGTATATTTCAGCTCCCTACTTCCAGTCTAGTCGTCATTGGCCACACTTCGTTTGCCACTCGCCACCTCGCTTACATAATCTCCCAAACTTTACCACCGCATCAACCACCTCAGATTACACCACGCATCACCAGAATCGCATCTTCATTCACAACCCTACACACAATGACGGAAGACAAGAAAGCCATCCCCGACTACGAGCTCAGCAAGCATCTGTTTGTGCTGCGAAACCCGTCGCTCAAGGACCTGCATCCCGAGGCCAAGGAGGCGCTCATGACCGCCATCTTTGATCGCAACCTCGCTGGCGTCTACAAGTCTCTGTACAACTTTGACCAGAGCCAGAGCACAGAAACGTCCGGTGGCGTCGTGGTGGACGTGCCCGAGGAGCTGCAGGGCCAGATTGGACACGAGGGTGAGAGTCCTGCCGAGGATGTGGACATGGAGGAGGTCAAGGCCGAGGTGGCCGATGGCAAGACCGTGGAGGAGGTGGAGGAGAAGATTGTGGATAGCAAGCCGCAGCCCATCACACAGATCATCGTGCCTGCCAACACCCCGTCCGAGTCGTTGGCCCAGTCTGTTCCTGCCTTCTCCAAGGCCAAGTACGACAAGATGGTGGCTGCCAACGATGCTCGAGTGGCGGAGCTGCGAGAGGCCATTGCGCAGGTCGAGAAGGACGACGGGGGCGAGCTGGAGCTGCTGCAGGCCCGTGTGAAGCTTGGAGAGTACTATGCCGAGATCGGTGACCGATTCAACGCCATTCTGACTCTTCGAAAGGCTGCTGAAACTACCTCGACCGGTGCCAAGATTGATATCCTCTTCACCATTGTGCGTCTGGGATTCTTCTACCTGGATTGCGCCTTTGTTGGTCGAGAACTGGAGGCCGTCAAGGTCCTCATTGAGCGAGGAGGAGACTGGGAGCGACGAAACAAGTACAAGACATACTGGGGTCTGCACTGTCTGTCGATCCGAAAGTTCGAGGAGGCCTCCTCGTGTCTGATTGACTCGCTGTCGACCTTCACCTCGGTCGAAATCGCTTCCTACGAGGAGATTGTCGAGTACGCCATCATTGCTGGCGCTGTGGCTCTGGATCGAGTGGATCTCAAGCGAAAGATCATCGATTCGCCCGAGGTGCTGTCTCTGCTTCCCACCACCCCCGCTCTCGGCCCCATTGCCACCCTCACCAACTCTCTGTACACCGCCGAGTACTCGGTGCTGTTCACCTCTCTGGCTCAGCTCGAGACCCAGTCTCTGCGACCATCAAAGTACCTGGCTCCCCACCGAGCCTTCTACGTGCGAGAGATGCGACGAAAGGCGTACGCACAGCTTCTGGAGTCGTACAAAACGCTGTCGCTCAAGAGCATGGCTAATGCATTTGGCGTGTCGTCCCAGTTCCTCGACAACGACCTGTCCAAGTTTATCTCTCAGAACAAGCTCAACTGTGTGATTGACCGGGTCAACGGCATCATTGAGACCAACCGACCTGACTCTAAGAACGCCCAGTACCAGGCTCTCATCAAGCAGGGAGACGCTCTGCTGACCAAGCTGCAAAAGTACGGTGCTGCCGTCCGACTGAGTGGTGCTGAGAAGTAGACTAGATGTATGAATAGATGATGTTTATGATATGTATACAAGTACTGTATCTGAGTATAAGATGCATTTTTTTATGTAGTATTCGTTACGCATTGCCCTCAGGGAGATAAAAGACAGGTTCCTGAACACCTCCAACGGCCAACTTCTGAACAGCGTTGATATTGGAGGCTTGGCTCTGAGCAGTTCCATGATCCAACATGAAGGTGATTTCCACAGGAACCACAAACCGTTCCAACATCTTCATGATCTCTGCAAGCAAGTCTTTACCTTCTAATGGAACAATCTCTGTATCATCCCATTGAGGAGTCTTCCAGAAAGGACGCACTCTTTGGATTATTCTTGGGACACCAGCACTTGTGCTTCTAATCTGCCATTTGTAGTGCTCTCTTCGATAATAAATGATCTTGAGAGCTTGTAGTACAGCAGAATAGGAAGTTCGAAGGCTGGTTTGCATTGTTCCAACTAGAGGTCCTGAGAAGTTGCACTCATTGGACTGGCCAAAGTAGCAGCCCAAACCACCCATAGAACCAGATTGGATATCCTGGAGCACTCCAGCAGTGTAAGCGACTCTTTTGGTGACTGAATAGCTGTTTCTGATGAGCAACTCGTGCATAAAAGGCGAATAGAACCAGGCCAAAGCGTCTTCTTGTCTATCCCAGTGAGAAGGAGAAGAGTCGAGGAAGTTTTCGGTCATTCTTAAAGCAATATGTCTTTGACGGTAAAGACCAGGTCTGTGGCCCATTTTGACCACATAGAACGGTCCCTCAAAGTTGGGATATAGTGGAGCTTGGTATCGAATAACTAGCCGGTTGTCATCATGATAGTAAGGCGGTGTCGGTGGTACAAACGGCCCTTGGTATGAGTGCATGAGGGGGCGAAAAGTGGTATGAAGCTATAGAGCCATCAAGACTTTAGCTATGGTATATGTGTGTCCCATGTTTGGCTATCCATGAGTGTTGTTTACCATCTTGATCCACTTTAGCTATAGCTAGTGCACTACAAGTGTATATTTTAATGTACAATAAATAAATGCTATGTATCTTACAACTCCTGCTCCAGGAATCCCATAATTTCTCTGGCAGGTTCAGTTCCAACAATCTCAGCGAGCTCCTCTACCGTCATTTTGCACAGATCATAGAGACTATCGACCTTGGCAATGATGAGTGGAAAGTTCTTGGCTGTCACTCCAGGAATATCTCTCAGCATGTCGATAGCCATATGGTTCTGGTGACCGGTAGTAGAGTCTCCTACACCACTTGTTCCGTATGCAGCCGCAATATCAGGATCAGGCTCTCCGGCCCATGGTGGCTTGCTACCTCCCCTGTTGTTGTTTCCTCGTAGTTCGTCGAAAATACGGGCAGTTTCTCTAGGAGACGAAGACCAGATGATTTTGAGCTTGGGGAAGGTAAGCAACAACAGTGATATCTTTCCACGAAGCTCAGTTGCCTGCTTTATGGTAGCCATGTTGGCTGAAGCAGCACCAGGAGTATCACTGGCAGGATCAAACGTGAATCCCCCAACTTCAAACTCGATCAGAATGACCACGTAGCTGTAGTACCGGAACATGGACTCACACTGGGTCAGAAGACGACCATCTTGGAAGGATTTGATCAAATCAGGAATACTCTTTCGCTCAACTACCATATGAGGACTGAGGACGTAATCTCCAACTGTCAAGTGAGTAGGGTACACTTGGAAACCGTAGGAATGCAGAATAGAAGGAAGAGCAGCTCTAAACTCACGCACATCAACCAGAATCTTTCCATAAGAGTTGGTGGAGATCTGGCCACCTGCGATTCGAGAGTTGGCCTCTCTGATGATTTTGAGACCTCTCTGGTCGTCTTCAGAGGTGGCCAGAAGCATGGGCATCTTAGCACGCTCTTTGATGAGCTTGGAAAATGCGTCCTTCTCTTTTCGAACAGCTGCCAAAAACGCCTGCTCTTCGTAAGAGAGTCCATAGTACAACAGGTACACGTTAGGAGCCACTCTTCTGTTTCTTCCATAAATCTCGATAGTTCTGAAAAACTCAGGATTGGGCTGGTACATGATAATACCACTGGGACCAAGCTCGTCCAGATTGATAACAGCATCAAAAGTCTCAATGACAACAGCATCCAGAAGAGTCATCTCCTCAAACTTGAACGAATCCAGATTATCTTCCTCTTCCTCGTCAGACAGCTTGAAATCGTCCAAATCCTCAATCTCTTCCTCCTCCTCGTCACCATCAGCCAGATTGTTGAGTTTCTCAATCTCAATGAGCTCTGCTTGGTCATCAACTTTATGGGCCCCTGTAGCAACTGATCCACCTCCTCGAACACGTCTTCTCTTGTTACCATGGTGAGCCTGAGGAGCAGAACCTTCATCCTTGTTCTCCTTGGCTGCTTCTCTAGCTGCCTTCACCCGCTTCTTCATCTGAAAGTATCCTTCTCTCCATCTCTGGTACTTTCGAAATTTACGGCTGAGATAGTTGGAAGTCCACTGCCCCTTGCCCTGTCTTCTGTCATCTCTCAAACTGCACATGTACTTTCTCAGCTGAGTCTTGATACGAGCGGAAGAGCACATGATCAGAAGAGGCCCCTCTTTACCTGAAGACAAGTGTTCATCAACCAAGATAGCCAACTCACGCCACTTGGGAAGCTCTTCAAGCACCTTCTTGATCGAATTGGGATCTTTGGGGTCGCTTCTTTCGTGAACTCGGCTTTTGGTAGCTTCAAACAGGTTGTTAGCGTCTTCTGTGAACAACCAGGGAGTGTCAGCACCCTTGGACATTCGCATAAGCTCCAACTGACGGTAAAATGAGATGCAGTCTTCAGTCAGGAGATCCTGAAGAAGTGCTTTGAGTGCAGAAATGTCGCCAACCATGTATCGAGTCTCCGGTGGGATTCTGTGCCAGATAGGGCTCAATTGGCGCTGCACCAAGTCGTCAAAAAATGCACTATTGGACGATTGATCCAGTAGATTTTCAACCTTCCAGTCCTCCATGTCCACAGAAGTCACCTTTCGTTTGATATCAGCAATACACTGACCAATCAGCTCCAGAATAGCTGTCTGGATCTGTTGCATCTTGGGAGTCAACTGGCACTGCAATTCAACCACTGTAGGTACTCCTCTCACCTGCTTTCTACCAGGAACACCGTTCAGACACTCCTTCACCTTGAGATGGAATCTGGGCCAAAGACGAGTCTTTTTGACAAACAGGTTCTTTTGCATCTGAGTCAAAGGTGAGAAACCTCGAATAAAACGCTCTGGTTGATCAGATAGAGCCTTGATAGTGGCCCAGGGGTTATCTTGTTTCAATACACGCAGGATGAATGCCTCAAGAGAAGCTTCAGTAGCTCTGTGGGCATTGAGAATAACGACAGCTGAAATCTGAGGAACATCAATGTATCCTCTCAGCATGTCCACAATGAGCACTCGGGACGTGATACTGAACACTCCACCAGCTCTGTACATTCGAGTTCGCTCGCTAGCTAGACCAGTTTCGTTAGTGATGAACTGCAACCTGCTAGGTCTAGGATCCGTATTTGCCACATCTCTCAGAGGATCAGCACCTATCATTTCCAGATCCTCGTCCTTGGGGCAGTCGTAGAACCCATCCAGAGCCGTCAATTGGCCTATATCCTGTTCCAGCTTCTCGTTATCCTCGTCTGAAGCTCCTAGAACCAGGACTAGTGAATTCTTTGGTTCCTCCTCTCCATCGATGATTACACTATTTCCAGCCAGATCAAGCGAGTGGATCAAATTTGCCGCAATGAGATCAATTCCCAGGCCTCGTCCTAGAATCAGTAATGCGTCATCCTTCAGTAATTCCCTTACAATCGTCCGCTGAAAGGCATACGGTAAAGTAGTGCTTATGGGCTTGATCCTGGTGTTTGTGGCGGTCTCAATGGTCTCAGTGGGACGAGAAATGAACAGCGGTTGCTCCGGTTCATCGTCATCGTCAACTTCACGCTCCAGCCGCTTTTCAGGCAAGTCTGGAATGGTTGCTGTTTGATTTGTAGTAGCTTTAGGTGCTTGAGATGTAGAGGCCTCTGGAACGTCCTTATCGTCCACAAACAAGGCGTCCACATCGGAATCTTCGGCCTGGACATCGTTTCCATCGTACCCTTCCTCCTCGTCGTCCGATAGAATGAATAGAGACGACATTGTGCGTGTAGAAATACGACGCCTCGCAATGAAACATATTAAAATCGTGCAGTTGTCATGCAGGTGATGAAATATCATTGAAAATATGGATGTTCTACAAGTGTGGCGAAATATTCAAATAAGTACAGAAAGTTGTCAGATGAAATCCCTAACAGATTTCAAGCTAATAGACGTCTTTCATTAACTTCTGGTGTGGTTATTACTACTGTCTCAGTGTTATCAACTTTTGCCACCTATAGTTAACCACCCCAACTAAACTACTTACCAACTCCCACCCACCAAACTCTCCCCACTGATCAGCAACGGAGTGATTAAAAGTCCGCACATACGTCGGATCGTCCAGTTCGTAACCTACACCTCCCCACCCGGTCCAATTGTCTCCATCCCAGCCCCTGAGTTCGATCGCCAAATCCTTTGTATTCCCCTGACTCAGATCTACACTTGAGACAGGGTGGAGAAGTGGTATACGGGGACAGGAGGTGATTAGCGCGGTTGTGGTGTGTCTGTGCAGGTGTGCGGGTGTTTGCGGAACCAAACTGTCCATCTTGAACGAATTTCACGTTCTACTATACGACCATCTGGTATTCATATTTGTATGTCTTGTGTGTGAAGAATCATGAAGAGTCATAGCAAAGGTTTGATCCATAGGGTGGAGAACATGGATCATTTCGTGCTATTTGAGCAGTGATAAGACAATCTCGTACATCACATAATCGCCAATGTTCGTGCTCAATCAGTTAATCAGTTTATTTCTCCATCGTTCTACTCCTCTACTTTCAGATCTAGCCTCCTATTCTTACCCACCCTCATCTAGGCCTGTTAATTACCCCTATAGCTAGTTTGGTGTCAAAGTGAAGTTTTTTGCCCCTATATGAGTGTCAAAAGTAGGCGAACTAATTTTGACCGACTTACATCAGATTTCTTTACAAGTACTCCACTTGATCACGCTACCATTTTCTACAGTATGAAGATCTACATCAGATATGCTGTAAACCCCACCCTTAAGGCTGACATAAGAACACTCCAGTAAAGAGCATACCAAGACCTGATAACGCAGGAAAATTATACTGGTTCATATTATCAAAAGCCATCTTTTTATCATCCATCTAGTCTCATCGCCTTCTAGACCTTCTAGACTATCTAATATCCACCATTTAATGGTCCACCCCTCCTGCGTTACCGGGGCAACCGGACGTACATGTCCCCTGCAGGTGCGTCCTAACTGGTAAAAGTCAACATACGGAGGCTTATTGGTGACACTCCCCTATACTTCAGACGAGTTCGTGAATACAAGAAAACCACACACCCGCGTTTGATTCCCGGATTATCACGAAATGAGCGGTGCAGCAAGCGACAACGAGGTCAGTTTGGGCTCTGTGCCTGACATTGAGACCTTCATCCAGGCGGAAAAGACACGTGAAGACGCGACCAAGCAGAGTGCTGACAAGGAGGTTGTAGCGACTAAAACGACCGATAATGAGGCGGAAAGTGGTCATATCGACGTGGACGAGTTTGGCATGAATGAGAATGATCTCAAGAAGGATGTTCAGGAAGAAAAACACGAAAACAGTGATCCAAATGAGGAAAACGACGTTCCAGAGCTGGAAGATTCGATAATGGAGGAATACGAAGTTAATGAGGTGGAAGACCAGGCTAACGACGGAGAAAAGGTCATGGATCAGCAACAACAACCAGCTGAACCTGTTGTCTCTTCAGCTACCCCACAAATTGATACCTCGTATGACTTCTCTGAAAACCAGGAAATGCTGAATCTGCCAAAGAAACGAGTTCCCTCTTACCTGCAGCCAACTATCTCGTACTCGCAAAAGGTGCGGGCCAAGTACGACCCTCGATCAGTGTCTGGATCGTCTCAGAGATCGTTCTCGGGTTCTAGAACGTACTCTGCTGAGTACCACCTTCGAGAGGCTCGGTTGTATGACCAGCGTCAGAATGAGATGGATACGGGTGTGTCACGTGAGGGATCGACTGATTCGCCCGATAGTGCCGGAGGTCTGGATATTCCCAAGCGAGGAGGATCGAGAAAACAGGTTCGACGGGAATTTTCACGCGAGTTTACTCCTTCTTTCCCGTTCAATAAGGAGAATGTTAACTGAGGGGAGCGAAAGAAGTATGAGGAATGATTTATAGGTAAAAAGGATTAGGTATTAGTGAGGTGGGGGGTTGGTGGTGGAAGGAAGGTGGTGGTTGTATTGTAGAAGGGTGTCTGTAGTTTGTATTGTTGACTTGCCTGTGCAAGTTGAGGCTCCCAAGTATAGTCTAGTTGGGATGAGTGTAAGAGAGCAGAGATGGTGAAAGGCAACTATTGCAAAGACAGCACTTTGAAGATATACAAGTACTCGTAGCTAGAAACACCGCTTCTTAGTGACCAGATGTGTACTCCGTACACAACCTGTTTGTACTTGTAGCTTTACAGGGTAGTTTAGTTGTGTCTATAATACTTATTAACAGTTGAGACACTCAGTATCATACTCGGACACTTCCCTGATGCTACACATCCCATTCAACAACCTCATACTTGTACTTCGTACCACACCAGTCACAGATTATTCACCATAGTCTGGACAAGCCACAGCCATCAGTCTAGAGCACACCCCTGTTCTGTTTTACGACTAACAACTGCCTAAAGGAGCCTTCCAAATGGAGTCTAGTCTGCTTACTTGTAGCCTCTTACTCTCTGCCTTCTTTCAAAAAGTTACAAACCCGAGCTGTCTCACCACGTGTGGACGTGTAGTTTGCGTAGTCGCTGAGTCTGGTCTCCCGCTGCTCAGGTGTTCACTTTGCGACTGTCTGGGACTGTCTGCCCATTGTCCTCTTTGTGCCTTAGCTCTGTTCCTGTTTTTGCCGCCATATTATTTCTTAGCGCAACTCTGCTGAAATTACACAATTCAAGGGGGACAGAAATTGAGGTCAAAATGCAGATGTCAACAATATGGAATGTCGGTTTAACAAGTGCAAGAATGAGGGTGGTCAAAAAGTGTGGGGTGCATGTTCCTGCAGCAACAAGAAAGGTGAGCGAAATACCGCTTTGGAAAAGAGCACTTGTCCACCTGTGGCTTTGTCTGTATCTCTCCCACTATCTTCCCTCTCATTTCTCCTTAATCCACTTTTCCACTTTGGGTCTCTATCAAACCGTTGGATTGTCTTCCAGCTAATTTAACCCAGAATTTGAGACAGCGAGTAGCGGCTAATCCGGGAGATAGCAGATAAAAATAGGCCTGGTGAAAAACTGTCTTTGAAAATCTTTCTAGCAAGTTCCATCGACTTGCGATAGAGCGCTCGTGGATATTATCAGTAGGTGTTTTGCATGTATGTTCCACCCGCACGTCCCATGACCATGGTTCGATTCGTGGGCCCATCTTTGAATTTTCCACACTTTTCAGACCACTTTCTAAGACACCAGAGACAATGCAAAGTAGCAATCGAACAAGGATAGAGAAAAGATAGAGGTGCAAAAGATACCGTCCGTATCCGAGCTGAAATGAAGGCAAAATGACCACCCCCCACTTCCACAATCAACCTTCATGGTTGCAACTATACGTCTAGATAATGCACTGCATACATGTTACCAGTCGATAGAACCGAGATAGAAGGGTGGAAGGGTGGAGAATGTTGGAGAAAACTGGAAAAGACGAAGTTGTACCGGCTCATCTACAATTCTTTCAATCATAATCATATCTCTTATGCAATAAATAACAGTTAAATAATACATCTTAGTGTCATAAGTCATAACTCATGGAATGTCACACTGGCCAGTGTCTACAAGAGTCAGGCCGCCTACTTCATGGTAGGAGACGAGACCCGCAGACCAGTGGATGGATCGACAATCTGGATGGCCTTTCGCACCCGGGCGGTCACCTTGGGCGAGCCAGTGTGAGCCAGCTCGGGGCTGAAGGGGGTGTCTGGGGTGGTTTCATTGTACAGCTGCGAAGGGAGCTGGGAGGGCGAGTTTGAGTCCGAGGAAGACGACGAAACGTAGCCCATGTGACTTGGGGACAGAGCGGGGCAGAACTCCATGTCGTCCTCGGCCTCAAAGCCCCGAGAGGCGTTGAACCGTGCCACCATGGAGGTTGGGCTATTGTAGTGGTAGAACGACGAGGCAGAGCCCATGGACGAAGCTGAGCCCATGGAGGAGTATGCGCCGGCCGAGTACTGGTTTCGGGGCGTCACGGACCGCTGCTGCTGGACCTGCTGCTGCTGGACCTGATGCTGATGCTGATGCTGCTGCTGCTGCTGGTACAGCGACGAGTTGCCAAAGGTGGGCGAGTAGGAGGGAACCGACACCAGGTTGGAATATCGGTTCTGACGGTCTTCTTCTTGGGGATAAAATGACATCATTTGTGGTGGGTATTGGGGAGTGGTGGTTGTGGTGGTGTGTGGTTGAAAATTTCAGAAAGTAGTCGAGTGTTGTGTCTAATGTTGACGCAGATATCGGCATCAAGATAATGTAGAGGTTGGGGGGGTGGCCCGATCGGGCGTTGGTGGGTTAGGGTTCAGGGTGCGATTTGGGAATACGACATTCTTAAAACGGCAGGTCCGTGTTGCTGCGCAATTTTTGGCCAATCATGGCCAGTGCACTTTGAAGTTTAAACATCTGGGACCGGGACAGGAAATACGCCGAGGGGGGAATGTGGGTCTTGCAAATACAATCAAGGGGGTGGGTTGGTATGTGAGGTCCAGAGAAGACCTGGTTTTTCCCTGTTGGCGTGTCCTGCCCAATTGTGCGCCTCGCTAAAGCCCTCCATTCACTGTATCCCACCACCGTCGCCAATCAAGCATAAATGTCAAACCCATTGTGCTGGGATTAGGCTGGTGGAGCCATGTCTATTCTGTGCATAATCCACGTGTAGGCGGTGGAACTGAAGGAGGTGAGAGAATATTATGAGGTTTAGAGGTTGCCATAGAGGCGATATTATGGAAATATTTTTAGTGGAGACGGCAATATTTTCATGGGAAATTATTTGACCCATCGTTAGCACCTGAAATTCGACTACCATTAGAACCATTGGTGTGACTACTCACACTACACATCTCAAGATCGGCAGTACCCCAGACTAGGAGGCTGGTAGCGTGTGTTTTTTGGTGCACCTTCCTAAACAGAACATGCCTCATTGGGCGTGAGGCTGGACGTGTTTGGCAGTGCGACAAAAGTATTGTGTCGGAGCCAGTGATAAAAATAACCGGAATATACGAGAATCTGCTTGTGTGGTGTTTCAAGTTGCTCTGAAACAGTTCTGGTTGTGGAAGAGTTGCGTTGCCATGGAGACGGAGGGGAAGTGTGGAGAAATACTCAACAGAAAAAAGTTGTCACTGGGATTTTGGGAAACTTCAATTAAACCTAAGATTGACTTCCCGTTGACTCGCGCTGTTTCTGGCAACTCCAGTCGTATTCTGGTCTCAATGGTTGATTTGGGTGTGTGTTGAGTCCCAACTGTTCTTAACTAAATGGGATGGAGAAATATGTCATTCTAGAAGAGGTAGTGTAGCCGGTGGAAATTGATAGTTTTACCGGACATTCCCTGTGGGGTATCTACAACATCTATAGGGTCTCTTGATTAGTCAGTGGGCAATAATATGGAGCATTAGGTCTGTTTGATGTCTGCTAAGCATGGTACCTCAACTAAGGTGTAAGTAAACAACCAAACCACAGATGTTGACGATGCTGAGTATCCAAAAGACATTCACCGGGTCACGTGTCTTCTGAGACGTTGATTTAGAAGCCTGGATAGTTAATAATCAAACACTCCTCGTAATGGAGAATCAGGCAGCAGTGTTGTTAGTGCAGAGGACCGATCTCCAAAACAGTGGATTTCAAACTTGCCAAAAAGACACAAGAATAAATATAGATGTAATCTGGTCGATTAAGAGACGTTACTCAGGTAAATATAACGGCTCGAATATAGAATATCCGCTTTAATTACCGTTTTGGGCGTAATGTTGGGTCTGACATCAGAACGTATACAAGTTGACTGTAGACTCCCTAAAAAGAAAGAGTAAAGGTGTCGATTGAGTCTGAAGAGTCCAAAGACTTCACTTGATCTGTTCAAAGTGTCCAATAGTCAACTGCTCTCCTAATTAACCATTTCAGGCAGTACTGCCAGGGTCAATGAAATTTCACGGTAGATTTGATTGAAGACTTGATAAAAGACATGAGTAGAGATAGGGTCTGGCTCAGAAAACTTGCAAGCCGTCAATTGGGCATGTCAAAGTGTTCAATGATCAGCTATTCTTTTCAATAACCAGTCTTAGTGGTACTGGTACAAGTAGGTCTATCAACAGATCATGATCCATTTGCCTGTAGACTTCCCAGGAAAATAATAATATCTGTATCGATCGAGTCAGATCCCCTCTGAGACGTCAAATGAACGACTCTCAGTGTTCAGTGATCATTTTCCTCTTTCTTCTCCATTCCATTAGGTCTGAGATCTTGGAAGAAGGGTATCCGTAATTACATAGAGACATGACCTGAGGTATCAAATGTGCCTGGAGAGCTCCTGGACTTCAATTAGTCAATCACAAACAAAATAGAAGCCCACTGACTGTTTTCAGCTCAATGTAGAGAAGTCTTGCTGACTGACTTACTGCCTTAGTCATCAGCTGCGATCTTGCTCTTTGATCATCATCTCGATTTTGTTACCTGACCATCATAACAAAGAGTGTCATCTACCTGTGTGAAGCACCAGTGTCGGTCCTTGTCGCTCCTTGGCGCTCCCCCTCATGATCAGCTCTTTATGTACAGCTTTTTGCACTCAATTGACGTTTCATCGTCAGCCAAGTCTTCTTCTCATTCCATTGCGACTGCAAATCATCTATAAATGCCCGTCCTTGTTTTTGCTATTACTTTTACCTCCAAAATAAAGGTCGCATCTGCCCATCGTGCAATGTCTCGCTGATTGAGTATCCTGACGTCACAGAAGAAGCAATTCGGCAAGGCCCGGCGTCTGTCGAGTAACGGACGTTATTACTGGATCTGGTTGTGTCAGAATTACTTCTTTCAATGTCTCTCCAGGGCGTCTGACACAGGTGCACTGTGCAGTCTTTGCGGAGTGTAGAAGTGTGAATATGGGACTATGACAGATATAAACGTGCGACAAAAGAGTCAATTGGCCTCCACCCGGTTTTGGAATCCATTGGTGAACTCCCCGTAGCTGCAGCATTTCTAGTTCTGATTCTACAGTCCTTGGTAGGTATGCTCTCTCTATGATGTCGTCTCAATGTTACCTAGAGCCCAGATCGTGCTTGGTCTCTGAATACAAACAATACGTGACAAATCACGCCTGAGAGGCGTATTCAAAGACGCATAACAGTCAACTAAGCGCTCACTCTACGCAGCACACAAAGAACAACCATAGAGGTTCTCGCGACGCCAACAAACAGAATGGTGCCGTGCGGTGTTCAATAGAGTAACGATTGTCGCAGTGATCATCCACATGTGCACCCCACCCGTGATATTCGCCGATACTCCAATGAGAGGGACCACGATTGCTCATTGCATGTGCATTGATCGGCAGTGGGCTGTAAAGGCGGAGTAGGTTGTAGTGGGGGATAGATGAGAGTAAGCCATGATTAAGCCAGAGACGAGCAAATATGACAAAGGCCTCACCGTCCACTGTGGTTGTTTTTGCCTTGTTATTTGCCTTTCCTTCGTCTTTGTATGCTAATCTTCATCTTGAGTCTCAATCTGTTAGCCTCCATCTTAACCATGTTGGTCACTATTTCTGAACTAAATTACTTGACGTCGGAAACCGCGCACTTGCTCTGCTTTTCCGCTTTCAACAGTTTCGCCGTTGCCATCGCGCTTCTCAGACTCGCCTAACACACCCTGTTTCATCGTATTGACCCAGACACAACGCACGGTGGCTCCTCTATGAAACGTGTTCCATGTGCAGCCTCGATCGTGCGTCTTTAGCGACTTGTACCAGACCTTCTGTCAGCTGCTAGCACCGGCTATCCGAGCACATAGGCCGATTTCTTTGTGTATGCCCCTGTAATAATTAACTCGACTCTGTGCCAATCGCCAGGCACAAGGCACCCGTGTTTTGAGAGCTGCTATCTTTGTAGCCCACCCTGGGGACTCGGTGCCCACCCTCCAGGCCTTGTTTCAGCGTTGGTGCCAAAAGCAACGATCTGTGAACAAAGTGCCCAAGGAACAAAGTGACTAAGACATGTCTTTGAATGACAATAAGCAGAGAATACAGCAATGACGTAGCTACGTACAGGGAGCGTGTTGTCTGGCGAGCATGGTCTGATGTTACTTGACCCAAGTGGACATGTCCATCTTTTGAGCTGGTCACCGAGATGTAGTCTTTCACCCACCCTCTTCCTCCAGCCGTATATGCACGGACGGAGCTGATCTGTGGCGCGGAAATCGGCCTATGGTTAAGTCGATTTTGCTTAATTTTCTCAGCAGCTCCATTTTACGACTTTTGTGCGTTTCCTCTTGTCCACCGTCTTTCTCTCGACCTTTCTGCTCGGGTCGGAATTGTCTTTTTACCCCTGCCGATGCTGGACCTGCATGGCAGTTATATTTAGCACTTTTGCCGAGGCGACAAACGGCACTGCAAAAGCAAGGATCCTGAAACGGCCAGCAGGGTGTAGCTATAGGAACAGATCGTCGGAGTAGCAGATACCGTGGTCTTGGCACGATAAACATCAGTTATCTGTTCGTACGGTAGCCTCGTCTACTTGTAGTTCTTCTAGCAACGTTGGTAGCAGACTTCAGAGTTGAGTATTTGCACTCACCCTTCACACGTACAAGGCTTGTGACTCGCTAAGCTAGACTCTGCTACTTGTAGGTTGCTGCTCGATGGTAGCAAAATATCTGTTGGGTTGCCACCCAGCGAAAACAGCTCACTTTTAGGAGCTTTCTTCGCCCTCCAACGCATCTAACGCACTTCTAATCTGCCATATCTCAAGGCTGACTAACGTCCAGCAGATCTAGATCGCCATGGCGTCTATTAATGCACTCTGCTCGTATAACGGGATAAAACTGGATAGACAGGTGCCCCTGCTAGTGCTCAGGCAATAGAACACGCAGCTTTATGCTGCTTCTGACCGATAACGACAGTAAGCCATATACGACACGTGCAACAACTCACCGCCACTCATTCTTCATTAATCCGTCGGAAAAACACCGCCGCTGAGACGCACTGAGCCACGGAACACTGCGGCAAAACGGTGACGAAAATCAACGTATACACGCCAATCAAGGGATGACCCTGAGGGAGCCAAAACGGGCCAACAGAGTTAGGCTTGCCTAGGTTCATCTCACGCCCGTCAACGACTATCAAGTCCTCGTAGGTTTGCAATTCGGGCCTTTCCGAGGCTCAGTAGGAGTCCGACAAGAGTGCTAGTGGTCTGGTAGTACACTCGTACATATCAACTACTCTCGTGGTCTTACCAAAGACACCCCTGCTACGCACGTGCCTTGCTGTGTTTGCTTGTTCGGCATATATAAAAGTCCTGCCTCACCTCGTCAGTCCTTATATCCTTGCTTTTTTTTTTTCAATAGCCCCGAGTTATCTGCAATAAATACTGGCTGGTTATATCGGCGCTCGGTGCGTTACTCTGGTATCGCCTCCCTCGGTACTTGGCTGATCGACGAAATAGTGGTACATACGAAGCCGACGATCGGATTGACGGCCTCACTTTTTATCGCAAAATGATTAACAATATTTCAAACTCCAACTCCGACAAGAAACCAAAAGCAAAAAGATCCAAGCCCTCTCCAACCTGAATCCAAAACACCTCTATTAAAGTATACGTCGCAACCAGAGTCTGTCTCTTTGCACGACTCCTGAGTCATATGGTCTATGTACAGTGGCCACGCGTGTCTACAGTCGCTCTTTTTTTCTATACTTGTAGGAGGTGCAACACGAGGGCTAAAAGTCGTGCCGTGCCTACTTAAAAAGAGAGATCAGCCTTCGAGCGTCGCAGGGTGGAGAGTGTATGCTACTCGGTCAGTTTTGAAGTTATCGTCAAACAAGTTGGAGTTTTGGATTCCTGGGAAGAAAACCTATAAGGTGGTGTGTTTTTTGTGTTCATAGCCCCAATCCAAAATTCCCCTTGGCTTCATAGCCCCCAAATCAGAATTTCCTTCACCATTCCACCCTCACCCTACCCTACAGTTACTAACGTTTGCATACACTCAATTACTGTATTACTGTACAAGATGCGACCAGAGGCTGGAGAAGCCCTGGCGGCGGTCCTACCAGAGGTAAGACGAAAACCTGATGTCTAAATTTTCAACGGTGACAAAGGTATCACCTAATATAAATAAAGAGAGGGTGACCCGGTGGTCCAGCACATTGCGAAAATGCCCAGACAATTCCCATATCCTTTTCCAGCCCAAATAGGCAGGTCCAACGAGAGACCTGCAAACTTGCTGGATCTGTACCCTGTAGTACCTGTATCCTCTATGCCACTGTCCTCCATCATCTCTATGCCTATGCTCGCGAACTCAGAGACGCCGCTTCCAGGAGATAGTCCATGCCGCCTCTCTGGGGCGCGTCGCTCATCTCCACATCGTCGGCCTCCACGGGCAGAGGAGGCAGGGGCTTGTCCTTCTGGCCCTGGGGCTGCGGCTGGCCCACGACCGGTCGCATATCGGCCATGGGAAGAACGTGCGACGACGCAAAGTCGCCAAACTCCGCGGGACCTCCTGGAGGAGGCTTTGGAGGGTACGAGTCTGGTCGTGGCAGGATGAGGTTCTTTGTGTAGCTCTTGTTGACGGAGATCTGGGGCCGGTTGGCCGAGTTGGGTCCGTTGGCGGCGTTGAACAGCGACGAGAACGGCGGCAAGGGCTTGTCCTTGTTTGGCGGCAGAGGAGCGATACCTGTGCCTGACGAGCCGCCGCTGCCGCTCATGTCATCGTCGGACTCGTCCATGCTTTCATTAATGACGAGAGACGAGAGCGACTGGCGTCCCGAATGGGAGTCGAAGCCGGGGTCGCCAGTCAGGATGCCAGAGCCTCGGTACTGCTGGTGGGGCGACGCGTTGCCGGCCACGGAGCCCGTGTTTGTGGAGGGGCCCCACGTTCGGGGTCGGTTGTCGTCGGGCTGCGGCGAGTTGGAAAAGGCCGAGGTGGACGACGCCGACGAGTGCCGGTTGGACGCGGATCCGTCCTGGCCCGAACACAGCACCGACGACAGCCACGAGTTTGTGTTGCCGGGCTGGTTGGACGCCGAGTGCGTGCTCACGGGGGTGGTGAGGTTGGACGAATGCACGGGGTAGTTGTACGCGGACGTGAGCGAGTTGGTGGACGACACGGACGCCCGCACGTGGTGTCCGCGGCTCTGGAACGGTGACGAGAAGACGGATGCTGCGTCTCCATCGCCTCCAAGAGACGGAGGCCGCTGTCCGCTCATAACCGGCGGCATATCCGAGATGGAAATGCCGGCAATGGAGCTGTGGTTCGAATGGGTCGAGTACTGTGTGGGGGTGGTGGGGTATGTGGGAGAAGGAGGGCCATTCTGCTGCTGCTGCTGCTGCTGCTGCTGGGCCTGTTGCTGCTGCTGTTGAGCCTGCTGCTGCTGCTGGGCGTGCTGCTGCTCGGTGGAAATGGGCGTGGGCCGTCTCTTGCGCTGCATGTTGCCCACCTGGGGCGAGTATGCCGTTTGCAGCGACGTCTGGGACGAGTTGACCGACGACGGCAGCGACTCTTCCGACGAGTAGTGGTGCAGCTGCTGTTGTGGCACCGGCGGAGGAGGAGCCTGGCCCTGGCCCTGGCCCTGCGGCTGGCCCGGAGGGTACTGGTAGTCGTACATCTGGGGATACGCTGCGTGGGGATGGGGCGCTCCGTGATGCGACATCATGGGCGACGGCACATGCTGCTGGCCCATCTGCGGCGGCATGGGGACCTGCCCCATCTGGCCCATCTGGCCCTGGCCCATGGCCTGGAGGTCGCCCTGGGGCATGGGCGGCGGAGGAAGCGGGGCATGCAAAATGTGGTGGTCGTTGGCGTGCACCGTCTGGATGTGCTGGCGCAGGTTATCGAGCCGCGAAAACGTCTTGCCGCAGTGGCACCGGAACGGCCGCTCACCCGTGTGTTTTCTGATGTGTCGCGCCAGGTGTTCCGACCGGGTGAAGGTCATTTTGCAGTCGCCGTACCCCGTACATTGGAAGATTTTCGGGTACTTGGTTTTGGTCTTTTTGGGAACCGGTGGTGGAGAGTTCATTGTGGGGGGAGGATGTGTGTGAGAGAAGGGGGTGTCGCTTGTGTCGCTCTTCGGTCTGTGTCGCTTGTGTCTCTGTGTGGACCTCTCGTTCTGTGCTGTGTTGTATTACTTGGGTGCTGTGGTTGAGCTGTGAGCTAGGTGAGCTTTTGTGGGGGAGCTGAGTTGTGTGTGTGTGTGCTTGGTGGTCGCTGTGCAGTCTCGGTGGTGTAGCTACAAGTGGCTCGGTCTCTGCTATCGCCTTTCACGACTCTCGTCTCCCGAATACCGGTGTTGTAACTGGCAAAAAACGAGTCTTGGGAATAGGTGTAAGAAGGACGTGTTTCAATTGCAAACAAGGTTCGTGGACACACTCGGCCAAATAGACTTGTGTGACGAAAAAGAAAAAAGTAGGGAGTCTCCTCAGAGTTAGTCTTTAGCATTAGCCTCCAAGGATCGTTCTCAATAAATGCAAAAAGCGTAACCTTGGCTTGAAACACAAAAGACCAAACCAGGGTGGTGGTGGTATTACCAGGCGTAGGAAACATGGGTGCAAGTAACCACACTCCGAGGTCTCCACTGTCAGCGTCTCCGTTTTTCTCCACAACGTCTTTTGCCGCCTCCCTTCTCTCTTTTCTCCACCCCTGCCCCGGTCATGCAAAGTCTACCTAGCAAGCCCAAGCAAGGGGAAAAAGGAAAAGGCAAGCCCATAGATTTGCCCCTGGGGGGTTAGTAAGCGGATTAGTAAGCGGAAACAGGTGTTAGTGGCCCATCTGGAGCCGTGCACCACGAAATTCGTCTGTTTTTTGGGCCAAAATCAGACCGATTACTAATATTTTCGCACGTCCTCTGAACCCTTTCGGACCATCTAATGTATGGAACAGACGTCATTGTTGTCTGTCACTCGGTTATGTCATAAAGTAGGCTGGAAGCAGCCCCAATCAGGTCCAAGGCACCCATACACTTGTACCTGAGACCCATAGACTAGCATGTAGTATTGCACTTTTAGTGATGCCGGCAAGTGGAGCTGCCATAAACGAGCTTTTTCCACAAACTGTACATTATGCTACAAGTATCGTCAAACCACATTCCCCAGTCTCTCATCTCGACCCTTAAACTTCGCGGAATGTTCAACATGCCGTCAGACTGGTTGCAATCTCTTTCCGAGACGCGACATGCCGTCGTAGCCTTCTTCCAAGCCGTTTCAGGCCAAAAGAGGGCCATAAACCTCCCCTCTGAGAGCCCCACAGGTCCACACCACACTTCTGACAGCGCCGAAGAGCTACAAATGTGCCAACCCATCTGTCGTTACTAATCAGCACACCTCCATGACGTGCAGTATGGCCTTCTCCAAGTCCAAGCACGTTCTCGCCTCTGCTGACGTCCCAAATAGGCGCTAAAGTGCCTCTTTGTGGCCGTACCACCTAGCAGTCGTGGATTCTGAGATCCCCTCCTCCATCAAAAAAAGAGTTAAACTCAGAGGTGACATCTCCTCCATGGAGATAATGGGGTGGGCTCTGTAGGGGGTGTATGAGCCGTCTGAGGATACCCACGGAATCTCCCGGATCGCAGCTTTGCTACGGTCAAGTCCCCTTGACGATAGCTGCAGTGGAAGACAACTTGTCGCCGTTCTCGTGCACAGACCCTCCTAGTCAAGACTCTAACGCGTGTTACAGTTAAGAGGGATAACTGGGGGTCTATAGGGAGGTTGCGTAGACTGGTCGTAAGCAAGGCCAGTTCCGCTTTAACCACAGAGCTCTATCTTGGCTCCTCCATTGTGTGACTGCCAAATGTCGGACACCGCACCTTGCTACCGTTCTAGACCTACTTTGGTCATTATTATTCACCAAATGGTCGTATACGGCTCCGAGAAGTTGGCCTGGCGCTTCCACCACACCCTGAATACGCCACTAAGCGGACTACCAGGCACAACGTTACATTTGTTGCAGCATGGGCGCTGCGAAACTGCTAGCGCAAGAAACGGCGTAGCTCGTCGACAACTGCTGCGATTGGTAATACGAGAGCTGCGTTGTGTTTGCGCAAACGCGGGCTTTAGCGTGGTATCAAAATTTTCACCCTCCAGCTTTTACTGGCTCAGAAAGATCCCCTCACACATCAGCCGACGTCGTAGACCCTGTTCCTGGCCCAAAGTGGGGACCGTAACATAACAATGGCATAGAAGGTCCTTGTACGCGTGCTATAGAATCTTCGGGTCATCTGATTGCCTCCATTTATGAGAGGCTGCGACTTCTAGATGTGAAGAGACCCTGCATAGTCCCTCGAGGATGAATGGATGCAAAACTCACAAGATGACAACAAGTGTAGGTTCATCGTGAGCATACAACTTTGGTCCGTGGTGTTTGTCACCCATCCACAAACTCATCTTCTCTATTCCATGCTTTCTACGAGGTGGAGAGTCATCCGCCTACTACTCCACGCTCTGCAACACACATGAGACAACCAGGGACCTCGTGGGTAACATTGGGGGGGAATATTGATGTTGTAGTTGTAGCTGTGAGGGTTTTCTGATGCTCCTACACGGCCTTCCTTTGTCCACAGAGTGTTTCCAAGAATACTTTTGATTTCTGAATAGTTATCTTTTATTTTTAGGAACTGCTAAAAAAAAATTAATTGATTCCAACAGACCCCCTCTCTCTCCCCCAAAATAGGCCGGCCATCTCCGCTTTGCCCCTGTATCGCGCCACTTTTTTTATTCCGCCGCTAAAATCGCGCCTAGCGTCGCTACTCAGCTTTTTAGCAGACGTCAAACAATTAGTGCACCCATGGCCCTGATTTTCTTAGCCTCCTTGTTTGGTCCCAACCGTCAACTCTAATGACGTCATGTGAGGAGGATGAGAGAGAAGTGCGGTTCAGAATGGGAGGAGATAATCGCGATAAGATGGGTGGATCAATGTGAGGGGACACGTGGGTCACGTGATCTCGTTTGGTCACGTGACACATCTTATTATATATTTCCCCCCTCGGTTTTTGCCCCGTCGTTTCTTCCAGCCCCTGGGTCAAGGCACGGTTCCTGGTTCGTTCAGGTACACACTTGAGCCCGGAGAGACTCTGGGACGCTGGTTTTGTCTTTGAAAAATAAGGTTTTGGGAGAAGAAGAAACATTTTATTTGTGGGATAATTAAATGGGCCAAGGTTCACACAAGTGTAGTACAAGGTAACATGGGTTAGCCTTTGGGAGAACAAGGGTTGGTTGGGTGACGAAAATGGGGACTCTTAGACGGAGTGGGAAAAGACAGGAAAACTGGTGGGAAGAGGGAAAAAGGAAAAAGAAAAAGGTCGGGGAAAATGTTAACCCTCAGACACCATCCCCACAGTCTCAGCTACAGTACAGTTAGTACTTGTAGTGCCGTGCCATAGCTCAGATTGGCCCTACAGTACATACAATAATAGTAAACGTCCACCCACCTTTGTAAAGTTCATAAATGGGGTGTTATCAACTTTTGAAGGAGAGAGGCTGCAGCAGCTTTTTAAGACGGAAGACGAGATTTTTAGACAGGCAGGCAAAAATCAAATGAATTTGAAACAGCGGTGGAAAAAACGGAAAAAACGGAAAAAACGGGGAAAACGCGGGTGTGCTGGACTCCACCGACTTTAACCGTGCTAAATAACCACCGACGATGTGCACAAACCCGTGGGGTGATCGGCTCTTACTCAGACCCACCCTATTCTGACTAAAAAATTATAACGGCGCTAAAATTTATACGAGAAGGAGCTGCGGAGCGTGTGGACGCCCGCCTGCTTGTGCCTCGCGCTGGATTTAATCTGTGCCCTTCTTCTTTCGGTAGAGATCGCCATTACCCCTCATTTTGCGATCGACACAATCTCAAACCAGTGACGTAGCTCGTATGCATGGGTGGGGGAATCGGAGGCTTGAGGTCGTTTGGCTTCACCCTCTTGCCTTCTCCAGAGCTCTCTCTCTCTCTCTTTGCGAGCCTTGCACTCTGTTTGCCCTGGGTCTGGTGACGGGATTGCCTCGTTGAGAATAGAAGGGGGTTATGCTTGATTAACTTGGGCTCGTATCGTCTAAAGCACTTTGGATTCGAAACATGGGCCAATCATGGGGTACCGAATCGACAAGGGTCCGTGTAGGTTCCTCCACACCCGCCCTTTTGCTCGCTGGCGATCTTCACTCAACAACACGATTGTTGTTTATATACGTGAAGATCAGATCGTCCGCAGTGCGGGGCACGACTGTGGGGACATATTAGTGATGAACAGGGTCTTTGTACCGGGCCAAGAATGGCTGTAAACACGGAAATCATCGACGTCTTTGGCAAGATCGGTCCTAGGTTGCGGTGGAGAAAGTTGGAGAAAGTTGGACGGAAAGACGGAAAGTTGCACATGGGGGCACCCAGGAATGGAAGAGCGCCAATGTTGGCATTGCCGGAATGCTACCAAGCTTGTGGAGGAGAGGAAAGAGTCTGTTTACTTTTATTGTGCATATTCGTCGGAGCAGTAAGTTGTTCTATTTTTGGCCATCTAGAAGGACCGGATACTTGATCCAAGAATAATGAAGTCTTCTCGGAAAAGGTATCAGTCGAATCGCCTCCTCTTTCTGATTCCCTTGGTGCACTCCATTTCTTCCTGGCACAATTACTTCACGAGTTATCGCTCCGACAAAACAGCCAAATAAGCTCTCTTCTATCTTGCATTATCAATCACATCTATGATAGACAGGAAGACATGTAACTGAATGCTGCTCACCGTTGCAGACTTGTTGCAAACAGAGTAGCTTCTTAAAGCCCTGCAACACACCTGAATATCTTTAAAAACCTGAATTTCTCCACAAACCTGTTTTTATCTGATGTTCCCACATACACACCCAGAACACATCTAAACACAATACACCTCCACTTGACTCCCTTCAACTTCTCCCTCAACGACCCAAGTCTCACCAACACTTCAAATACCCCTTTCCACACCTCCCCTCCACCCCACTGCCCCTTTTCCAACTCCCCAGAGCCCCACGGAGTCGTGAGACAGAAGGGGCAAGGTCAAACCCTCTTGACACAACGGCATGACCAACCTCCGGCCTACAATGTAGATAAACACAAGAAACACAAAACCCAGGGTCTCACTACACCCTGGAGCCCTTTGCTCGTATCCCTCGCGAATACGTCGTAAATCTACGGCTACAGACAGCCCTCCAGCTTCCGGCACACCTGAGGCCAGCAGTGTTTGATCTCCCTTGGCTGTAACATGCAGCACTAGTCCCTAACTCTGCCGATCGGTAACCGTAACGTTATTTCCTCTCATAACGTCCATCTTCCCCAGTTCTTTTCCTGTAGCTATCGTACAAGTATTTTTCTACCTTGTAGGGACAACTCCCATACATAACAAGATAAAATAGGGTCAACAACAATAGGCTGGAAAAATAAAATAAAAAATAAGACATAAATAACTGCTCCTCTATGGCCGTCATCGTCGACTGCCATTATATCTCTTGTCCAAATTCTCCACAATATAGAGCCACTGATCGACATTGACGAAAATTTTTCGTTCATATATTTGAAAAAGCAGCCTCGTCAACTAGCACTAAGTCAAACGGAAATACACGTCTGTGGATCACAAGCCGTTTCGGCGACCGAAAACAGGTTGCCTGGATGGTTGCATGGTGCTGCTTGAGCCAGAGAGGTTCCCAGGACACAATTTAATTTCCCCCGATTTTGTACACGATTTTCTCTCCTTTATTGGCGTTTGCATTTTTAGCTTCGCGTTTCGTTTAGAGTGCGTTTCCCCGCACATTCACTGATCAGCTTCCATGCGTCGACTGTCTCATTAATTTGCTCACACGCTCAAGATGGTGTGGTGAGCCGGGTAATGATGATATGGACTTAAAAAGTATATGGTTGGAATCACAAAAGCCGTCTTCATATGAAAAACGTTTTTTCTGCCTTTTTTCCATTATTTTAAGCGACTTTTGAGCCCCTTTTCCCTACCCCTGCTGACGTCGAATATGCAGGTATAGGTCCCAGGCATGCCGGAGTTAGGGCTTGTCTTGTTCCGTCTTGGCTAAAGCGTATAGAAAATCGCAAAAAATAGCGAAAAATCGGAGAAACCGGAACAACGTCCTACCAACTTATACGAGATGAGTGGGCCCGTCAGAAAAAACTACTGGGTATTTTCCACCTGTTCTACAGTCCATTCGCAGTCATGAAAAGTCTCCTCCTTTTTCGTCTCACCTCGCTTATTGCGCGGCTAAAAGGGGAGGGAAAAGTCACCAAAAAGGAGCCAAGAGCGCAAAAAGTGTCTTAGGCCAATTTCCGTCACGTGACGGGCAATTATATCTCTTGGACGCGGTGATCTTTTACTGCAGCGTACATTTACCATGTCGTGTCGGGAGGCTAATTTAAGAAACGAGCGATTGGCAGATTCCAGGGCGGCGTTGCGGGGAACTGCGAGCCGTGTTTTTTGGCGCGTTTCGGAGCAATTTTCGGCCGTTTTCGAGCCGTCGTATTATTCGTCGACATCTCGTCTATTTCCCAGTGACATGTGTGTGCTGGTTCTGTGCGTCAAGCGGATATTATACTTTTTCGCAAATATCCCCAGAACTCTAAACACGAATAAGCTCGGCGTACAGACGCGTGCCGTTGGTTCCCAAATCGGAATAGGAGTGATCGTCAAAAGAAATGGGAGGTGTTAAATGAAAGAAGGTGCGGCAGGAGAAAAGAAATAGCAATCGACTCAGAGTCTGGAGGTCACGTGTCGGAAGTATTTCCCGTCTTCCGGAGACCATTTGTGCCCCCTCTTGGCCTGCCCCAAAAGTAAGGCCATTTCTGACCGCTGCATGGGGCTGCATGGCTGCTGCATGGTGCACGCCATGATGTCTGTCGGGTCACGTGGGTCTGGGCTCGAACGTCACGAAGAAATAGCGGCTCGTAAAAGGTGTTCGTCCGCGTGGTTGCTTGTCTGCTTTTTTTTTTTTTTTTTGATCCACTTGTGACCACCACCTGTCATGTCTCACGCTTGTTTGATTTTTTCCAACTAAACTTTTGGTTACCGTTGGGAGTTTGTTTTAAACGGTTGAGTCCGTAATGTTAGAATGCGAGATTCGGGCGGGATATTTTTTTACGATTTTTGGAAAAATTCAAAAAAACCAAAACCCACTTTTCCACCTCTTTTCCTACACGCAGCAAACCGCCCTTTTTCTGGCCCGCCTCACAGTGCATAGACTACCCGATAAACAGGCTGATCGCACGTTTCTCTTTTCAAAGTCAAAAAAAATGTCTGATGCGTGGTTTGCCACATGGCCTGCAGGGAGCAAAAGTCATGCGAGCAAGCCCCGGATTGGGTACACTAACCTCAGATAGGGGTAGTGTGAGAGTGGAGCTTTGGAGTGGAGCTGTTCAAGTGGATCCTCACGTGGTTCTGGGGGGTCACGTGACCCGATTATATGTTTGGTTGTGGCTCATTTCCCGTTTGGTTATACAGTATGTACTTCTCGAAGGAGAGACGGAGTCGGAGCGACTGAGATGCAGGCCAAAGAAAAGGGTGCCTGGAAAAGGGGGTACGAGGGGGTACGATACAAGTATGTGCTTGTACTGTATGTGCGGCCTTTAGTGTTTTAATCAGGGGTTGAGGTGGTGGTGGCAGTTGTGTAGGGCTGAAGTATGTTGTTGAAAGAGTAAGTATTATTTTGGGAGGTAACAAAAGTACTTATCGGAGTGAAGTTTAAGTTAACTAGGCTAAGTAAACGAATCTACAGGGTAAATAGAAGACTTTCTCTAACTCCACGGAAACATGAGCAAAAGCTACGGAAACTGTCTCAAATGATTCTTTTGCGGTATATGACTCTCTAGAAGAACACCCTACTCGCTCTATTACCCCAGAAGATGTTTTATCAATCTTTACATAAAAAGAACACGCCCTCCACTCACACTCAACAATACCATTGTGTACTGCCTGTCTATACCATTGTAGAACGCTCTCTACACCACCTACTCCATTGTCATGTCTCATAATATCACGGCACTCTGCAATTGGCACATTCTTGCATGTCTCCATACTGCTCTCCAGCGCACTCTGTACAAAATGCGTCAGAGGGTAGTGCTGATATTATCCGAAGAGACGACCTGCTATTGCGATTGCGAATGTGGGTCATCTTGGGTGCATGTTACGAGCCAGAGTGTGAGAGTGAGTGGGTTTTGCCTAAGAAGTGCTTAGTCATCATATACGAGGTGGAAGGTGACAGTCTCGTAGACTAGCAAAAGAAAAGAAAAGAAGTGAATGGTTTTTAGCACCTTTGGCTGCTTTTAAACAGTATTCAGCTTTTGAGGACCTATTTCTCCGATTGTAGTTCTTTCACAGCTCCTTCAGTACAAAGTAAGAAATTCTCTATTGAGAGATAGAAATTTGAAAGGGGGGTCTTTTACAAAGAGGGATAGCTATATCAGTCTGTTTGTCTGATTAAAATAGTTTCATCTTTTGTAGAACATTTAAGAATGCTTTTGGAGAGAGTATCCGAAGATCTGGCTTAGTCATTCTATTCAGGGAGATACAGGAAATCTCTCATATAAGGAAAGGTTGAGGTGGATCGATCTAGTAGAACAAATACACACATCTTTCAGTCATCAGAATTCACGTGATCAACTGCATTATCCTCTAAAGAGCCTCCTTACCCATGCTCGAGATGCACCTTTCATTGAAGAAGTCTCTGAAGCTCGCGGTTGGTAGTAGAGAACATCTGGTATAAAAGACTAAGGTCATTTTTACGAGTTTAGTCGAATTATTCGGTTCTCTTTTTACTGGGCTTCTAAATATGTTGTTAGAAGGGGTATCTAGGATGGCTTAGTCATACTGTACAGGAAGTAGGTCTGACGAAAGATGAAGTCACAGTCCAGACCAGTCCTTGTCTGGCAAAGATGCTGCATAACATTCTGCTATCAACGTTCCTACATGCCACTTGTATCAATTACTGATTGTTCTCCTCTAACTCGATAGACATCCTTTAGTAAGAGGTCACTATAAGACGTCTTAGAAACACAATGGAATAAAGCAGTTATAAAGGACTGGTGTTATTATTGCCATTCTAATCAATTGAAAAGCTCTTTACTCTTATAGTGCTTCTAATACTGTCGTTTTAGAGAGTATGAAGCCTCCCTTCCCTTATACCTCTACTTGTACTAACCAATGTGAACCTCGAAAAGATATCAAGCTCATTTACACCATTCAGAACTCACGCTTCGTCTCACTGCATTAGCTCAATATACAATCCCTTTCTACACAACTTACCTCTTTCGGAAAGCTCTGTTTGTAGACCTCTCTTTCTCTAAATGATCGAACTATGAAGCAATAGAGACTCGTAGAGACGCTACTGAACAGAGCTCGAGAATCAGCTCATAACATATCATTTCAAATTCCTAACACCATACTGTAGCCTCACCCTCAAACTCCACCTCCTCCCCTCCTCTACTTAAATTAATTTTACCTATTTACTTAGATCCTATGCTCAGTGTCTCGTTTCTCTTGTAGTATCCTCCATACGTTGCGTTAACACGAACAGCTGTCCTGCTCGGGCTCGTTTGTAATATTCACATCGATCAGCTCGCTCTGGTCCGTCTTGAGAGCCGTTTCCAGGCCGGGCAGCTCCGACGCCACCTTGTTCAAGATGCTCTTGACGTTGTGACCGGCCTTGGCCGAGGTTTCGAGAAACAGCGCGTCGTACTGCTTGGCCTTCTCCTGGCCCTCCTCGGTCGTCACCTCACGTGACTCCTCCAGATCGCTCTTGTTTCCCACCAGCATGAGCACCACCTGGTTGCCTCGCTCGGCCTTGACGTCCTCAATCCACTTGTCCACGTCCACAAACGACTTGCGCGAGTCGATGGCGTACACGACAATGGCAATGTGACTGTCTCGGATGTACGCCGGAACCAGAGACCGGAACCGCTCCTGACCCGCCGTGTCCCATAACTGCAGCCGGATCGTACGGTCAGGCAGATACATGGGTTTCGACAGGAACTGGATGCCGATGGTCGCCTCGTAGTTCTGGTCAAACTTGTCGTACATGATTCGCGTGATCAGCGACGTTTTGCCCACAGACTGCTCGCCCACAATCACCAGCTTGAACTTTTGGATTTGGCCGGTTTCTGTCATGGTGTTTTTGATGAGCTAGGTGTTTTCGGTTCGTTTGGGGCTAGGGTGGTGTGGTTAGGTGTATCAGGGTTCGGGTAGTAATATCTCGCTCGTCCTCGTTGTCGCTTTCACCGGCTGCCGCTCTGTGCTTCCCTGAGTATTATCACAGCTAGATACTCGCCATGATGGGTGGTGACAACTCACTGCATGTGTGGGGGTTAGGGTAGCAAATAAGGTTGGAGGGGTGAGCCGAGGTGTGGGGGAGAAAAGAGAGTAATGGTGTTTCTGGGGTGAATAAAATGCTCTCCTGAATGAGCTGATTCGATTCCATATTTTATTTTCGCTGTGGCATTATTATTCATGTAGTTGAGTTGGTCTAGACTCTTCAAGTAAATGTGTAGGTATGTAGTTGGGAGTAATCATAAACGTCAAGTATATGTTTGATTATGTAATCACATGAATGACAACCGGAAACACTGACTAAACCACATGAACTCGTACTCGCCTGGCTTGGGTTGATGACCAAATGCTGACCATGCTGTTTGTTTATCCCTTAGTTTCTCGATAGGTGCGGCTTGGCTGACCAACTATTAAGTCATTGGCACAAGTGTATTGTCAAACTACGGTAGACAATAGTACAAGTACAGAGATCTCAATGGGGATGCTAAATTGGGGTGCTATGGCCTCCGTAGTTCTCAAAACTTATCCGCTCATCCGCTAGCTGCCTTCCCAGGTTACAGTGGACCCGCTCAACCGTTAAATGCTCCCTAACCGTTGCAACAGAGCCTAGAGTCGCTTGTTGCAGTCCCAGACTCGGTCCTGGCACTAGTGTGTGCGGATATGTTGTACTTGCGTCTCTTGGAACTTCTGGACTCCCGGTTATGTGCAAAGCGACAGGGGTGTTAATTAGTACGCCATTGGTGCTGTTCCATTTTGGTCTTCATTGTCCTGAAGAACCACACCTATTATACGAAGTACGAGGGTCATAATTGATCGCTAGGGGCAGAAAATGAAGTATCATAGCTGCCATCTCATCTATAGTTGTCGTTTATACCAAGGTGCGAGATGTTTTGTAAAAACAACTATAATGACACACCTCATACTCACATAAAGTACAGTAACCAACTCTGCCAGTTCCCCCTCTCTGCATGCCAAGAACGGCTTTCTGTTTCCCATCACCGTCCAAATTTAGAATACCGGAATGTGCACCGGTAAAGCTCCCGGATAGTCTAGTTCCCTGACGGTCCGAGTCTTTGTTCCTCGGAAGCCACATGAGTAGCCAAATGAATTTATGGGTTAGTCGTGTGAATAGCGTGTATATTGGCTAACAATAGCACAAAACCCTCACCTCTATTGTTAGAAATATCTATCGTATCTCTCTTGGCATTATGGACAATGAAAAATTTTGTCGTCTCGCAAAGCTTGTAATTCTTCTCCACGGACTCCGTCTGCAAGCGCAAACTTCTACTGCATCTCCATACAGCATTATTTGCAGAAAATACGCCTCTACCACCAGTAGTCTCAATAAAATATATAGTGCACAACCCCCTGTATTTTTAAGGCGCTAATTAGTGGTTCTAGAGCACGCAGAACACGATGAACCTACGTAGGCGTGTTTTTGCAGGTGCACGAGTCATTGTGCGTTCGGTATTGTTCTTTCTGGGTGTCTTTTGATTTCTGTCTCAGAAAATATTCCGATATTTCACAACCTGACCTGTCAGAATCGCATCGCAAATGTTGATATCGAGCTTTATCCATGCATAAGCGTGCATAAGCGATGTATGGTGCACGCGAGACCTTCTGCCCCGGAAATAGTGGCCAATGGGAGTCCGGGGGCACGTGCAGTAGTTGCATTATTTTGCAATATTCAAGGAGTTGCATGAGATGCACAAGGTGCAGTAGTGGGTTTTCATTATTCCTGGGCTGGTGAATATGTGGAGGGTGAAAAACGTGGAACCAAAAATCCTCAAAGTGAGACCTCTAATCAATGAGAAATGTAATTCAAAGATGAAAAGAAGATATTCCTGTTTCTAACCATTTTTCCGGCTCTGTCTCTTCGTTTTTCACCACCAGATCTATTATTATAACGCGCTAAAAACAACACTATTGTGCCGTATTGTCTAACCTAGAGTTTATGCTGCACAGGCTTCCCGCGGACCAGAGAAAACTACCGCTTTAGGCGACTCGTTTTCACGGGAATTGTTCCTGAGGGTCCCACCGGGTCTCAAGTGGTTGTGGCTTTGTTGAATGGGAAATTTTCAAAGCTACGAAAGGTGAAATTGACATTGTTGAGCTCTTTGTTGCTTGGAATCTCCTCAGTCCAATCTATAGACATTGCAGTATGAAATGTGTGCAAGCCAAGAGCCGTTTGGCCTCTCACAGATCTGAGTAAACAAAAGTAAACAAAAACAAATGATTGTTTTGAATGCGACCAAGGCGCAGTTGATCTAAGGCTGAGAACATTCTTGACTGTACGCATGAGAGAGATGAAGAGAGTGTAGATGTTGAGACTTCATTTACAGGATCCGAATAGCTACATCATTTGAGAGTTGAACACTTGAAAAAGAAAATCCAAATACAGTACTTCGTCGTATGAAAGCCACAAACACACCCCCTCCTTCGTCCCTACACCACAATCGATCCTGTTCATTGTTTACATTGCAGTAGCCTCTTTGAACCAGTAGTGGTTAAGGTGAAAACATGCAAACCATGGCTCCAGCAGCCTTACCAGCCGTCTCGGCCACTATATAAAGCCCCAGTCTCGCCGTTAACCCTGGTCCAACCAACTGTCTCACACTCGTTCTTACGCCAACATGAAGTTCTCCGCCGCCACCCTGGCCCTTTTTGCCGCCACTGTCTCTGCCGGTCTGCACTGGCCCGCCAACGCTCCTACTCAGGTTAACCACGCCTACGTCCAGAAGCTGGAGGTTGCCGTCAACACTCTGTGCGACAACCAGCAGAAGCTGGTGGACAACCTGCAGGTGACTCTGTCTCATCACAAGTTTGAAAAGACCCAGGACATTGACTTTGACGCTCTGAAGCGTATCCAGACTTCTCTCTCCAGCCTGGACACCTACATCAAGAACCTCCCTGTTGTCAACGGTGACTACTACGCCGCCAAGGATCTGTCCACCATCTACGACAAGCTCACCGAGATCACCACCGGCCAGGATTATGTCGAGAAGAACGTCCTGCCCAAGATTCAGAACCTGATCGCTTCTCTTGGAAACCACCTGTACAAGGATGATGCCGACTTCGCCAAGGGTGTCACTGCCATCATCCAGCTGCTCGATGCCCAGGGCCAGAGCCTCGAGGACATCAAGGGCGCCATCGAGAAGTACAACCCCATCCCCAAGATTGACGCTCTGACTGCCAAGGTCGGTGAGGTTGACTCCAAGGTTGACGGTGTTGCCTCCAAGGTCGACGGTGTTGCCTCCAAGGTCGACGGTGTTGCCTCCAAGGTCGACGGTGTTGACTCCAAGGTCGGTCAGGTTGGCTCCAAGGTTGACGGTGTTGCCTCCAACGTCAAGGACGTGCAGTCCAAGCTCGCCCTGCTCAACAGCCTTGTCGACACCCTGTCTCAGGACCACGATGTTGACCTGGTCACTCTGGACGGCTACTTCCAGGACCTCCAGGTTGGTGTGCAGTACATCATTCAGGGAGAGAGCTCCATCACCTCCTACCTGGACCAGAACTCCAAGAACCTGGACAAGGACATTGTGGCCGTGGGCGGCAAGCTCAACTCTGGCATCCAGAACATTCTGTCTGCCATCCAGCAGGCCCAGCAGCAGCTCCACTCCGCCCAGTACGACTCCAAGCACACCATTGCCGCTTCCACCGCCTACCTGAAGAACGCCATTCTCCAGGTCCAGTACACTGTCGATGAGGCCATCGGGGACTCCAACAACGACCTCACCAACAAGCTGAACGGTGCTGTTGTTGATGTGAACGGTAACACTAACGTTGCTGCCCAGGGTATCAACGCCAACATTGATTCTGCTGCTCAGGGTATCAACGGTAACACTAACGTTGCTGCCCAGGGTATCAACGCCAACATTGATTCTGCTGCTCAGGGTATCAACGGTAACATCAACGCTGCTGCTCAGGGTATTAACGCCAACACCAACGCTGCTGCTCAGAACATCAACTCCAACACCAACGTTGCTGCTCAGGGTATCAACTCCAACGTCAACGCTGCTGCTCAGGATATCAACGCCAACATTGACTCTTCTGCTCAGGGTATCAAGGACAACACCAACTCTGCCATCAACGCTGCTGCTCAGGGTGTGAACGCCAACACCAACGCTGCTGCTCAGGGTGTGAACGCCAACATCAACGCTGCTGCTCAGGGAGTCAATGCCAACACCAATGCTGCTGCTCAGGGTGTTAACGCCAACATCAACGCTGCTGCTCAGGGTATCAACTCCAACGTCAATGCTGCTGCTCAGAACATCAACTCCAACACCAACGTTGCTGCTCAGAACATCAACTCCAACACCAATGTTGCTGCCCAGGGTATCAACTCCAACGTCAACATTGCCGCTCAGGGTATCAACTCCAACGTCAACATTGCCGCTCAGGGTATCAACTCCAACACCAACGCTGCCATCAAGGACGCTGTTGAGGCCGTCAAGAGCAAGATCACCGACGCCACCAACATCACCGAGGACGACATCAAGGCTGCCACCGAGGAGCTCAAGAAGCAGGTTCAGCAGAAGGCCCAGGAGACCCAGGCCAACGTCAAGTCCGCTTCCCAGCAGATCCAGTCGCTCATCAACAGCCTCATTTCCCAGCAGACTGACTTTGCCAACAAGGTCAAGGCTGCCTTTGCTGACAACTCTGCTGCCGTTGCTCACATCACCGAGCAGGGCAACACCGAGATCTCCGGCATCAACAAGCTCGTCGATCTGTCCAACACCCAGATCACCTCTCTGACCTCGCTGTCCGGCTCTCTGGATGCTCTGGCTAAGGCTCTCCAGAACCACGACCCCGTCCCCCAGCTCAAGCCTCTGATTGACGCCATTGCTGCCACCACCAAGGACATCTCCTCCGACACCAAGGAGATCATCCAGGGCAACAAGGACATTGCTCAGGACACCCAGGACATCAAGGAGTACCTCAAGACTCTGCACGACGAGATTGCCGGTCTGTACGATGCCCAGAAGAACGTGGCCGCTGACGCCGAGAAGGCCGCTGAGGGAGCTCTCAACGCTGCCACCTCCAAGCTTGCTGCCGATGCTGCTGACAACGCCAACGCCCAGGCTGCCCAGTTTGGCATTCTGCAGGACCACCTTGCCGACATCGAGAAGCAGATTGCCGACGTCAAGACCGACAACCACGCCGACAACGTTGAGACCGCCGACAAGATCTCCAAGGACATTGACTCCAAGGTCAACGAGCTCGGCACCCACATCTCCGGTCTCCTTGCCCAGCAGGACGAGAACACCTCCGCTGCCATCAAGGCCGCCTCCGACCTCAACTCCGAGCAGCTCAAGGCTCTGTCTCAGCAGCTGCAGTCCCAGGGCATTGCCACCAAGCAGTGGCTCGAGCGACACAACCTGGGCGTGGTTGTGATCCCCCAGCAGTTCTCCTCTTCCTTCGAGGGCTTCCGAACCTACTTCTCCGGCGTCTACTCCGATGTCTTTGATCTCTACAAGCAGTACAAGCAGGCTGTTGAGGAGGCCGACAAGTCCGGCGAGGCTTCTTCCGTCATCTCCAAGATCAAGGAGCTGCAGGAGTCCAAGTTCGTTTCCATCAAGAAGTACATCGAGGACGTCCAGGCTAAGCTGCAGACCGCCAAGGAGTCCGACAAGGAGTTTTTCGTCAAGTCCCAGACCGACCTGGTCAACCAGATCCGAGACCTGTACGCCGCCCAGCAGCAGTGTGCCGTTGAGATCACCAAGGCCGACTCTGAGTCGCACTCCGAGGTCCTCAAGACTCTGTCCGAGAAGATCTCTGTCGAGGCCACCATCACCTACAAGCTGTGCTTCGGTGACATTGACGTCAACGTCTCCAACTCCACCGTTGTTGTCGAGGACCACACCAAGACCATCGTTGAGCAGTCCGCCACGACCATCGTTGAGCAGTCCACCAAGACCATCGTTGCCCCCTCTTCCGGTCTGGTTTCCAATGCTACCGTGGTTGTCACCTCTCCCGTTGTTGCTCCCGTCACCATTGTTGAGGAGGGTGTCACCGTCTACGTTACCGACTGCCCTGTCACCTCTGTTGACTCTAACGGCTCTACTCACGTCGAGATTGTCAAGTCCACCGTCACTGAGACCCTCCCCTGCACCACCGAGGAGATTGTCACTGTCTTTGTCACCGACTGCCCCGTCACTGTGGTTGACTCCAACGGCTCCACCAAGGTCGAGACCACCGAGTCCACCGTCACCTCCACCATCACCAAGGTCGTGACTCTGACCTCCTCTACCCCCGCTGCCACCCCCGAGCACCCCGCCGTCAGCACCCTCGTCAACTCGGTCGTCAAGCCTACTCCCACTCAGGCTCCTTCCAAGGCTCCTGAGACCGTCGTTGCTCCTTCCAAGGCTCCTGAGACCGTCATTGCTCCTTCCCAGGCTCCTGGCACTGTCGTGGCTCCTTCCAAGGCCCCTGCCACCAACGTTGCTCCTTCCCAGGCTCCTGGTACCATTGTTACCCCTCCCCAGGCTCCTGGCACCACCGTGGCTCCTCCCCAGGCCAACGCTGGACACAAGGTGGCTGTTGGAGCTGGTCTGGTCATCCCCATGGTCCTCGCTGCTCTCCTCTAGGTGTTTTGAGGTAGATTACTTCTTTTATTAATTAATGAATATGTATCTGTTTTAAGTGAAAATTGTAGTTACTTGTAGTAAGTTGGATATCTAAGTAGTTGTATTAAAAAACATTATCAGGCTCTCTCTAATTGATGAATTGACCAAACCAGATGTCTTCATATCCAGTTTTCGTTCTATCACCACTTGAAATTCTTGGTTGATCTCTGTTTTCGATACATTGAATACTGTAGAGCAAGTAGTATTGGTTTTGAAGAACTCCAGCCTGGTCACTTGTAGTATTTCCTTCAATTTTCAGTTTCAAACAACATCTCTCGATTTTGAATGGTGAACCCCTTGTTATATCTATCTCTCACTCTCATAATACACTCCCAACCCTCTCGTTAATATAAATACATTATCTACAATCTCCCTCTTCACTTCTTGCCCTCCTTTTCCTTCTCTTTCTCCTTCTCCTGCTGTCTTCTCTCAGCAGCTCTTTGCAACAGCTCCCGGATACTCTTGTTCTTATCCTCCTTTTCCTGTTGCACCTCGTTTCTTCCCCTACCAAGCACATAAGTTCCTCCATGCCATCCTCCAGAATCACCCACGTCTTCATCAGAGTCCATTTCCAGCCACTCCTGGTACGGTCCTGAGGCTGTAGATGCCGCAGATCCTCCCACGGTGTTTCCCTGCTTGCCAAAGGGGTCCAATTCGACCACCTCCTTCTCCAGAAGCTTGCATAGACGCCAAAACTGGTCATCGTGTTCACTGTACACGTTATGCGCCAGTTCGTGGCACAGCACGTTTCGCACATTGTAGTAGTTTCGCCAGCCCTGGTAGTTGTCTGTTCGAAGTCGCAGTTCAATCACCTGGCCCTTATTTCTGTTCAATCCAAGCAATCGCTCGGTTCCCTGATGATCGCTGCTGGTGTTAGAAGCGGGATCGAGTTCGGTAAGAACGCCGATTCGCCACTTGTACTTTTGAAGCACCGCAATCACGCCTCTGTCTTTAGTGAGACGTGTGAGCAGCTCCAGAGCTCGTTCCTTTTCGGGCAGCCAGTCCAGGGGCACAATCTTCTCAAAACAGTACTCTGAAGGAGCTGGAGGAGGCGTGTTTCTGCCAGTTTTTCGTCTGTAAAGCTCACGATCGCGTCGCTGTCTCGCCTTGAGCTTTGCGGCTTCCTGGGCAGCGCTGGTTTCCATTTCCTCGAGTTTTCCGAGCTGCGAAATGGTCGATCCAATGAGCATGACCTTGGATCCGTCTGGAACGAGCTTGAACACGTGATCCGAGGCGTTTTTGTCGGTGATTTTCACCAGCCCTTTTTTGCCGAGAAACACCTTTTGGTTCTTTGGAGGCACGCCGGTGGTGAGATCCAGCTCTGCCTGGAGATCAGCCAACGTGAGGTCTTCGGGGAGGTCACTGAGAGGGGAACTTTTGCCCTTGAACGAGAGTGTGAGGTTCATCTTGGAAGTAATCGCTGGTTAGCTGCTGTCTGTGTAATCAGTTGTGTCTGTGGATACGATTATCCCGCCAATAACTGATGTACTGGTAGAGATACCGCTAGGTATATATCCATGTTGGTGGCGTGCATAATCTCAATGTTATTAGTAAGGTGGCGATATGAGAGGAAGAAAGAGTGAAAGGTAGAAAGGTGGAACTTTCTAGATGGAGTGAGGAAGTGAAAGGTGTGTAACAAGCTCAGAGACAAACTGCATTACAACACGACTTTCTGTGATGACTAATAACAGCCCCTGAATGTACGTATGTACAAGTACACATGCTTACTCAACACATTGTAAAGAACATCTTGATCAAGGCTACCTTTCGATCAATTAAATCACACACTTGATACACTCACACACTCACTTCGTCTGGTACTCCCAGTCGACTCCTCTAGTAGTACACCCCCTTGTAACACCACAACACATCTAAAACACTTTTATTGTCTATCAAAACGATTATTTCTTGCCAGACTTCTTGATTCCACCTCCGGAAAGAGGTCCGCCCTTGCCGGCCTTGGCAGCCATCTCCTTTCGGGCCTTGGCATCAGCAAGCTGCTTCTGCTTGAAGGCGAGATCCTCCTCGTCCATATCAGTCTGCTTCTTCTTGGGAGCCTTAAGAGCTGGGTTAGTGGGGAACGGTATGAGTCACGTGGGAAAAAAAGGTGAGGATCAATCACGTGACCGTGGATCTATCGATTTCCGTCGTCTTTTCTCCCTCAATACTCACGCTTAGCTTTTCCACCCTGTCGTCCGGACATATTTGTTGATGATGGTTATGGCGGGCTGCAGAAAATTGTTTTAGAGTTGCTTGCACGTGACGAAATTGGGAGAGGTGAAAATGGAGGTGATTTTGGGGGTAATTGGGGAGCCTAGGGGAGTTGAGAGTGGTCCAGTGTTGTTTGTATTCGTGTGTTGTGATATTTCCGTCTTTCTCCGTCTCTCTAGCATATGTGGGTGTCACGTCATTATGACTCTAGTGTTTCAACTATTGGCTAACTAAGCTACTTGGGTTTAGACGTAAAGCTGTTCTTGGGTGTTCTGGCGTTCTGAGAGCTGGTAAGATATGGTACTTGTAAGCTGATGTAGTGGCATTGTCAGACGGACCTTCTAGTCTCTTTTATTGCCCTTGGATCCACGATACTACCTTGAATGACAGTTTCCCTCTCTATATAGGGTTCCCCGTACACTACAAGAGTAGCCAGTATCACCAAGACACGACATGTAAAAGAGATTATGTAAGAAATGCGTTGTAAAACGAGTCTTGCTTGCCTCTTCGCAGCTCCTACTCTTGCCACTTCATTTCCAGAGTCCTTCAGCATCATCCAATAAGCAGTCCATATGCAACCCTAACATTATGCCATTTTGGGAATGTCGAGAAGTCAGCAGAAATGGATATAGAAGGTCCAGTAGAGAAGTGGCAACGTGGCATTTGGACCCCGGTGACTTGTTGACAATTCTGACGTGGTTTTGTGCCATTTCCTTGAGTATCACGTGGACAGGGTGTCTCCATATCTATCCTTACAAGGCTATACCCATTCAATATAGCTCTCATAATTGAGACAACAATATACAGTCACGTGATCATACCAGAAGAATCAAACCAAGCCACCAAGGACAACGAGACACGGCGAACAAAATGACACCACTCCCACGTCCACACCTCTCCCCACCATCTCAATATCCACTTCTCCCTTCTCATGCTCAATTCCCTATCTATGCATGGATTATGCCTATTTTCAATTAACCGTTTACCCTACCTGATGTATATCCGAGAAAAAATGTCAACCAGAGGAAAAGATGGAGATCTTGTTCGTCGTGAAAAGTAATTTGGAGCCGTTGATGCCGCCGTCCCGACAGCACAGACGCAAACCTTTTCGTAACCGGAACAAGCCTATGGCTGTTAAACAACACATTATACCATTTCGGGCCAGTGCCGTGAGGGAGGCGGTGTATAGGAAGGGTCAGTATCCGAGGTGGAAGGCGTCCAAGTACAGCGGGTAGCCACTCAATTGCTCTGGAGAGCCCCAAGTGCGGAACCCGTTGTGTCTTCAATTGGATACTGTAGCGAGGTGTGGGCTATACAACATTACGGGGACTTTCAGACTACCGTGAGACGCCTGAAGTGCCGATCAAAAAGACGTTGGAATATCTTTGTTCTCGAATACGCGATCCACGGAGACAGTGTCGAGTTATTCGGAGTTTGAAGCCACAGTACAGGGTGGTGACGACATACAAGGGAGCCTGAGAGGTAGCTATGTCTTATCATAGACGATAGAGATAGAGCAACTTAAGAAAGGAGTAAATCACGTGACAAAGACAGACACGTGACTGAAGGTTGCGGACATGAAATGGCACGTGCAACTGGATAGGCACGTGCGACACTCACACTAATGCACTAATACGAGTACTACGTGGCAGGTGATGTATAGCGTAGACGACATGGAAACACTTCACCTATAGAAAGTAAGCCATACTCGAGTGAATCTACTAAGCCGTCTCTTCAGCCGGCTACAACACTCCGTAGACTCATAAACAGTACAATCACTACAGTTCTACATCCTGCTTCTACACAGTCTACAAGCACCTCGCTACGCTCGGTACTTGTCGTACATCCTGCTTCTACACTGTCTACAAGCACCTCGCTACGCTCGCTACTTGTCGTTACTGTCGTATCATCAATCATTATCTACCAATCATCTCCATCCGACTCATCGTCCGACTTGCTCACCTGTCCCTTACGCTTATTAAGCGCCGAGGCCAGAGCGTCTGCCAGCGAGTTTCCGCCGCCAGGAGCTCCAGGAGCAGCCGAGGGAATGTTAGGTGTCTCTCCTCGGGCTTCCTGCAGCATGACCGACGGTCGGTCCAGCTGCGATTTGTCCACCTTCTTAAGCGAGCCGATACCACCGGCCGCAGTAATCGAAGACAGCAGAGCGTCTCGGCCAGCATCGCCCGTAGGAGGAGGAGGAGGGCCAGGAGTGACTCCAAAGTCTCCAGGAGGAGGGGGAGGAGGAGGAGGACCTCCAGACATGGCTGGGGGAGGAGGACCTGGGGGAGGAGGAGGAGCGGCGCTTCCAAACGAGGGAGCAGCTCCAGGAGGCGGAGGAGGAGGAGGAGGGGGTCCACCAGCAGCTGCAGCAGGAGGGGGAGGAGGAGGAGGGGGAGGAACTCCTCCAGGCACGCCAGGAACAGGTCTCGAGGACGCTGGGGGAGGGGGAGGAGGCGTGAATGAGCTCGCAGGGGGCGCTGCTTGGGCTGGAGGAGGAGGGGGAGGGGGTGTGTATGCAGTTGGAGGCGGGATGGCCGACCGCGACGGAGGAGGAGGAGGTCTCTGTAGAGGAGTGGCTCCGTCTCTGGGCGGCGGAGGCGGCGGGGGTCCTCCAGCGGCTCCGGGTGTGCCTCCTCGAGCTGGAAGCGAGGGAGGAGGAGCAGGCACGGCTCGACCAGGCAGTTCTGGAGGAGGAGGCACTGATCGACCTGGCAGCGCAGGGGGAGGGCCTGGCGAGTCTCTAGACGGTAGAGACGGCGGCAGGGAACGTCCTGGAAGCGCCGGTGGAGCTCCTGCTGCTGCTGCTGGAGCGGCAGGGGTGGCAGGGGGAGGAGCACCTGCGTTTTTGCCCATGAAGGAAGGGGGAGGCGGCACGTTGAACCGTCTGGGAGGTGCCACGGCAGCTGGAGGCTCAGAGGCAGCAGGAGCCGAGGGAGTGGCTGGCGACTCGGGCTCTGGAGTGCTCGAGTAGCTAGGAGGTGCCGAAGCAGGGGGAGGAGGAGGAGGAGCTGCTCGTCTGTCATTAGCAGGAGCAGCAGGTTCCTGAGCCGGGGGAGGCGGAGGAGGCGGTTTTCGGGCGTTATTGTCTCCCGACGAAGAAGTAGCGACACTTGTGCTTCGTCCCCGGCCTCTATTTCGAGGAATGGGGGGTTCCAGACCCACCAGCGGTCCACCAGTCTGTCGGATGTGTTCCTTGATGAACTCGGTATTGTCTGCAATCATCTCGGGTGTGATGCCCTGCTCCTCCAGCTCCCTATACAGAGCTCTCCATTCTTCCGGAGGCTCATCGTCATAATAGACAGGTCCTGAGTACCCCAGACGGGTTCGAGGTTCTCCTCGAGGACCCACAGCCGCCTTTTCGGCAGGGGCGGCCTTTTTCAGCGCAATGGCGTTCTTGTTTTTCACTGTGTCCTTGCTGGCGTACTTTTCTCTGTTTTGGATCCGCTTGAACAGGTGGGCAGCTTCAGACTCGTCTTCAAACAGGAAGCCAGCAAAACAGTCCTCCAGCTCCACCGAGTGGAAAAACGTTCGATCCTGAAAGTAATTGACGCCCACATAGAGCTCCTGGTCCCACAGAACGCCCCTGGAGCCATGGATATCAATTAGTTTGAGAAACAGAGTGTGGCCCACAAGATCGTCCACCAAAGCCAGAGCACCTGACAGGCCGGTATATTGCCAGTTGTCCGGGTCCGGATAGGCAATATAGAGGCGGGCGACGGTGCAGTCGATCACCTTGTTGGTGTTTTTCGGCACCACGCGCTTGATTTTCTCCTTGTCCGCCGAGTTGAGAAGACCCATGGTACGGTGTGTGTGGTTTTGTTGCTGACCTGGGGGAAAGTGATAACCTTGGGAGGATTAGTAAGCGGAAAGCGGGGGGTAGGAATATGGGGAAATAGAGGGTACCATTAGGAAGCCCGAAATGATCTGATTACGAATATGTTATTTTTATGTCTTTATTACGTCTCTATCGTCCTGTAGCGCTGTCCTTTTCGTCTCCCTGCCACCTAAATATCTCATTGAATTATCGCCATGGACACGGAGTTAAGCATGTCCCAAGGATAAACGGTGCGTAACATGCATTGATAGAGGCGGAGGGAAAAGCCGGTGGGTCACGTGACCGATAGCGTGGGCGACCGAAGCTATCTATTCCCTCTTCCTGGTCACATGACCACCCCGACCAAGTGACTAAATCCCAAACCCAACGTTCCATACTGTTCTATAAGAGGGGAGAGAGATGGGAAGTGAAGAGGTTGGGAAGTGGAAAGTGGGGAGATAAGAAGATGAGAAAATTTATTATCTGTCCATATACGAGTCACGTGACCATAAAATGACCTCCCTTTACTCATTTCCCCCCCCGCTTTTCTCAGCCGTGCTATATCCTTCACATTGCCTCCTCTGACGTCACTGCTATTAAACTATTAAGCAAGATAGTTAATTACAAGCCCCAGTTATTATACCTACCGCGCTCATACATCTTAACTCCAGGTCTGGCCCTACCACTTCTAACTAAAAAAAAAGAAAGAACAACAGAAAGGTCAGCAGTCTTTGCAAAAGCAGAGGGTACTGACTAAGAGACAGGGAGGCGCACACACATCCGATACACACCACACTTGCATAAATATCGCCACCGAACAGGACTTTCAGGTTATCCGAGTTACAAGTCACACAGACACATTCAGACCACAAATGAGCGAAAACAACGACGGGCCTCCTGATCCGGCCCGGGACGCGGTGGCGCAACTGTTGCGGAGCGCCCTGCGAAGAAATATGGACGTCCAGCGCAACAGAGAGGTCGTTCAAGAGTACATGGATCGGCTTTTGAACGGTCCAGAGGGCGGAGCAAACACAGAAGGAGAAGGGACCACGGAAGCCACAACAGAAACACCGTCGTCAGAGGCACCACCAGAAGCACCATCGGAACCAGCTCCTGCTGCAACCGCTCCTCCTCCGCATAGACACATGCCCCGTGATCGTCCGATCATGCTGGTCACATACTCCCTGGGAACCACTCAGGCGCCACCAATGAATACAGCCGATAATACCATATGGAACCTGGCCACAGAGGCGTCGCGACAGGCCAGAGAGGCTCGAGGACGGGAAGTCAGAGGACGAGAGGCTCGCGGAAGAGCAGAAGGAACACAAGCATACCGATCTCGATCGCAGTCGCAGCGTAGAGCCGGAGATCGGAGACGCGAACGCTCGCCCATGCGTACGCGAGTCAGAGACGGAGGCGTGGAGGCTGCCAGAGCGACTGCTGCTGCGGCAGTAGAGCCAGAAGAGCCAGGCCAGGTGCATCTCAACCCCGGTCCCGGTGTACAAGTAGGCGGTTGGTCGAGCGGCTCGTTGATCCACCGGCTGCTGCAACGGAGACTTGAGGGAGCAAACAGAGGAGGGGAAGGTGCTGCTGCTGAGGGTGAAGGAAACGCAGGTCCGAACATTACTTTCTCTCCTGGAGGTATCGATCACCGGCCAGATGGAACTACAACGGCCACATTCACGATCCCCACTCACATGTTTGCCGGTGGCGTTCTGGGGGGAGGTAGACACAAACCCAAGGCGTCTCAGCGGGTTATTCGGAATCTGGAGACTCTGGAGTTGAGTGAAGTGACTGAACAGACCTGTCCTATTTGTTACGATGCATTCGAAGACAAGCCGCTAGGGTGGGATGCCATTATTGCAAAACTGGCTGAGCAGGAGAGGAAGCAGGAAGAGTCGAGGGAGGAGTCGAGCGAGGATTCTAGAGACGAGAGTAGGCCTGGAACTACAGATTCTGAAGCTGCCGAGCCTGAAGCCACTGAAGAAAACACATCTACATCGTCTACAAATAGTGGTTCTACTACTGATCCCACATTCGACTACTCTCAGGTCAACCCTGCTACTTCTGTGCACGGTCCCGTTCTCATCGAACGAGCTTCAGCCAGTGAACGAGCTATTCAGGCCGAGGCCGACGAGATTCTACGAGCTCGAAACACTCCCGGAGCTGAAGAGAATACCCGACAGGCTTTGGACGAAGCTGAGAACCAAATCCGGTACATTGTCGACACTCCCGAAGACGCTGCGGCTTTCAGAGAAGCCAACCCCCAGCAACTCTGTCCTATCATTCGAGTGGACCCTGAGGCTGGCCCTAGACAACCCTTCGTGATTCCTCGAATTCCCGAGGGACTTCGGGAGGCCCACGAGGAGGTGGCATTGCATCGGGTGCGTATGCGGGTGATGGAGCGGGGCGTTGAGCGGACATTTGAGCAGCTGATGAGAGATACGGGGGGAACTACATCTTCTGGTACTGATTCCACAGGTGAAACAGGGGCAGAAGCTGAAACAGGGGCTGCCGAGCCTGAGACTAACCTTCCTGAGAGTCATGTGGCTACCAAGATGCCCTGTGGCCATATTTTCGGCCATCTGTGTATCTGTGAGTGGCTACGGTCCAACAACTCGTGTCCCCTCTGTCGAGTGACAGTCGAGTCCGAGTCCGAGTATCTGCAAGCTACTGGTCAGGCTGATGACTCTCGATCTGGCGGTTTCTTCGACGTGCTGTTCAATGTCCTTCCTCGAGTCTTCCAAGAGATTGAAGCTGATAGACAACGTCATAACAACAGCAACAACAACAACAACACTGCTGGAGGTGCTCAGACCACCGGTGATGGTGACGTCACTGCTAGCGACTTGCCCCGTGGAGGTGCTGCAGGTGCTACCGCTGCTCCCCGAGCGACCCTGCCTCACGTTATGGACCGTTCTGACGACTTCTTGCCCCAGATGTTACATGATATATTGCCAGGAGCCGGCCGTCCCCAGCCTCTGCCTCCCGTTGCAGACGTTATCCGGGAGTTCCAGCAGAACGCACGACGAGCTGTAGTAGGAGAGGAGCCGGCTACAGAGCCCGATACAGCCCCCAGAGAGGGAGGTCACACGCACCATGGTCACGTGCACCAGCCCGTGCCTGGTATCTACGTCTACCACCGACCCTCCGACTTCTTTCGGCTACATGGCGATGCAGACGAGGGCTCTCGTCCAGAGGCTCCCAACAGAGTTTCGACCGGGAATGTGGGTGCTGCAGGCTCTGCTTCTGCGACTGTGGGGCAGGAGACGTTGCAGGCAGTCGGGACCGACGGTGGGGACTCCGGCGGCAGTCGCACCAGCAACGGTGCTAGCAGCGCGGCCGGCGGAACCTCAGGCTCTGGTGCAAGTTCAGGTTCGAGCTCTGCAACTGCCAGCGGTGCTGGAGAGGGGCTGCGTAGCCGGCTGATGGAGCCTATCATGCGACGTATTTTCCGGTCGCGCGATTCTGACCGCCACCATCCCTACCGACGAGCAGGCGGGAGACGTAATAACGGAGGTGGGTCGAGTTCTGGCGGTGGTTCGGGTTCGGGCTCGGGCTCGGGGTCCAGAGAGTGAAATTACTAGAGAAATTGGGTATTATACGGCTTGTGCAGAGAAGCAAGAGGTGAAACGAAAAATATGAATAAAAAAAAGATTAGCATAATTCTGGTGAGATAGAGTGATAAGCTATGGCAAGGCTTACGAGTGCAACTGTAGTATGGTCTTGTACGAGTACTTGTATTCCCAGACTGGTGTATGGCTGTACGTGTGCACCTTTCTGGTGACATCATAGCCATTGTCCAAGGTCATTTGTAGAGCTTGGCTGCACCGGGAGTATCGGCTATTGTAGAATGAAAAGACCTGTGTGCAAGTGGAGCCGCATAGGGGAGATACGAGGAGAAATAGGTAGGATACGAGCTCTTGTGTGGGTCTATAGAGAGGGGAAATGTGAAGGGGAACAAGCAGGCGTGTCAGAAACAAGTGGTTGTAGCCGAAGACTCCCCAATAACCAATCATGTATGTTGGTTCTTGTTCCCAACGGTCTGGGGAAGGGGTTCTTGGCCCCCAACCATGTGGAGGTTCTGGTACTGACAAGGAAGGACGTTCTGCACCCCTCAATTTTGTGGAGACCGGCTGGCTATTGGCTGACGTTTCAGTGTCTCTTTATAATATCGCCTTGGCAGTTTTTCCGTCACCTTCCGGATGACGTAATTGGTGGTTTTCTCCAATGTACCTTATGTAATGCACCGTGGTGCTGGGCGTTGGAAAACGTCAGAAACCTGCGAGGTCCAGTGTAAGAAATGTAACGATGGAGGTTAGGGCCCGCACAGGAGATAATACAGACAAGTACAAACGGCACCTGAAACAAATGAAGGAAGGGGCATGTATATCTGGATAAGGCTTGTGTATAGAGTGGGCAAGGCTTGTGAGCGGTTGGTGTAGAGAGGTTTGTGTGTATGGGGTTGGGTTGTAGTGTGTATGCTCTATTGCTACATGTCTCCATCTCACCGGTTTGAGATGTTTGTATACAACTGCACTGGCACTGGCTCTTGGGTTCGCATCCTAAGGGCTTCGCAGTGTATTGACCAGGTCAAAGTTATTCAACCTTACCTTTCGTAATGACTATACCTGATTGAGAGATGAGCCAACTTTCTCCATTTGATTTGTGACGGCTTGGATGGGTTTGGCAAATCAGAAGAGCCAAGTAATATCGCATTCAGGTCATGCACTCGGGCACGTTGGACTAAGAGCAGGTCGACATGGAGTATGCCCGGTCGATGCGTAGGAATATGCCCGCCCTTGAGTCCAGACAATCACATTGGCCAGGGCTCACTTTGTGGAAAAGTGCGACTTTTGTTTTTGCAGATCGATGCTAGCGACTCCCGAACCACACATACATGATTGGAGTGGCCTGTGGCTGTTGAGCCGTGGGCCCAAGGTCTAACTGTACCGCAAACCGTTTGGCCAAATGCAAAATGCAAAAAGACCCAAAGTCCGCCTTTTTTTGCCAGCCAATGGGCTCGGTTGCAAACCAGGGAGCACTGTAAGCTTGGATAGACGGCCGATTCAAGCTCAATTGCGTAATTGCAGAGATAGCAGAGTCAAAGGAGGGTCAATTGAACCGCCTGGACGGGGCTGCGGAGCTGGAACCCCCACACCCACCAATATTCCACGTTTTGCACACGCTTGACCTCTTGCAAACTTTTCACTCATTGCATGTGTATCATCCTCCAAACCTAGACACACCCCTACCGGAGATAATCCCTTCCACACTCGGCACTACTGTTGGGTTTATTCCCTCTATTTGAGCCAATCGGAGGCCGCCCATCTGGGCCGACGATTAGGGGAGGGGGATGGGTAAAGTGATTATGGGGGGGCTTTTGTAGAGTATGGCGGTTGGACATGGAACCACCGGCACCTCGCATCACACCACCAGCGGCAAAAAACTCCCATAATACTGAGAATTCGTCAGCTTTTTGTCTGAGCTCGTCTATTGTCCGCTGGTTATTGTCCGTCAGCTCGCTTTGGCTTGTCTCGCTACAGAGCTCTTCTCTTTGGCTTGACTTTGGTTTTTTGGGTCTTGTTTTTGCGTTTTTTTCCGCCATTAAGCTCACTCCTGACATCTATGGACGGTAGTGGTCTTGTTCTCCATGGGCGGTTCACGTGACGGGAGTGCACTAGAAAAAGTAGAGGTGCACTCGTGTGATCGCTTAGCACGGTCAGCCCCCTTGTCCGTCGTCTCCAAGGGCCCCACAGGGCCAAATATACAAGTCCAGCTCTTTATCGGATATAAGTGATGCACGGCCAGCAGCCAAAAACAACGTCTAATCTGGCCCACTCTTAGCTTTTGTCTTTTGCTTCAGCCTTTTGGGACTGTTATCGCACGACCGTTTGGTAAACACACACACACTAATCGCACTCTATACACTATACTCACGCTCACAACAAAACACAGGAGACTTGTACATGGAGTCGAGCGTAAGCGTGGTGGTGGTGGAATGGATGTAAGAAGAATGTAAGGCCACGCCATAGTAGAGCCTGGAGGCGAGCCAGACAGCCCCACACATCTCACAATGTACAATTAGCCGAAATGACGATGACGTATTGATACACCTGCCGCACCCTAAGACCCCGACAAAGAGATAACCGCTGTTTGGGCTCTCGCTCTACCCTACCCCCCTCTCTCGCTCTCTCTCTCCTCGACTCTGCTTTGCAGCAAATCATCTAACCTTGAGCGGGATTTCATCGCCTGTAAAACTTGGTCTTTGTCTGGCAAATTTTTTAGGCTTCACTGACAATATCATCGACTCGGCGTGCATAAGCATGAGTATGGAACAGGGCAGATGGGGTGTTTATCCGGCCAAGGAAATGCGGGTCGCCCGGTTGAGACGGCAGAAATGCCAATTGAGCTGAGTCAGAAACACCTCTGCGAGCCCGCTTGTCTCACCACGAAAAGCCCGTCTCATGGGTCTCAACCCTCTCTGAAGCCGCGCCAAAACATGCAGTGTTACCCTACCCGACATGCGTCCATCCCGAATTTACGATGGCAGATAGACTTTTGAGCGTATTATCAGGACCATGCTGGTTGCGGCAATATCTTCGTTCAAGGGAAGTGTGTAGACATGGAAAACAGTAGACGATGGCCAGGAGGGGCAGTAACAGCAACCCAGAGCCTCAGGTGTCGCCGTGTGGGTGTTTCAGGCCCAGCTATCGGCCAGCAGGAACTTATCATACACCGTTCACGTATAACCAATGACAGCGGACAGATTCAAGACTACCTACGACTTTACACCCGAAGAAATGTATGCACTCAGTTCCGAGCTCCGTTTAGCGTGATTATGTCGGATCTAAGACTCAGGAACAAGGCTCTGAGAAGCTTCCAAATAGGGCAATATACACACTTGCCCTGTTTGGGAAAAGGGAATACACCTTTGTACTGTGGGTTTGTAGCTACAGCGCAGGCTCGTTGATCAAGGTTTAGTCCGTTTAATACCTCGCTGCTGTTTGGTGTCAGACCCGAGGAAATCAAACCGTAGCCCTTCTCCAGCGGATATATATATACACAAGCCGTCCCGCTGCTGTCCTTCTTCTTTTCTTCTCTCCTCGTCTTGTGCTACTTCTTCAACGGTGTCAATTGGTTTACCTATCGACTTATTCTCTCGACACTAGTTACTGTTTCTATTGCCTGTCCTTTTCGACTTTGACTAAGCAATAATCCGACCCCAGTAACCACCCGAAGACGTACAATTCGATAATTGGCATTAATTTATTCACAGCATAGTATACCCGCATAATTAATGTGAGTATGAGGCGACTTTGAGGAGGATTTCGACATTTTTCTGGTGTGGGTGGTGGTGCCATGGCTTTTCTCCGCGGATGGACTTTTTCCCGGTGATTTTTTTTTCTTCGGTTTTTTTCGCTCACTTTTGTGATTTCGCTGCTTTTGTGTTTTGCGCTCTCTCTTTGAGCCCCTTTTACCTTGCAGCGCTCCTGCTGTGTTTACTGCATCTTGGGAGAGTTGCCGGGTAAGTGGGTGCTGCCATTCTTGAGATTGTTTACTTCGTCCCGAACCTTGTTTTGAAATTCCCTCAAAAGGGGAAAAACTTAGCCCGATTTGGCCACAGAGTTTATCAGTTTTGAGAACCTTCAAATACCTCCCGTTCGCTCCACAAACATTCAATCGTTCAAACATTGATTGTGAGTTGAGATGGGCGCTGGAGTCGGGCAACCCGACAATTGAGAGAGACATTACACATTGGTGGCACCACAGTTCGATTGCACGCACTTGGCAAGCTCCCAGACTATTATCTGCTCCACTACCCGTGGTGACATTTTTTGTTTGGTTACTTCCGTTCTGTGTTGCGCGAATAACGTGATTGGCTTAGAGTTGCGGTGTTTTTCGGCGGAGCTTAATTTTGTTTCATACCCGATGTGGACAAGTCCCAACCAGCCATACATATGTATGGATGGTCGAGTTGTTTGGGAAGAACAAACTTTAAGGTCTACTGCTGCCATAACTCCCAACGTGACAAGAACCCAAGTCCATGGTTGGTATTAAAACACAGGACCCCCCACCACAACACCCTTTCCCCCTTTCCCCCAACTCCAACTAACTTGCAGCCCAGCATGTCCGCCAACCCTTCCCTGGACCCTGCTCAGCTCCCCCAGGAGCACCCCATTGAGGAGAAGGCCCCCGCCCCTCCCGCTCCCCCTGCCGGCGGTCTCGATGACGAGCCCGATGATGACATGGACGCCCTCATTGAGGAGCTCCAGTCCGACGCCGGTGATGACATCTTCGGCGAGGACGGCGGAGAGGCCGAGGAAGGCGCTTCCGCCAAGCCCGTCCCCGAGGAGCTTCTCCAGACCGACCCCTCTGTTGGTCTGACCTCCGACCAGGTCCTTCAGCGACGAAAGAAGTACGGTCTTAACCAGATGTCCGAGGAGCAGGAGAACATGATTCTCAAGTTCATCATGTTCTTCATCGGTCCCATTCAGTTCGTTATGGAGGGTGCCGCCATTCTTGCCGCCGGTCTGGAAGATTGGGTCGATTTCGGTGTTATTTGCGGTCTTCTGATGCTTAACGCCTGTGTCGGTTTCATCCAGGAATTCCAGGCTGGTTCCATTGTCGAGGAGCTCAAGAAGACTCTTGCCCTCGGTGCTGTTGTTATTCGAGACGGTCGAGACGTTGAGATTGAGGCTCCCGAGGTTGTCCCCGGTGATATCCTCAAGCTCGAGGAGGGTACCATTATCCCCGCCGATGGCCGAATTGTCACCCCCGATTGTTTCCTCCAGATTGATCAGTCCGCTCTTACCGGTGAGTCTCTTGCCGTCGATAAGCACTTTGGCGACAACACCTTTGCCTCTTCTTCCGTCAAGCGAGGTGAGGGTTACATGATTGTTACCTCCACCGGTGATAACACCTTCGTCGGTCGTGCCGCTGCTCTTGTCAACAAGGCCTCCGGAGGCCAGGGTCATTTCACTGAGGTCCTCAACGGTATCGGAACAACCCTGCTTGTTCTCGTTATCATCACCCTTCTTGTTGTCTGGATCTCCACCCTTTACCGATCTGTCCCCATTGTTGAGATTCTGCGATACACCCTTGCCATCACCATTGTCGGTGTCCCCGTCGGTCTTCCCGCTGTCGTTACCACCACCATGGCTGTCGGTGCTGCTTACCTCGCCAAGAAGGAGGCCATTGTCCAGAAGCTGTCTGCCATTGAGTCTCTTGCTGGTGTCGAGATCCTCTGTTCCGATAAGACCGGTACCCTGACCAAGAACAAGCTGTCTCTTGCCGAGCCCTTCACCGTCGAGGGTGTTGATGCCGACGACCTGATGCTTACTGCCTGTCTCGCTGCCACCCGAAAGGCCAAGGGTCTTGATGCCATCGATAAGGCTTTCCTGAAGTCTCTTAAGATGTACCCCCGAGCCAAGTCCACTCTTACCAAGTACAAGGTTGTCGAGTTCCACCCCTTCGACCCCGTTTCCAAGAAGGTTGTTGCCGTTGTTGAGTCCCCTGCCGGTGAGCGAATCATCTGTGTTAAGGGTGCCCCTCTTTTCGTGCTGAAGACCGTCGAGGAGGACCACCCCATCCCCGAGCAGATCCTGAACGACTACAAGGCCAAGGTTGCTGACTTTGCTTCCCGAGGTTACCGATCCCTTGGTGTTGCCCGAAAGCGAGGTGAGGGACACTGGGAGATTCTCGGTATTATGCCCTGTATGGACCCCCCCCGACACGATACCTTCAAGACCGTCCAGGAGGCCAAGCAGCTTGGTCTGTCTATTAAGATGCTTACCGGTGATGCCGTTGGTATTGCTAAGGAGACTTCCCGACAGCTTGGTCTTGGTACCAACATCTACGACGCCGACCGACTTGGTCTTGGTGGAGGAGGTGACATGCCCGGCTCTGAGGTTTACGATTTCGTTGAGGCTGCTGATGGTTTCGCTGAGGTTTTCCCCGAGCACAAGTACAATGTCGTTGAGATTCTGCAGCAGCGAGGCTACCTTGTTGCCATGACTGGTGATGGTGTTAACGATGCTCCTTCCCTGAAGAAGGCCGATACTGGTATCGCCGTCGAGGGTGCTTCCGACTCTGCCCGATCCGCCGCTGATATTGTTTTCCTTGCCCCCGGTCTCTCCGCCATTATCGATGCCCTTAAGACCTCTCGACAGATTTTCCACCGAATGTACTCTTACGTCGTCTACCGAATTGCCCTGTCCCTCCATCTTGAGATTTTCCTTGGTCTGTGGATTGCCATCCTTAACGAGTCCCTGGACATTGACCTGATTGTCTTCATTGCCATTTTCGCCGATGTTGCCACTCTTGCCATTGCCTACGATAACGCTCCCTACTCCCCCAAGCCCGTCAAGTGGAACCTGCCCAAGCTTTGGGGAATGTCCATTGTTCTTGGTGTTGTTCTTGCCGTCGGTACCTGGATCACCCTCACCACCACCTTTGTCAACAACGGTGGTATCATCCAGAACTTTGGTGTCCGAGACCCTATTCTCTTCCTTCAGATTTCCCTCACTGAGAACTGGCTGATTTTCATCACCCGAGCCAACGGTCCTTTCTGGTCCTCTATCCCCTCTTGGGAGCTTGCTGGTGCCGTCTTTATCGTCGATATCGTCGCCACTGTCTTCTGTCTCTGGGGTTGGTTCATTGGTGGTCAGACCTCCATTGTTACTGTCGTCCGTGTCTGGGTCTTCTCCTTCGGTATCTTCTGCATCTGTGGTGGTCTCTACTACGTCATGCAGGGCTCCGTTGGCTTTGACCGACTCATGAACGGTCAGCCCATGAAGGAGAAGCCTAAGCAGCGATCTCTTGAGGACTTTGTTGTTGCTATGCAGCGAGTCTCCACCCAGCACGAGAAGGCCGCATAATTAATACCAAAATTCTCTTCTCCCTTTTAATATTTACCTAATAATAGATCTTTCTTAATACCCGAAACAAGTAGCCAGTAGACGAACAGTAGCAGCTTAACAAAACAGTAACAAACAATTAGTTGACACACAATGGGAGTGGTTTTCTCGGACTTTTGAAAACATGGGTGAAAAATTTTCCGTCTTGCATTTTCTTGCATTTGTCACTTGTAATTCTCACCTTTAGTTCAGTTTAGTTACAGGTTTGACTGCAGTCTGACGTCAAAAACGGTTTCACCAGGCTGTCTCAACTGCCAAGCTGTAGCGCTACGAGCAACCGTCAGCATCTGTCAGCTCCACCCGTCACTCTAGTCCATTATTTTTGTGTTATTTTTGTTTTATGTTGTATGGAACGACTTAGAGCAGTCTTATCATCTGACCCTCCTTGTTGTTTCTTGTCAAAAGAAAATACAATACGCTCAACTAGTGTAGCTCGCGCTAACGGTTGCAAGTCTAACAGAAGATGGTTGTTTGTTGCCGGCACTTGTTTAAAATAACTCTGAGCTAGCGGCAGTGTCTCAAGGTCAATGTATCGTCACAGCAACCAAATGTCTCTGATAAAACACCTCAGCCCTTCAACGAGATTAGAGCAGTTTCACATGGGCCTCTAAGTTTCCGAACCCCGTCTCAAGTGTCTGTTTTCCACCTCCTTCGTAAGCCGATAGCCTCTGAGGACCAACCTCGCTTATTTGCGTTTAATAACTGTGGAGCGGGTTCTGGCGCCCAGAACGGAATTTGTGTTATGTCTGGATTGGGCAGGAGGAACAAGGTCCGTGGGGTGTCTATGGAGCCTTGCTGCCATAGCGGAGTGTACAACGGGCTGCAGCGCTCCACAGGGGCTGTCACCCCAACGGAGACGCCGTTTTCTATTGTTGCTGTTGTGCAACCATCTCTATGGCTCTGTTTGGTGCGCTTTTAGGTGCGTTTTCCTCAAGTCTTTGCTTCCATTATAAAGTTGACGAACACGAGCGAAGGGGAAAAGAAGTAATACTCTTGTAGTTTCTATGGTTTCCATTCATGGCCGTAACTAATGGCACGGATAGCTGGCCACTCATTTGCTCGTATTCGTTTATCAATTTGACCTGTCATTTACTGTCTCGATAGGTCAGCTCGCTTAAACGGGGTAATAAACCTCCAGCAATTGTCTTCAAACTCAGGCCTTTGTACCCCCAAGTTCATACATGGTCGGCAGGGTTACACCGATGTCCGAGGGCTGCACTGTAGAGGCAGCTCGCACAAGGGATCTGGAATCAGCTCATGTGAGGCAGCATGTCGATGAAAACGACCTGACACATCGTCGGTCTCCCCGGTGTGGCGGTTATCATGGGTTATCGACCGGCTGTGCTCCTGTAGCTAAGTTAGGAAAGAGTTATCAATAGTTACCGCCAGAGTTCGTGTTTCGCCAATGCCCACGTCGCCATTACGTCACATAGAGCCAAACTCAATGGCTCTTAACTCTGGCTCACCTTTCGGGGGGTTTCAAAGTCTGTCTTCGTTTTGACGACAAGCGCTTGAGCGACGAAAGGGTTTGCACCACAGCTTTTATGTACGACGTGAGCGTCTGAAAAAGAAAGCAATCACTGTGTACAATGAGCGACATACGCCTTTCAAAGACATGACCCAGCAACCGCTCTTTGATTCTCCACAAATCTCCACACTAGCCCCTATAGCCCTGTAGCCTAGCACTAGCGCATTCCAAACCCTGAATCAGGCTATCCATTCCCAACAGACCTGCAGCCCCAGAGTACGAGCGGTTTGAGGTGAACTGTAGATCGGTCTCAGGAATGTGGGAACCTGGTAGGTTTGGTACGACTGGCTTTTGCTAGACCACTACTCTAACTTACGGTTTAATTATAGCCGTGTTGGTAGGGTGGCGAGAGGCCTGTTCCCAAAGCATTCACACAGATTTGGTGCACTGTGAGAATGGGGGCAACCTCCCTGAGTATCGGACATTACAGTCTTGTAACCATGGTAGCAACCTATAGGGGCTACGGACTTATCGGAGATGAGCTCCAAATAGGGCGATACGCAAGCAAATGTTGTAGCTATCTCCTTCCGTTCCAGGTATATATCCGACGCTAGCGACTAGCCAAAAAGCCGCTAGAAACGGCATCGAAAAGCCGGCTTAGTCAGCGAGACTAGGCTTCAAAAAGAACAGGGTCATTTTCAACAAAAAAAACCGCCTGGTTGGCTCAGTTGGTTAGAGCGTTAGTCTCATAATCTGAAGATCACCAGTTCGATCCTGGTACCGGGCAGTTTCTTTTTTTTCCTCATGTGCGAAAATGCAGTTATCTTTTTGCTTACAAACCATAGTTTCATGCACCCTAGCGGTGGGTGTTTCCCGTGTAGCTCTGGCTCTATCTTTATTTTTAGTGGGAGGTTATCCAACTGGTATAGCCGGGATTATCAGTAGTGTTCGTAGTGGAAAATATCTACGTGCTTACTGATAATATTGCTGATAGAGAGAGCGGGCGTATTATTGAACGGTCCAAATATCGTCCAGATATATTGTTTCGATATACAAGCATATAAATTTGCACGGTTCATTTATCGTGACATGATAGGCACGGCGCTGATAAGGTCTCAGAAGTTAGCCGCTTGGGAGCCTCATGGACGTCGCCAGTCGTAGATACGACAAGAAATCCTCACAGGCCTTGCGGGCTGTTTAAATAGCCGTGAAACAGACAAGAATACAGCTTATCCCATGGTTGAAAAAGATGTCGTCGTATCACGCACAGGTGCATCTCTTGGCTCGCTTGGCTGCATTATCTCAACTTTATCAGTCACCAGAAGACTGCACTCAAGCCACGAAAGCTGGAGGTGTTGTAAATGTAAGTGGAAGATTGTGACTTGGCTTTGAAAGGCTTGAAACCATCTATCGATTGCTATTTTATTGTGACTACTGGTACTCTTGTATTGTTCAATTACAGGCATTCTACAGACATCACGCATTCTACAGACATCACGGTTTTTGTATCATAGATTTCGTCTTATCAGACACGGTCTCGATGAAAAAACTTTCCAGACTGTCGACACGGCACGTTACTTGAAGTTCAAAGTGCTTCTTTCTCAAAGTTTCCAATGAATAGGTCTTGAACAAAGACTTAGAGCAACTGTATGAGTAATAAGAAGTCGACGAAAAGTGCTCTGCAAAGAGGTCAAATAGGACGTCTTTTCCTGGTAAGAGAAGTAGTAGCAACATCAATCACTGTACCATTCCCTTCACTACATCAAAATGAAACTGTCACTGCAATTGAATCTGATAGCGCTGGCGACTATCTGTACAGCTCAAATTGAGATGCTGAGGCTGAGAGATGTCATTGGTCATGAGAAGGAAATCGTTTTGAACCAGGCGATTGATTTTCATGGCGGAAACACCTACGTCGCTCGAGTCTACGAAGGGAATCGTATGGTATTCACTGTCATGAACACCAAAGACCAACCTCTGCAAGAGCTGACCTTTGAGATGAACTCCAATGGAGCTCTGTACCAGCAGCAGCAACAGGAGAAGATGATCGAAGTCATGAAGAGACGAGGAGCTAAGTTGAACCCCAACGATCCCACAAAGTTCCTTGAGTGTGGTACTCATGATAAGGAGAACGAGGAAGAGAACGACGAGTAAGATAGAAGATGATACTGGGATATAATCATCAAATGATACAAAAGAAGTACCCAGATATACGCCCCAAATATGCTGGTAACCAACAACAAACTGGAAAAGGACATTCATTCAGCAGTTTAACTAATAGATAGTTGTATGGTGATCACACACATTCATTATAGACACAATAATATAGATTAATAAAGAAGAACAGAGTCTGCTATGAGAGTGTGGAAAAAAAGAGACACATATCTGCAGTAGAAGTCGTTCAAGACCATCCTTTCCTCAACTGAAAGTTGCATGGAAAAGACACTCCTAACAGAGAAGGACCACACTTGTGGGCTCAGATTCTATCACATAAAGACGAAATGAGGAACATATGAAGTTAAGACTCTTATAAGATCATATACCTAACTTTTATCTACACTAGGTCACGCCAAAGCCATCAGGACAGATGTCCACTCCCCCCCTTAGTAAGCATATACGAAAGGACCCTACACTGCTCTGGGAAAGTACCAGAAGACAAAGACACACAAGTTGGTAAAGTAGGGAGTGACTAATGAAACAATTAACTCCTCATATATATGTGATGGGTATTAAAGAAACACTTGAGTTTGTATGAACACAGGTCTCCAGTTCAAGCTCCATAGCTTTCAGAACCTGACAAAGACATCTTATTGATATGAGTACTTAAAATATATGTTTCAACCACCTATATAGTCCTCTACATCAACTTTCAGTCAAATATTTGAGGTTTTGGTGCTCACCATACACCAATGTCCTCAGAATCACTCTCAGTCGAATGTTCCAAAATTCTCGCCAAACACTCTGAAGAAGTCAGAAGCACACCAAATATGTTTAATAATAACTACAGAGCCTCAAAAACGTCTTTTAAAGCATTTTTTCGCCGATTTTTGTTGGTAATCTCTCACTCAAATCGCCAATGCTCTCCCCGGAATCCAACATTGCCTGGTTGGCTCAGTTGGTTAGAGCGTTAGTCTCATAATCTGAAGATCACCAGTTCGACCCTGGTACCGGGCATGTTTCTTTTTTGCATCCCATCCTTACATACACCTGATATATGTGTTGTAGCTCTTCATTTTCGTGTGATTACATAAGCAAAAGAGCATCAAACCTTATTTCCAGCACCAACCTCTGGGGACAAGTTCTGCTCTTGGTTGGCTCACCAGTTCGACCCTACTGGGCAGTTATTTTTGTCAGCACCCATATTTTTTGGCGTACAGCTGGTGGACCCCCCTTTGATTACATAAGCAAAACACCCCTAACTATTTTTACCATGCAAGTATCCACATTGGGAGAGAAATTAGAGTGTGGATTCTGAAGGCTTTGTTTCGCCACAGCTTAGTCAGCCTTGATTACGTAATCACGTTCAAGGAGGACGAATACTTGGAAAAAGAGAATGTCTGGATGTTTTATAGACGGTCTACACCTCAAAAACACTCCTTCCCACGTTTCCACCCCAACCAGTAGTTCCCCATTGTTCTTTCCTATTTCTCCACCTAAAGTCTATTTTCGATCAACATCACGGCTGAAACAATTATCCCACCAGGCACATCCGTCCCCCAGCTCCCCCGAGAACCCCACACGCTCGTTCAACACTCTCGACTCACACTCAACATGTGGGACTGGCTCTCTACGTTTTTCAAGACCATCTGGCGATGGCTGGTCAAAATCTTCTCCTTTGTTTGGTCGTGGCTTTCGGTCTGTCTGGACATTGCTCTAGTCACTCTGGTGTTTTTGTACACGGGTGCTGGCATCTACAGTTTGTGTGCGTACGCGCGAAAACGGTGTTCGCACAAGGATTACAATGCCTGGGGTTCCAGGTCGCCTATTCAGGCGTTTATTGCATGGTTGACTCTCTACCGGTTCCCTATCACCAATGGAGCCCACTGGTACAGTCCCACTAGACTTATAGGCTACATGGCGCTGTTCTACGTGTGTCTGAACATTGTGGAGTGTCTGGCATGGAGTTTCAGACACACTCAGATGATCAACTCGTTTGATGATGGCACTTATTACGAACATTTCCCCCATGAGGCTGATGAAGAGGAGGAAGACGACGAGATGCGACGTGTTCCTCCGCGGTTTGGATCCAGCGAGTGGAACTTGCTCGTCCACGTTGGATTTCTATGTTGGGTGGCCATGAGTGGGTAAATGGTGAGGGACTGATGTACCAGTCATGGTCTGGATGTACAGCAGGTACTGTCATAGATATTGCATTTTTATTGGATAGGAGATGGTGCTAGTAGTGGGGATCTATTGGTTTACTTGTACTTGTAGTGGATTTGGTGCATTAGGTCAGTTATTGTCTGTTGAGTATCGAATGTACTTTTATGTTTTCCTTCTCTGGATCATACTCTTCATGAAGACCTTCTGTAGAGCCCTACGAAAACAGGAATAGTAAAGCTGAAACTAAATAAGACGATTGTAGTCACTGCCAATACACACTGCAAATACACACTCACAAATCATTTTTCACCTTAGTTTCCTCTTCACGACTACAGCACTCGTACATTCTTAAGATCGGAAATAGCCGGGAAAGTTTGTATGTCTCGAGAACAAGAGTGGCGTTTTAAGGTGGTGAAAAAATATGGAAAATGAAAAGAATAGAACAATAATAAAGGAGGATGTAGTAACAAAGAGAACTAAACAATATCGCTTGATACAAACGCACCAAACTGCCACCCGCTAGGCTACCCCTACTTACTTGGTAAGTCCGACAAAGTTCCGGTCACGTGATGCGCATGAAAGATTTAATGCATGGTGCATGTACCCATTAACGGCGATATTTAGAGACTCTCGACTATCGACACCTCGACGCACACTTTTCGCCATGTTGAGTAGAAGTTTGTGGAGAGCCCGGGGCTTCCATTCCTCGGTGCAATCCGCGGCCAAACTCGGTTCTTCGCGTTTCCGAAAGTCCGCACCTGCCACTCCTCCTCCAGTGAAAGAGACTGCGGATCAGGGCCTGAAAAATCAGCCTCAGGGTCAGACTCAGACGACTCAGGGTCATGGAAACCAAAATAACAATGGCCAGAACCGTCACATTGGCCAGAACAATGGCCAGAACCGAAACAACGGTCAGAATGGTCAAAATCGGAACAACCAGAACCGAAATGGCCAAGGTCAGAACCAGAACCGAAACAACGGTAATAACAACAACAACAAACCACAGAGAACTCAGAGACTCAATTTGAACCAGAAGGAGACGCCATCGTTGAGCAGTATCATGAAACAGCAGGAGGAGGCCCGTGCTAACAAGTCCAAACCCGATACCCCAGCTAAGAAGGAGACCAAGACTCCAACACCTGATACGTTTTTGGACGCGGCAAAGGAGAAGGAAAAGGCTCCAAAGAAGGCCAAGTTCCTGAGACACGAGGATTTCAAGACCCACACTCCCAAAACCGTGCCTCCTCCTCCGGTCAAGGAAAAGAAGGTGAAGGAAATCGAGATCCAGCGTCCTCGTTTGGCTATCCCTTCTTTCGTCTCTATTTCCAACCTGGCTACTATTCTGCAGGTTTCTCTCGATCGGCTGTCTTCCACCATGATTGAGCTTGGTTTCGAGGAGGAGACCACCGACCATAACCATGTTTTGGACGGAGAAACCGCCCAGCTGATTGCCGACGAACTGGGATTTGATGTGTTCACCAACGAGACTCAGGGAGTCGATCTGTTCCTGGCCCCCAAGCCCTCTGCTGAAGAAAAGGCCAAGTTGCCCCTGAGACCTCCGATTGTCACTATTATGGGCCATGTTGACCATGGAAAGACCACTCTGCTGGATTACATTCGAAAGTCGTCTGTTGCCGAGAAGGAACACGGAGGTATCACCCAGCATATCGGTGCCTTCTCCGTCAAGGCTCCCAAGTCCGGCAAACAGATTACGTTCCTCGATACCCCCGGTCACGCTGCTTTTCTGAAGATGCGAGAACGAGGAGCCACGGTTACCGATATTGTCATTCTGGTGGTTGCAGGAGACGATTCCGTCATGCCCCAGACCAAGGAGGCTATCAAGCATGTCCATTCTGCTGGTGTGGAACTCGTGGTTGCCATTAACAAGTGTGATAAGGAGTCTGTTACCGATGATACCATTCAGAAGGTCTACTCCGATCTGGGATCCAATGAAGTCTACGTTGAAGACTTTGGAGGAGACATTGCGTGTGTCAAAGTCAGTGGAAAGTCTGGAATGGGCGTCGAGACTCTCGAGGAGACTCTGGTTGCCATTTCCGAAGTTCTCGACCTGCGATCTTCCCCTACTGCCAAGGTCGAGGGTATCGTTCTCGAGTCTCAGGTCAAGAAGGGAGTTGGAGCCACTGCCACCGTTCTTGTCCACAACGGAACTCTCAAGCCCGGCCAGGTCATTTGTGCAGGCACCGTCTTCTGCAAGGTCAAGGCCATGAAGGATTCTGCCAACAAGGTCATCAAGGAGGCTGGTCCCGGTACTCCCGTTGAAGTTACTGGCTGGAAGGAGCTTCCTGCTGCTGGCGATCAGGTTCTACAGGCTGACAATGAACAGCAGGCCAAGCAGGTGTCTGAAAACCGTCTTAAGCGAGCCCAGCTTCTGCAGCAGATGGACGATATCAAGATCATCAACGAGCGACGAAAGCAGCAGAAGCTCGAGCAGGAGGCCGAGGAGAAGCGTCAGGAGCGAGTCAAGCTGGGCCTGCCTCCCATTGAGGAAGACGAGCCTGAAGCCAAGTGCAAGATGGCTCATTTTATTGTTCGGGGTGACGTCCACGGTTCTGTTGAAGCCGTTTCCGAGTCCATTGCCGATATCGGTAATGACGAGGTTCGAGTCAACATTCTGTCGCAATCTGTGGGTCCCCCCACCTCCAACGACGTGGAAATTGCCAAGACTGCCAACGCCTCGCTTCTGCTGTTCAACGTCAAGCCCCCCAAGGACGTGGTGGTCAAGTGCCGACAGGCCGGAGTGCCCATTGTCGAACAGACGATCATCTACCGAGTGATTGAGCACGTGACCGAACACGTGACCTCGCTGCTGCCGAAGATCATCCGAGATAAGGACATTGCTGCCGCTCAGGTCAAGGATATCTTTGAGATCACCGTCAACAAGAAGAAGGTCAAGATTGCCGGCTGCAGAATCACCCAGGGCCCGTTCCGACGATCTCACACCGTCAAGGTGGTGCGAGATGGAGAGGAGGTGTTCCGAGGCACCGTGTCGTCTCTGAAACACAACAAGGACGACGTTACCGAAATGGCCAAGGGCCAGGAGTGTGGTATTGCTCTGGAAAAGTGGGACGAGCTCGAGTCCGGCGACATTATTGTGTCTGTCGAGGACGAGGAGGTGCCCAGATATCTCTAATAGGTATCATTGTATATATGTATATAGATAGAAGGTATGGTTATTAATTATAGCTGGAGGCAGTAGGGTGGTACCTGGATGGTTTGCTTCAAGGTCTCTATGGCTTATGAGCCTGTTGTTCACTATTACAGGCTCCATACGGCAGTTTTAGAGATCTCAGCATCTCTAAACATCGTGAATCAGTTTGGTGGAAGACAGTGAAGCCAGTTTGACATTAAAACCGCTCAGCGTCTTCCACAAGAGCTGGAGCTTTAGAGTGAACCGTATGACAAATATATCTACTTGAAACATAATACTGGTATGGCAATTGAACAGATTTGATACTGAAGAGACCTGTTGCTTGCATAACACCCTCACATCAAATTTCATATCGTTATTCGTTATATATCAGCTGTCCTACCTGGGCACTATCTTCCTACTTACTCTCATCTCCCACAAAGTCTCCAAAGTCATCGTCGTCATCTTCCTCTTCGTCTTCCTCCTCCAGGGTAGCTCTCCTTGGTGGAGGTGCGAGAATAGGAATGGCCACGTCTGCAGCAGGCTCATCAACGACCTTATCTGGCAGCTTGTAGCTCTTTTTCGACACTTCAATTGGGGTTGCGTGCTTGCGGAAGTCCTGTAATGCCACATTGAAGTCGAAACCCGCCGATCTGTCGGGAAACCCGAGTCCCAAAATCGCAGTTTGACCTCCATCTCCCTGAACACGAATGGCGTGATATCGTGACGAGTCCGAAACAGGCGTCAAACCGCTACCATCCACGTGATACGGCGCCTGCGCAAACACCTCGTCCGTCTTTGTGTCTTTGAGCACGATGGAACACTCGACATTGTTGGTTTCCTCCTTGTTTTGAACCTCGGTTTCGACCACCTCGAGACTACCGGTCCAAATGGGGTTTTCCAGCGGCCAATCTGCGCTCAAGTAGCCTGCCTTGGCGCTTTTGAGTGGCGGAATCTGGTAAATGTAGACCGTGTCTGTTTTGAATAGCGAGTGAGTGAACATGGTGGTGGTGATGTCGTAGTGCAGAAGGTAAGTATTGAGATAAGTATCTTAGTTACATATTCCCAACCTTGTTACTTAGGTCTAGATGCAGCAGATGGAAAAAAAGTCATGTGACACATGACGTCATAGTCACGTGATACACTGGAACAGACACTCGCATTCGTTTATTTACGGCATTAGTATATACTTCCTCCAGACCCCCCTCTCCACGTATTCTGGTTTTGGCGTTATTTATCTGTTCCCGTATTGGGCTTCGAAGCGTTATTACTTGTAAGCGAACCTCGAACATTCCAGTTTTGAGAAAGAAGGAAGCAAGAGGGGAACACAAGACACGAGGGGTATAATTTTAGACCAAAAGAAATGCAATGGTAGGGTAAAGTGACAGGGTATGAGGATGGAAGGGTGACATTACTTATACGAACTACCTCTTTGTTTACCCTAGACAAGCTATGGTTCGTTGTAATTTCTTCTCAATGTAAGCAGCTACAAGTACAAGATAACACCCATCTACGAACTATGATACGAGTACGACTTCATATAGGGAAGGTAGGTACTCGTACGATATTTTACCTGTGTCCTCCCTCCAGCTAACCCAAATAAATATTTTAATGTACATGGCTGTGATACAGCTGATGGTCCTTCCATCGTTCGTCGAATGTGTATCTTTAGCCCGCTCTGGCAAGTTAAGCGGGACTAACAGATCCACTTCGACCGCCCAAAACTCGTTTAGCATAGGACAGGTCCTCCTCGGCTACCATGACAATACCACTTTGAGCAGTACTGAGGTAGCCCATCTGAATCGGCTCATCTACCAGACACGAAGCCACTCCGGCAACAATACCAGTGGCGTCTTCAGGTAGATGGGTCAGATCAAAACAGGTGGGAATCATGTATTCGTCCATGGATCCCACCACGTCCATGGGCGAAAAGGAGCCTGTATCTTTACTTTCTAGCAGTAGCGACATTTCTCCGTCAGGTCCCACAGAAATGCTGAAGAACTTTGGTGGGTTGAGCAGCATTTTGGAGATTTTGAAGAAGAGCAGCTCGTTGTCTTCCACCCGTTTATGTCGAGCACCGACAAGCACCACCTTTGTATGGTCGTAAAACTGAGGCGAGACCTTGAGAGACGCAAACAAGGACGAAGAAGCCATTGAAAGCGAGGCTTCTGTGATTGTCCGATCAGCTTCGGTGTGTGGCTCGGCCAGGGGCATCAGAGCACTGGTCAGTTTGCTGTGGTTCAGGTTTGTGATGGACACATACGAGTTGTTCATGTTGTTGAAGAAGAATCCACGCTCTTCAAGCGCCTGAACGACTCGTGACCGTGCCGACAGCGGAACCATGACAAAGTCGGAGAAGTATGTTGTCAGAAAGAAGATGGGGATACCTGCCTTTGACAAGGGGGCAGTTAGATCCACTACTCTTCCTCCGTTGTCGAGACCGTCTCCATCTACCTGGATAGCCACGTACATTTCGCGAGACACTCGGACCTGGTCCCTTGCGTTTGTGTCCAGCATATTGAGCAGGGGCGTAATTAGGTCTTCCATGACCGAGTCGGCTATAATGAGAGAACACTCGACCGGTGTGAAAGACACGTTCACAAACGGTTCTGTGCTTTCCAGCGACGACATTGACAGCGACGAGTGTCGCGAGTGGCACTGGGAAGAAGCGGTGGACGACACAGAGTCCTCCAAGTTCATATGATGGTGATGTCCTGCCACCAATGGCGAAGGCGGTTTTGATTTGTGGGTTTTGAGGATCAGCTGAGTCACGGCCGACGACAGCAGCGGATACACGTCCCACGAGATGGACACGATCCGCAGCTCTTCGTCGTACAGACTGACCTGGGTGTTCATCTTGAGGCGGTTATGTTTTCAGAGAGAGGTTCGCTTCAAGTAGGCTCACAGTAGTCTTATACAAAAGTGTTCCCGACTTGACTCATTAAAGGCTAACGTTATGTGAGCTAGCGGAGAGGTGTCAAAGAGGCTCACAAGAGGGTAAATTCGGACAAGAGTAGCATGGATCAGAAGCTACAGACAAGGGCTACACTATGGTGATATTTTTAGTCCGATATCTCTCCTGTATCTTTCTCAACAGCCTTCCTCATCCTCTTCTGCCACATGCACCTTGCATACATCTGGCATTTGGGAAGCACGCCGAAGAAAAAAATAGGGCCCGAAGAGCCGGAAGGTCAAACGCGTGGGAGAACAATACAACCTGTGCTGACTCAGAAGAAGGAGATTGGGGGGGGGTCTTGGAGAAGAGGTAGGGCCCAGAACAGTTGTCGTCAACCGCCTGGAAACCCGCCCCTCACAGAATAACTCCGCAAGACCCGAAATTAATGTCTATGGCATGATAAGTTTGAGACAAGTTTCGCCTAAAAAAGCAAAACGAAGTGGTGGAATAAATTCTAGGCTTGGTATTCGTAGGCTGAAGAATGGGAGAGGAGTTAGTCTCACGAGCGGCCAAAAAAAGGGCTTTGCTAGCGGGAAATTAAAGGGGTAAACTGGTAAATCGTATTAATGGGTAAGGATGTGTTGATTTGGATATTCAAACCACCTTCTGGCCACACAAATTTCCGCTCTATTGACGTTTCGTTATACTCCCTGACCCTCCCGACACTCTATACCAGTTACACTTCTCAAACAGATAACAAGTATGCAGGTCTTATCTCTGAGACACGCGTGTAGGAGATAGCTGAGATGCCCGTCGACCCCAGAAAAGACGGTGCACGAAAATGGCTATTGATGCCGAGCTGGGGAGCAGGTAGTAGTAGGAGGTGCAAGACGCTGGGTCGTTTTTGTCTATTCTATCTACCTCGGCACTCCACAATACCGAATGGCGTGAGGGTGACATCTGAATGACAGCTGAGTCGTATGTTCAGGTTGACATCTACAAGCGGCTGAGCCCCTCTGCCTCTGCCAAGGTGGTGGATATACCCGGTCGTCAGGTAACTTTCAGGGTAAGTTATAGCGGTGTAGGTGTGAGTTGTGACCTGGTACGATACTTGTATGGTTGTCTCCACAATACGAGATACCAGCGTTACATGGAGTGGATCTACTGTACTTGTACAGAGTTGAGACTCATTCTCGAGTCTCACCGTGTGAATAATACACACGCTTTGCCGCCAATACACACACCTCTAGCCGGGTGGGCTAGACTATACGAACTGTCTCACAGGCATGTCTCAGCTGCTGAACAATGTCAAGGCAGGCAGTCAGGGGCGTACAATATGAAATAATATTGTCAATCCAACCAGCCAATATCGTCGTTGCCATAGTAAACAGTGATATTGGTACGGATAGGTGGGTGCGCGAGTTTGAAATAGATTGCCGAGTAAAAATAGATAGATAGGGAGAAATCATGGAGATAACAGAGAATCCTATCTCACCTTCCAGACAATTGAACCTGTACCTGAAATACTGCAACGGCTGAAGATCAGTCTTAGATGGGTCAAGAGATTAGCTGTAACATTACAATGGCTATATGCAACATCCCCGTGATACTCATGCCATTCAGAAGTGTACCCTGAGAACAGCATGCATTCTTTCACGCTCGGTATTCACCTGATAATATCTCTATCAACGATATTGGTAATTTCCCAGAATGCACAGAGCGCCCCTTGCAGAGCAGCCAATACAAACATTGAACACAATAGCCTTGATACCCGAAGCCCAAGAGTGGCTACTGTCTCAGTGGATGTCATTGTGCGATCAGTGTGACGTAAAGTGGTTGGCAGGATATTATTAGAACTGGCTGTATCAATGGAATGGAGCATCAGGGTGGAGTGGCAAAGGCAACACTGTAAGACGAGCCAAAGGTGGGTGGCGAACTACGTGGTGGAGAATGGAAATGACATGATATCCCGTGTTTGAAATTGAATAGTTGTCAGTGTAGAAAGTCAGAGCTCTTTACTTGAGGTATTTAACCTCTAGTTGGAACTTTAGTGACAGGACTCTCCTTCAATGTAGTTCCCCAAGTATTTTAGAGAATTCCCTCAAGTAAATACCAAGTACATCCAATTTTTTTCTCTTATAGCCATCTCCCCCATAATTTCAGATCTGCTTAGTCAGCTTTTTCGCCCATGTCCGTGCTTAGTCAGCCTCTCCTGCAACCCTGCTTAGTCAGTCCCCCCTCCTACGACCCCTCACTGTCGATACCCGAGCTGCACCTTTCGGGGGTGGTTTATGCAGGGTCCAAACTCTGAAGTGGTCACACAAATAAAACTCCCTTGAGTATATAGGCTAAGGATGATCCGGGAGTAGAACCTCATAAGAGCATTATTTTGATACATTTCTTTCAGCCATGTCCAGCGCAACCCAACTGTCTACTCACGACCAGGTCGTTTTGTCGAAACTCCTTAATCCTGGTGAGCTGGAGGAGCCCACTCAAGCCCAGCAAAAACGCATCCAAGTGAACGCTTTTCTTCCTCCAGACCAAAACGTGTCTGTAGAGCTGGTGGAGAAGTTTGTGGAGATTGAGAAGAGCGTGATTGTTTCTGTGGACAAGGACGACTCTGTGGAGAATGTCAAGGGTGCTATTGAGCAGCTCAAGGGCATTATTGTCGAGGCTCCCAAGTACGCTTCAGTGTACAACAATCTGGCGCAGCTTGAGCGGATTCTCGGTCAAAAGGGCGAGAAAACTGTTTCGAAACAGGAAATCATCGCCAATCTCGAACGAGCCATCAAGTTGGCAGGTCCCGATCAGCTGATTATTTCCAAAATGCAGGCCACGGTTCTCCAGCAGGCTTATGCCCAGCTAGGTCAGATTTACATGGAAAACAGAGACGAAGAAGGCGACTCGTGGGCAGACGAAGAGAAGGCGTCTGAGTGTTTCCGAAGAGCTGGCGAGTACGGCAACAAGATTGCTGCCGAGTTGGCCGTCAAGGTCAATCCCTACGCTCGTCTGTGTGGTAATATTGTCAGAGAGGCTCTGATTGAAGAGGGCAAGAAGTGGGAGGAGTTGAATAAGGAGTAGACAAGTATATAGTAATGCATTATTTATAACTGGAGAGTGGAAGAAAGGTGTGCACTGGTATCACTGCTATGAAGATCAACTGTATTAAAAACGGTTAACAGATGGTTGTATAGAAATTTGTCTTCCAAATACTCTATGTTAACGTTGAGCTGTCCATCACACGGCACATACTTGTAGATCTTATTAGCACCCTTTCATCGTTTGCTTTCCTCGAGAGCCTTCTCATTCTTTCCAATGCCGTTGCCCTCTTTAATTCACCACACGTGTTGTCCAATCAACAGCCTTGCAATTACCGCACGCTACATGTTTCATAGAGTCGAGTTATAATAAACACGACAAATTTTGCCATAGAACGCGAGTTATGAAGGTCACCCTCAGAAGTCCATCCAGAGCCGAGAAGTCGTATTATACCGGCACTGAGGGGTTGTCAGTTGTATCGGACCACCCCTATTGTCATAATCTCTACCCGACTTTCTCCACCCGCCTTATCTGCGTGTTCCTACATTATCCGGTTATTGACTACTGAGGGGTCGAAGAATATAGACCTTCCTTCGGATAATCTGTTAGTGCGGATAGATCTTCGGTGCATGTGAGACGTGCCGGGTATTGGAGGCAGAGTAGTAGTGTTTAGTGTAGTCACGTAGTAGCACGTAGCAGCCACAGGACAGGCATAGCAATAGCCGGTGTGTGGACACAGAACGAGTTTGCAAGTATTTCTGGTGCGAAAAATCACCTTTTTTACCCCTCTGGCTCTCCACATCAAAACATTGCTCTTCTACTTTTTCAAACCCAAACCGCTCATAACTTTGCGCCGTTTGGTACCCCTCCGGTAACACGCGGAGACCGATTGTGCACTGCGATAATCTTATTCGCTTTTTTGGATCTCTTTTCCACACCTCACATAGTGTGGTGGTGACACAAATAAGAATGGGCAATATATATAGAGTGTGGGAGGCGACGTTTGGGGTTTTTTCTCTCTCCATAACAGTTTTGACACACCGATAAAAAAACAATGTCCCCTTCAGTCGAAGTCACTCCCGCACACACACCCACCTCCCACGAGGTGACCAACTCGCTAGACAGCTATCGAGGCTATGACCATGTCCACTGGTACGTGGGCAACGCCAAGCAGGCCGCCTCCTTCTACATTACCCGAATGGGTTTCTCTCCCATTGCCTACAAGGGTCTGGAGACTGGTTCTCGAGACGTTACCACCCACGTTGTAGGCAACGGCCAGGTCAGATTTGCATTCTCGTCTGCCCTGCGAACCGGAGAGCCCCAGGCCGATGAAATCCACGAGCATCTGGTCAAGCACGGCGACGCCGTCAAGGACGTGGCCTTTGAGGTCGACAACGTGGAGCAGCTGTTCTCTGCTGCGGTCAAGAAGGGCGTTCGAGTGGTTTCCGAGCCCAAGGTGGTCAAGGACGCCCACGGATCCGTCACCTACGCCGTCATCTCCACCTACGGAGACACCACGCACACTCTGATTGAGCGAGGCAGCTACAAGGGCGCTTTTCTGCCTGGTTTTGCCGACACCTCGGACAACAAGGACCCCATCGCTGCCTTCCTGCCCAACATTGAGCTCATGCACATTGACCACTGTGTGGGCAACCAGGACTGGGACGAGATGGACGACGCCTGCAAGTACTACGAAGAGACCCTGGGCTTCCACCGGTTCTGGTCGGTCGACGACAAGGACATTTGCACCGAGTTTTCGGCCCTCAAGTCCGTGGTGATGGCGTCGCCCAACGAGAAGATCAAGATGCCCGTCAACGAGCCCGCGGTCGGCAAGAAGAAGTCGCAGATCGAGGAGTACATTGACTTCTACAACGGCCCCGGAATCCAGCACATTGCCCTTCGAACCGATTGCATTCTCGACACGGTGCGAGACCTGCGAGCCCGAGGCGTGGAGTTCATCTCTGTGCCCGACTCGTACTACGAGAACATGAAGGAGCGGCTGGCCAAGTCGTCGCTCAAGCTCGAGGAGAAGTTTGAGGATATCCAGGGACTCAACATTCTGATTGATTTCGATGAGGGCGGATACCTGCTGCAGCTGTTCACCAAGCCTCTGATGGACAGACCTACCGTGTTCATCGAGATCATCCAGCGACGAAACTTTGAGGGTTTTGGAGCCGGTAACTTCAAGTCTCTCTTTGAGGCCATTGAGCGAGAGCAGGCCAAGCGAGGAAACCTTTAGTCGCCTATAGAGGCTAGGGCGTGCGCTCAATAACCTGATCAAGTAATTAACAGATAAGAAAAAAATAAAGAGACAAAAGAGTAGGTGTACAAGTACAACAACGGTAGACAAACAGTAGATACCAAAGGTTATGTATTCACTAGGATATTGAAGAGTAGATACTTGTATAAGCACACTCCTAGGCTAGGGTCTACTCTTCGTCTAAGACGCATTGTCTGCATCCTGCAATGTGGCTCGGAACAGATTTCCCCGGAGAATGGGCAGATAATGGCTTCTGTAGTAGGTGCTCCAGTTGCTCCAGTACTTATTTTAGCCGAGGCAAGAAGACTGGACCTGTTTTTGGTTACTTTAGTTATATTGGGGGGCTAGTTTAAAGTGAGCATGTCCAATGGAGGGCAGGTGATTAGTATGAAGAGTACAAAGAGCGACTTTGAAGGGTACAAGTACAGTATGAAGGACCTGCGTTCAGATTTGAGGGGTGGACGGGTTTTTTCTATGTCTCTTCTTTTTCTTTTCTTTTGTCCTTTGCCGGATAATCGTCACCGGCTATGTCTGTCTTTTTTTCTTTTCTGTAACGCTACCTCTTGTTATTCTTGCCAACAAAGTTACCGTTCTCCTCCGTATTCCCAACCTTCACGGCTATACCAGGAGAAGAGGGGATGAGGAGAGGGGTTTAAAATGCGGTTTCGAGGGTGGTTTTTGACGCTTTTGACACTTTTATAGGGTAAATGAGGGCGTATTTGTGGTTTCAGAAGTCCAAACTGTCATATTTCCGCCTCTAACATGCCCCATTTCTCTCCTCGGATATCGACTCAATAGCCGTTGCAGATAAAATTTCCATTAATGTTTGGCTTGCACTTGTCATCTGCACGCAACAAGTCTAGCTTTCCAGAGTATGGGGAAGTCCAGCCTTACGCGTTGATCTGTGGGGTTGGGTGGTGACTATAAATGATCTACTTTGTTAGAGAGCAATGTCGAGGTACAGCAGGTATTCTATGGCTTAATGTGCTTCAGGTGCACTTTTGCATGTGTCTCTGCAATAAAGATCAGTGATATCATCTCTTGACTTCCACCACGGCTATAATACTGCGGGGACTCTTTCGGCTAATGCATTCTTGCAAGTGTGGTTTCTCTGGGGTAAGCAGTAATAGCCTTTGTAGCTTGTTCCATTGGCGCAGCTGTCTAGCCTAGCCTATATTCTGTGTGGGTGTCACAGAAACTGCAAGACCATATATAAGAGGTGTCTTTCCCTCGAGGTACAGTGATCCTACCCACTTCTACTAACAACAGAAAACAGTAACCGACACAGATACACTCACACACTCTCAATATGTCACTACTCGATACAGTTGTTCAGTTTGTGACTCTGGTGGTGGCCTTTGTGGGAGGCTTCCTGGCCCTGGCCGCTCTCTACAGACTCACTCTCCATCCTCTGGCAAAATACCCCGGTCCTCTTCTGTGCAAGCTCAGTTCGATTCCCGATGTCTACCATGCCTGGAAGGGAGACAGACATCTCCATTACTACCGTCTGCATCGAAAGTACGGCTCTGTGGTCCGATACGCTCCCAACAAGGTGTCTTTCGATACTGGAGCTGCTCTGAAACACATTTACTCTGGAAACAAGAAGGAGTTCATCAAGTCCGACTTCTACGAGGGCTTCCCCGCCGTCAAGGGTTTCCCCTCTGTTCACTCTGCCATCATCAAGTCTGAGCACGCCAAGAAGAAGCGTGTCATGTCCCATGCCTTCTCCGAGCAGGCTCTGGCTTCTGCCCAGCCTTACATCATGGACAAGATTGTTCAGCTCTGTGATCTGATCGGTGATAACACCCGAGACACCGTTGTTACTCCCTCTGGAAAGCCCGCCAAGATGATTTCAAGACTCACCTCGTACTTCTCTTTCGACGTTATGGGCGAGCTGTGTTTCGGAAAGGGCTTTGATATGCTGACTTCGGCCGATAACCGGTTTGCTCTGCGAATGACCTCCAACGCTGCTCACCGACATCTTGTCTACGGCTGTTTCCGACTGCTTGATAAGCTGCCCTTCATCGGCTCCTACTTCTTTGGCCACATTGTCGAGGACCGAAAGAAGTTTGTCGAGTACTCTCGAGCCGTGGCTTCCAAGCGAATGGCTCTGGGAGACGAGGGACACCGAAAGGATCTGTTCCACTACCTGATGCATGCCACTGACCCCGAGACCGGCAAGGGTTTCGAGCGAAACGAGCTTCTGTCCGAGTCTAACCTGCTGATTGTCGCTGGATCCGATACCACTGCTACTTCTCTGGCTGGAGTTCTGCATTACCTGGGTCTTCACCCCGAGGTTCGAAAGGAGCTTTCTCAAAAGGTTCGAGCCGAGTACTACTCTGTTGACGAAATCCACTCCGGTTCCACTCTCACCAAGGGCATCCCTCTTCTGCGAGCCTGTATTGACGAAGCCATGCGACTGTCTCCCCCCGTTCCCGGAGTTCTGCCCCGAACTGCTCTCGAAGACGTTGTCATTGACGGCTGCAAGATCCCCAAGGGCTGCGATGTCGGCGTGTCCACCTGGTCCATGCACAGAAACCCCCAGCACTTTGTCAAGCCTCTGGAGTACGATCCCTACCGATGGCTGCGGGGCGGCCAGGTTGATGACTCTTCCAAGTACTCTGATGTGGCTCAGGATATCGACGAGAAGGCTGCTCTGAACGAGACGGCCAACGCTCGAGCCGGCTTCGCTCCTTTCTCCATCGGTACTCGATCCTGTATCGGCCGAGCTCTGGCCTACTCCGAGCTGGACTGTGCCGTGGCTCGAATCTGCTTCCTGTACGACTTTGAGGTGTGTCTGGAGGGCAAGCTGGGCTCTGGCGTGTATGGATACGGCTACGACGACTCGGACGAGTTTGTTGCTGGCCGAGGAAAGGGAGGCAAGATCAATGAGTGGGACGTCCAGAAGCGAGACGGCGAGGAGGTTGGAGCTTTCCGACTCTGGGACCATTTCGCTGGCGAGAAGGAGGGATCCATGATGGTCTTTGCTCATGCTAAGAAGGAATAGGGTGCATCGGTAGCTATTTAAAAAGGTATGAATAAATGATGGATTAACAATAGAAGTAAGGGACGGTGTAGAAGGGAGAGATGTAGCTATATGATGGTGTAGCGTATAAGTATGTACAGTGATAATGTCCAAAAAAAATTGAATGGGGGAAAATGACGAAATCTGGTCTGCTTCTGCTGTTTGCTGAGCAAAAATATACATCAGTTTTCAAAAATAAAAAAAGTGATTTCTGGCAGGATCGAACTGCCGACGTTCTGCGTGTTAAGCAGATGCCATGACCAACTAGACCAAGAAACCGTTTTTTGAAAAAAAAGTTACAGATCGGGGGTGGGTGTGTCAAAAAAGTCACGTGACCGGCGAAATTTTCCGGAAATGTGGCCAATTTGCCCCCGAGAGACACTAGAAGGGCTGAAAGGGGCGAATCTACACCTGGTGGCGCTCTCAACAACTCTTTGAAAAAACTCTTCCCTTAAACTCGAGACATTGCCTTCTTTCACGCCCTTTTTGTCTGGCCAATTGCATGTCGGATGTAAACGGCTTATTGAACCGGATAAACGCCGGCAAATGGAATGCGGTCTAAAAAAAAATCTGAAGATGCATGGTGTCTTGAGTTTGTTCAGTCGGCTCAGGAGTTTTTCAAGTCCGAGCTTAGGTAATCTCTTGAATGGGAAGAAGAAATATGCACGCAGGAGCAACCAAGCGAACCTTTCTAGAATGAAATTGGTTGCTCTTATCACTGCATTAGATACCATGTCGGGCCGAAGATCTAGGGTAAGTACGACTCCTGGTGGAAATACGGCGATATCTTGACTTCCAGTCTTCACAATCACATTCTGGTTTCATTGTCTGTGGTGATACAAAGTTGTATCAAAGAAAGCCCCTTCTGGCGGTCAAGGGGGCGGTCTAACACGTTTCAGCACCGCTTTGGATCAAAGTTCCGGGTTTGATGGCAAATTCCACCAATTCCATCCCTTTCTGTAACCTTTTGATAGTCCCTATCTACCTTTTACGTCGTAATACGTGTCCCTGGGCCGTGATATCTGTATGATGATGTAATAGTCTAACTGTGTTGAGAGCCGTACAGTAAACAGTGATCTAGCGGTTTCAGGGGTAAAATAACGGTGCATGGGGGGTAATACGGTGAAATTGAACCTCACGGAACTCCCCCGCGGCCTTGTTTACCTTCTTCCGGTTGTTTTCGTAGCGTAAAGTGTCTTGGTTTCAGGCCTGAATCTTGTGGATTCATATCATCCCCTTAGCCAAAAGAGAGTTGAGAGTCCAAAGTGAACGTGGAAGTGGTCTAACAGAGATACAGCTGTTAGGTGTGTTGGGAAAAAGAGAGAGAGAGCCAGAGAGAAAGAGAAGGGTTTGGGTGACTTTGGCTGGGAAGTTTTGTGCCGTTAGTATTGGACTAATGGAAGATACACCAAACCCACGCGAAGTTGCAAAAGCGCGTAGCCCAACTACACGGAAATGGTACCCAACCATCACCACCAGATCAAAGCTCAGTTGCGAAACATTTAGAAAATGCCGCTGATCTTCTTTTACCTCTCGTTGCTATGACGTCAGCTCGTTATCTCTAATGCTGCTGTTGGGACATAAATGTACGCCACCACAGGCATCTGGACATAAATGTACGCCACTCTTTTGGGTTTCAGCTCACATTAGCCAGGCACATTACGTCACTAAACCTCCACTATCAACATTCAGACTCCGAGCTCCAGGGCTTGTAGGCGAGCTGATTTTGCCTCCCTAGATGTATATAAAGGGGCTGTATTCCGTCCTCAATTGTAGCATCATCAACACATTCTTCTACATCTTACAAACACATCACAATGACTTCTATCGACTTTACCATGAACAACGGCAAGACCATCCCTGCCATCGGCCTGGGAACCTGGAAGTCCACCACCGAGGAGGTGGCTGGTGCCGTTGAGTGCGCCCTCACCGAGGGAGGCTACCGACACATTGATACCGCCTTCAACTACCGAAACGAGGACGCTGTTGGCCTTGGTATCAAGCGAGCCATGGAGAAGGGTGTCAAGCGAGAGGACATCTTTGTCACCACCAAGATCTGGGTCACCTACCACGACCGAGTCGAGGAGAACCTCAACATGTCCCTCGAGCGACTTGGCCTCGACTACGTCGACATGCTCCTGATCCACTGGCCCGTTCCCCTTAACCCCAACGGTAACGACCCCGTCTACCCTCTGCGACCCGATGGCTCTCGAGACATTGACGAGTCTGGCTCTCAGCCCAAGACCTGGAAGCAGATGGAGGCCGTCCTGAAGACTGGCAAGACCAAGTCTATCGGTGTCTCCAACTTCTCCATCCCCTACCTTGAGGAGCTCCTTAAGGAGGCCGAGGTTGTCCCCGCTGTCAACCAGGTCGAGCTGCACCCTCTGCTGCCCCAGCTCGAGCTCATGGAGTTCTGCAAGAAGAACAACATCGTCATGACTGCCTTCTCTCCCTTTGGTTCCGTCGGAGGCCCTCTTCTCAAGAACGAGCTGGTTCTCAAGCTTGCCGACAAGTACCAGACCTCCCCTGGTGGAATCCTCACCTCTTACCACATTGGTAACGGCACTGTCGTCATCCCCAAGTCCGTCACCAACTCTCGAATCATCGAGAACGGTAAGTCTGCCGTCACCCTGTCCCAGGAGGACCTCAAGGCTCTGAACGACCTGCACAAGACCGAGGGTATCCACCGAACCTCCAAGCCCAAGTGGGGTGTTGATCTCGGATTCCCCGACTTCGACTTCTGCTAAGCGGATCGAGGACCATTATATTTATAGACAACCAACAACATAGACATTAGAAATTGATTTCATAGAACAAAACTTGAAAGTGTAGAGAAATGGGTGTAGTAGTATGATCCGAGTGTGTGAGAGTATTGGGAAGCTGGCAGGGGCTTGATAGTGCGTACATTGTATGATCTAGAGCCTTTTGTTTCTATTCCCGCCCGTTTTGATCCTTTCAGCTCACTTTTCTTGTTTGCTTACGTAATATGAAATCACAATATTCTATCATAACGTTGCAACAATAGCCCTCGGCTGACTTAAAACTAAATTAGTAGAATATTAAGACACTAGAAAACATGATGAAACATTAAAATCTCTATTTTCACAGGTTAAGAGTCACATTTTGGGCACTAGCGATTAAATTGATTTAACGCTTTTTCGAGCATCCCATCCGATATAGTGTAGGGGCTATCACATCACGCTCTCATTCTGAGAACCGTGGAGACCGGGGTTCGATTCCCCGTATCGGAGGTTTGGTTACGGCCATATCCTGGTGAAAATACGGCTTCCCGTCCGATCAGCCATAGTCAAGCACCAGAGAGCCTAGTTAGTATTGTAGTGGGAGACCATACGAGAATCCTGGGTGCTGTAATCTTTTTTGCAATTTTTTGGAGTCTTATTCAGCATCTCTGAATCACATTCGGACCATGTCTCTCCTTTATATCCAGTTTTTTAGTGCCAACGTCGTTGAACCTACTTTTAGTGTGGTTTCACTTGGGCTGACTCATGAACGACTAAGGTCGGTCCAAATAACACAAAGAGATGTTATACCGACCAAATGGTGTCCATATATTCGACCCAACGTGATAAAAACCGCTAACGCTGTCCTGACGTCACAGACGCATAGGTACCCCGCTAACTTTCATAAGATGGTGTTTAAGTTGCACTTGTAGACTCACGACAAACATCATACGACACATTTGCTATTGACATCTTCATCGCTAGACACACACAATGACGTTTTCAAGTTCACTGGCGGTGTCGATTTTCTGCGTGCTTCTCGACTACGGCTGTCTTCTCGGGCTTGCATACATCCCATGGTCTCCAGGCGTGGTGACCCGTCGAGATGAGATTTACACGCTCCTATTCACGACGGTTCTCGACGTGTTTTTCATTTCCGGACACATCAACACCAAGGCGCCGGAAGGCTGGTGGTACTCGCAAGAAGCGAACCGAGTCCAGCACTTTCTCATCATTTGCGTGACGGGATCCATCTTCCTGAGACTGCTGGATTTCTTCATGAACCTGAGTAAAGACGAACAAGAGGCATTGATCAGGCTGGTCGAGAAGGGAAGATACGAGATCCAGCGGAACGTGATAGCCAAGTTCTTCTTGGCAATCTGTCTCGTGTTTGGATTCAGTGAGTTGGTCTACTATGTTTTCGTGACCTCAGATCTTACCTCGGTTGTTAAGATGGTTAAAGATGAGCTGTAGGTGAGACGGGAGACGTCATGACCTGATACGAATGAAATGACACTATTCGATTCTACACACGGGAGAAGAACACGTCCCATCTTCACAGTGAGCATATTACCTAAGCAGATATGCATTTAACAGCAAGTCAGTCAAGTACAGAGCAACTGAGCTAGTACAGCAGGCGCACCTGAAACAGGACGTTACAAGTAGTCCAGTCCACGACATGGACGGTCCATCTCCTATCAAATTGATCATTCACTACGCGTCCATATTAAATATTCAATACATTCATACTATACACGTCAACTGTTAAATAATTAGGCCTTGTTGAGACCGTTAAGAGCAAGCTCAAACTCCTCCTCGGTGTGTTTCCAGATCTTGTCCTGGTGCTCCTCGGTGAGGTAGCCCTTGCTGACGGGCTTCTCCTTGATGGAATCGCAGGCAGGGTTGAGCAGGAAAGAGCCATGTGCAAACTTGGGGCACGAAGCGCCCATATAGAAGAACTTCTCGCCAGAGTCAGCAGGAGAGACGGCCCAAGGAGTCTTCATCAGAATAGCAGAGGGGTATCTGACGTACCAGGGCAGCTCTCGCATGATACCAGTGGCCACAAGACCAGGGTGAGCGTGGATGAAAGAGAGATCGGGGTGCTCTCGAGCAAACTTCATCACAGCAGCAGAGCTGAACTGCACAATGTGACGGTTCTGGTTCATCATGGAGAACTTCTTTCGCAGCTGCATATCGTCCTCGACATAGGGACCCTCGTTTCCGGGAGCCAGAACAGTGACCACTCGAGCATTGTCCTTGTCTCCGTCATCATAAGCCTTCTGCACCAGAGGCAGCAGCTCCTTGACGGCGAGCCATCGGCCGTAGTAATTGAGCGACATTCGCAGCTCGATTCCCTCCGGAGTCTCGGTTCGGCCAGCGGTACTGAGAATACCCTGGGACAGGAACAGCAGGTTGATCTTGGTCACGTCCTGCTTGACAATGTCAGACACACGCACAACCTCCTTCATCTGCGACAGATCCGACTTGATGAAGGTGGCCTTGGCATTGAGCTTGTTGAGATCGGTGACAATCTCCGAGCCAGCCTCTTCACTTCGACCCACAATGATCACGGTAGGGCTATCGAACTTCTTAGCAAAGAGGTAGGCGGTTTCTTTGCCGATTCCCGAAGTGCCGCCAAAGAAAACGCCGACGGCGTTCTGGATGGTGGGCTTGTAGGTCGCATTGACCTGTTTGATATCGGATAGAGAGGGCATGTTGGGTTGGTGGTAAGTGGCGAAATCCGGGGCTTAAGTATTAGAGTGCAGGGCTGACGGCTTTAGGTGTATAACGCTATTTGAAGGCGGCCCACAAAGAGAAGCGGATAAAAGCGGGTTAGAGGGAGAGTTTTTGAGCGGAGTTTTTTTAAATCAATTGGTTCAACAAGTGTTATTTGATTTATCTCTTTCAGTATACATAAAAATCCGCTTTGGACCTTTTCTAAGTCCGCTGGGTTACACATCTCATCTGCATGAATTACTAAGGTGGCGGAAAAAAACAGTCGGAGGCAAGTTTAAGACGGTTATTAGATATAGAGAAGAGATACTCTTGTATAGAGAGGAGCTATTGGTGTGTCTATAGTAAACAGACTAAAGTAGACGAGCTATAGTAAATGAGCTCATTTGGTGCTACAATTGCCACAATACATCTAACGACCAGGCTTGTTTCCCCCTCTTACAAACAACCGATCACGTCCTCCCTTCGTCTCACCTCGTATCGAGCAACCAAGTGCAGCAGTTGTTAGATTGTGCAACTGTAACCGCATCAAGTGTGGGTTTGAGTCAGGTTTTGACTCAGGGAGTTGGCCCAATGAAAGTCTGGTTCCACAGGTCAAATGTCCCAATGAATTTCACTCTGGTCTTGGTGGGGGTGCGTGGGGGGCATGCGAAACTAGTGCATACCCCAGATTAGACAGCTACACGGTGCTACTGGCAACACGAATACTCAATTGACATGCTCCGAACAGCTCAATTCACACGACAGTCGTTTGCTCGACACTCTCTACGATTCTACTCCACTCAGCGTCAGAAGATTCTCTTCCTCGACAACGTGGTGGACGCCAAGAAGGAGTTTGAACAGCTCAAGAAGAAGGCCGATGTGGTGACTCTCAAGGACGGAACTGACCGAACGCAGTTTCTCAAAGACCTCAAGGACAGCTACAAGGACATCAATGCCATTTTCCGAACGTTTATCAGTGTCAAGAAAACTGGCCGATTCGACGAAGAACTAGCCAAGGCTCTCCCTGAGTCTTGCAAGGCCGTGTGCCATTACGGAGCTGGCTATGACCAGATTGACGTGCCTCACTTCTCCGACAGAGGTATCCAGGTCAGTAACGTGCAGTCCATGGCTGACGAATCTACTGCTCTCACCAATCTCTACCTTATGATTGGAACTCTCAGAAACTTTGGAGATGGAGCTCTGAACCTCCAAAAGGGCCAATGGCTCAAGGGAGTGGCCCTTGGCAACGATATTTCGGGTAAAACTCTTGGAATTCTCGGTATGGGCGGAATTGGCCGAGAAATCAGAGACTACGTCGCTCCCCTGGGTTTCAGCAAGGTCCTGTACTACAACAGAAACCGATTGGCTCCTGAACTCGAGAAGGACTCCATTTACTGCGAGTCTCCCGAGGATCTTTTCTCCAAGGCCGACGTTATCTCCATTAACGTGCCCCTTAACGCTGCTACCAAGCATCTCGTCAATGCAGAGTCCATCTCCAAGATGAAGGACGGCGTCATCATTGTCAACACTGCCCGAGGCCCTGTCTGCGACGAAAAGGCGCTCGTTGACGGTCTAAACTCTGGCAAGATTGGCGGAGTTGGTCTTGATGTCTTTGAGCGAGAACCTGCCATTGAAGAGGGTCTTTTGAAGCACCCCAGAACCCTTCTTCTGCCTCACATGGGAACCTGGTCTCATGAGACTCACTACAAGATGGAGAAGGCTGTTCTTGACAACCTCGAGAGCTTCGTTGACACCGGAAAGGTCATCACCATCGTCCCTGAGCAGAAGGGGAAGTTTTAGACAAACCAAGTAGACTAACATAGATCTAAGATAACAAGAGGTAGGAGACAAAAAGCTAGGCCCCAGGAAGACGGACAAAAAGGTATGAGAGCTGTGAGGTTCGAACTCACGCCTCTTTCGAGACTAGCACCTGAAGCTAGCGCCTTAGACCACTCGGCCAAACTCCCATGTGCGTCGAACCAGTATAGGGGCAATCAGCGCGGGAAAATAAGTCACGTGAGGCCGAACTTTGAAGCGAGATTACGGGTGACATAAGAGAGCTGTAGTAAATGGAACTGCGTAATTGGATAAATTAACACCTGGATTTATCGCTGAAACCTTTCATAGCTCTTTGTCTTCATTATTGACCAAGATATAGTTGTTTCAAATTTCACTTATATAATACGATCGTATTTAACCTAAAGATGGACTTGAACAGCATGACCTGAAATACTCATATAAAGGAGTCAATGACGACGATAATGAGGTAGAGCTGTTCACCAGCATCAATGCCACACCAAATGGTAACCATCAATAGAAGCCTCAATTATCACTTCTTCTTCAATCGTATTCCTTGAACCAATGGTTTAAGCTATAGATTGATGTCCTTGAACTTATGCCAGTCAATTGACTCTACTTGTATGTACTTTCAGACACTCTACTCTTCTTTTTCAATCTCAAATGATATAAATACTAAATACTAAATACTGCCGAGTTGTCACGGCAGTACACTTTTTGCGTCCAACAGGAGGCTTACTTCTTAAGAGCAGCAAGCATCATCTCCTTGGCCTTCTCCAGACCCTCGGGGGAGCCTCGAACGGTCACGGCAGAGTCAGAAACACCAGCCTTGGGGATGTAGATCTTGCAGCCAGACTTCTCTCGGATGTGAGACACGGTGGCTCCGTGAGGGCCAACCAGGAATCGGTATCGAGAGGTGTCGGGAAGCCACAGGTATCCGGTCTGGGTGTGCTTGAGAGCAACGTCCAGAGCAGCCTCAATGATGGCCTTGGCCTTGGCAACGTTCTCGTCAGAGCCCTCCAGTCTCCAGGGGATGGTGCCGTTGGCAGCGTGGTCAACAGCATCCTCCACAACGGACCATCGGAACGAGTCCTTGTCCTCGGAGTCGGAGCCAATGGCACCGGCGGGGACAACGGGGTTGCCGTCTCGAGGGGTTCGGACGGAGCCGTGGTCAACGTTAACCTTGAGCTCGTACTTGAGCTTTCGGGGCAGGTTGCCGTTGTCGGAGACGGTGGTGTGCAGGGTTCGGGGAATGAGGATCTCCTCCTTCCACTTGTCCTGGGACAGCTCCTGGATCTTGGCCTTGGCAGCAGCGACATCCTCAGCCTTACCGGTAACGGTAACGCCGGTGTCGAGCTCACCGTCCTTGTTCTTGGCACCCTGCTTGGGGATCTGCAGCGTGACCTTGAACTTCTCCTCAAGAGCTCGCTTGGCAGCTCCTCCGGCGCCAATGAGGTCTCGGTGCTTGGAAACAGGCACGTCAACAACCTCGGAGATCTGGGACTCTCGCTCAGCAACCATATCCTGGATGATCTTGACAATCTTGGTCACAATCTTCTTGGAGCCCTGGACTCGGACCTTGTTGTCCTTGGTGCCGGCAGCGGGAACAGCCACGGTTCGGGCAGCCACAGAAGGAGTCACGTCGGTCATACCGGCCTTGGTGAGAATGTCCTTGAGGGTCTGGCCACCGGGACCGATCAGAGCACCGTGGAACTTGGGGTTCACCTCAATGTGCTCAACGACAGTGTCCTGGAACTCGGAGACAATGGCCTGGATCTTGGCAGCAGCCTCCTTGACACCAGCCTTGGTTCCAACAATCTCAATGTCAACGTTGCCAGACTCGTCGGTGTTGTCCGACTTCTCCTGCTTGACGTCGATTCGAGTGTTGGTGGAGTCCTTGATGTCGTTGATGAACTCTCCACCTCGACCAATGATTCGGGGCAGAGACTTGACGGGGACAGAGATGGTCTGGGAGTGAGAGTTCTCAATCTCGTAGTTGACAAGATCCAGAATCTCCTCCTTGGCCTTGGCGACACCCTTGGAGGGGCCTCGGAGAACAATCTCGTTGGCGTTCTCCTCACCGGACTTGGGGAACCGGATTCGGACGTCGTACTTCTCCTCGAGTCGCTTGACGAACTTTCCACCGGTACCAATCAGAGAGGCGTGGTGGTCAGCGGGGACAGGCAGCTTGAGGTTGACCTCGTCGGCAATCTTCTTGGCAAAAGCCAGAATCTGGACCTTGGCCTCGTCGGCGTTCTTCTTGATACCCTTGACGGTTCCCTGGCCGGACTCGTTGAGATCAATGTCAACACCGTACTCTCGGAACTTGGCGAGCTGAGAGCCACCCTTGCCGACAACGTGCTTGACGTGCTCGGGGGGAATCTGGAACTCGGTGGTGTACTGGGACAGAACAGCGTAGTTCTTACCGTCCTCAACGGCCTCCTCGATCTCCTTGAGAACTCGGGTGACCTCGTCCTTGAGACCTCGAACGTAGATGGAGTCAGCGGTGACGGGCTCCTCAGCGTCCTTGATCTCATCACCAAAGGTGACTCGGACAAAGGGCTCGTGGCCCTCGGTTCCACCGACAATGGCTCGCAGAGTGGTGTTATCGGGGCCTCGGACAAACTTGTGCTCGGCCACAGGGACGGAGATGAGCTTGCCGATGATCTTGGCCTGCTTCTCTCGAATCTCGGCAAAAGAGGCGTCGACAGCAGCAAAGGTAGCCTTGATCTCGTCGGCAGAGGGTCCAAAGTCGTCCTCCTCGGAAGTGCCCTCGTAGATAAGGATCACGTCAGCGTTAGCCTTGGGGTTCTCGGGAACCAGAACAGTGACGCCGTTGTCCTTCTTGTACTTGGCCAGGTTTCGGTCCTTGGGGCCGGCGAGGTTTCGCAGGAAGAAGGGGTCAATGTCGGAGACTCGAGAAACCTTGGAGGGCTCGTACTGGTTGACCAGGGCAACAATGGCCTTTCGGGCAGACTTGACGGCCTCCTCGTTGGGTCCAGAGGTCTCAATGGTCACAGCCTGGGCACCGGGAGCGTACAGCTGGTCGGGCTGCTGGATGTAGATCTCGACCTTGTACTCGTCAGCAATCTTCTGGAGCTTGCCAGAGTGCTTGAAGTAGGAAGCGAGGGCCTGAGCGTGAGGAACAGACTTGCCGTGGGCTCGAGAAATATCTAGAAGATCAATCTTGACGGAGTTGACCTGCTCGGAGACCTTGTTCATGGCGGGCTTGATGTCCTTGGGCAGACCCAGGAACTTGACGGTGTCGTCAGAGGTGTTGGGGGCCTGGGGCACGGTGATGAACACGGAGGTGGCAGCAAAGACGTCCTTGGCAGAGATGTACTTGTGCTTGGAGGCGGGGAAGGACTCGGTGGAGGTGATCAGATCGGTGGACAGAGACTCGGCCAGTCGCTCAAGTCGCTCCTTCACGGTGTTAGTGGCCTCTCGGTCACCGGACAGGGTAATGGTGGCAGCGGTGGTGAAGTTGGGGGCGAAAATGTCGGGAATGTTGAGCTTGACATCGTCCTCGGCAGCGAAACCCTTGGTGAGGTCGCCGGCGGTCTTGGCCAGGAAGGGGAACAGCACGTAGTTGACGTTTCGGACTCGGATGGTCATGTTCTTGACTCGCTCGGACACAATGGCAAAGATCTCCTGCTTGGCAATGGCAATGCCCTCGGAGTCACCCTCGACAATGACCTCGACGGTCTCCTCGTCGTCGTCAGCGTTTCCGTTGGACTCGAGCTTGTCAATCTGAATGTGGGCTCCAGACTTCTCCAGAATGGGCTTCAGGTTGGAGCCTCGGGGACCAATGACGGCGGCTCGCACGCTGGCGGGGATCTCAAACTTGGCCACAATCTTCTGGGACAGAGCTCGGTGCAGTTCTCGACGGGCCTTGGCAACGTTGTCGGGGGTACCCTTGATGACAAACGACGTGTGGCCGGTGATCTTGGAGGTGGACGAGTCAATGGTGGTGGAGGTGTTGGCCTTGACCTTGGCAATGATCTTGGGCAGCTCGGATCGCACACCAACCTGCTGCTCCTCTCGCTTGAGAGTGAACACGTCGGAGATGGTGGTGGAGGCGGCTCGGCCAAAGGACTGGGGAGAGGGAGCAGCGGGGGCAGATCCGCCCTTGCCCCAAACGGCCTTGGGAGCAGGGGCGCCGCCGTTGAGAGCGGGGAAGGCCTCGAGCGAGTTGATATCGAGACCCTTTCGCTTCTGGGCGGCGGAGGGGCCGTTCGAGGACTTGACGGGGGCAGCAACGGGGGCCTCAGGCACGGGGGAAGACTCCTTGGACAGGGAGCCCTCGGAAACGGTGAGGGTGGGCTCGGCGGCAGCGCTCACGGCAGCGTGTCGTTGCCGGAGAAGCTCAGCGGGGGACAGGTCGGACATCTGTGTTAGTGGGAAGGAAACATCAGGCATGTTGTACTTTGGGGCATATCAATGGTAGAACGGTGGTTGATGATATGGTTCTTCAGCTGACTGTGGTACACTCCTCGAGCTCTCAGAGTCCATTAGAGTGTATTCCTTGGCTCAGATACCACATCCAACCTCCATCCTCCTACAACTGCCTTCCAGATCACTGAGACATCTCACCACATCTGTCGCATCAAACACTCCTTTCTGGCACTCCTTCTCGGGCCAGAATACCTCCTCCTCTTCAATTAATACTCACTTCAACAAAAGACAAACAAACAAACAGGGAGGGGACCAGACAAACAAAACTCTTCAAGTTCTGTATTCCAAACGGGGTTTTGGGGGTAGAGAGAGTTTTTGATGGGGGATGAAAAATAGAGCCCAACCTTGTCTTGTGGAGGTGACACGTTGTGCATAGCGACACGACAGAAAGAGGGCTACCCTAATCCATAATCTGCGATGCAACGGGTCCCAGATACTTGTCAAATGTGCTTGTTTGCCGCTCAAAAGTAGGACCTGTAGCCGGGCAACCGCACTGTTTGTGGCGAGTAGCGGCTGCCACAAAAATGGGGGTATTTCTCCGGCGCTTAACACCCACTTATTACGTAATATTGCAACGTCCGTATTTTCTTCTTCCTCGTGTTGCATGATGGTCCCGAAAAACTCTGAGCTTATGCCTATTTTATAGATGATGATATGGAGAGGGCGAGAAAGCTGGGGGAAAAAGTACGTACTGTGTATGGCAAATTCGTGGCGTCAAATAGGAGACCTTCTGTGTTGACGTCAATGCACGCATATGTGGCGTTTGCATAAGGGATCATAATCGTGGAGACAAAATAAAAAAAGGGCCGAGCAGGGATTTGAACCCTGGACCTCTCACACCCAAAGCGAGAATCATAGCTACTAGACCACACGGCCGCCGACAGTGATTTTTTTGCTTTTGAAACGCTAACATCTGAAGGGACTAAAGTCACGTGACCAAAATTTTGAATGCGTTTTTCTCAACTAAAAGAAGTCCAATTGAGATGGGAGTTGAAGGAGGTAATAAATTTGGGACTGAAAAATAGAATAGAGCAATCACATGTGCAATATACTTGCTGCTTTCTTCGCAATCTCGATATTTTCAATTTTTCGACATTTTGAGATTGCCTCATCTTGGACGCACATGAAAAGAAATAATAAAGGTTGGAACGCGTGAAATGACGTTTAACCAGTGTGTGTAAACACGTTAAATTGGTATCATATACAAATACCTCAACAAAGTCACCCCAAAACCCACTCACGATAACTAAACCCAACTACCACTACTTAAGATTGCTTCAATTTCAGAGTACTCCACCACCTTGAAGCCCAGATCTTCACGAATTTGCACCCTGTCTGCAGATCCCATATGAATACCGTCCCCGGTCTTCCCCCTGGTACGGCGATTTTCGACTTTTTCAGCCCAGATCGATCGTCGCTCACTTCTTACATTTCTAAGATTGGCTCGAAAGTCAGACTGAAGTGTCCACTATTTGTGGCAATTTAAGCCCGGGCCGTATAATATGCCACACTGGTGAGACCGTCCGTGTGGGGGCCGCAGATACAGCTCCACGTTTCATCTTTTTATTATGGGCTGCGAAGGATCTGGCGTGTTATGGCTTGCGGTGGGTATAATTTTCACGTCGTATTATTCACCTCTAATGAGGTCAAAGTTGTTTGTACATTCCAGAGACCGAGAATGTGCTGCTTGAAAAAGTGAGACCCACAATGGGGGTCGAAATGTGTTTTTTTTCCCCGCAGTTTTTCCTACAATCACATTATAGCACACGTGGAATGCCACAGAAACCTCCTGCTAGCTCCTACCAGCCACGGGCACTGATGGCATGGCTGTGCCGTTTCCGGCTCTGGCTAACAAGCAAGATTATGTCTCGAGGTGCAGCACCAAGGCCATCTTAGGTTTCAGGTCTAAAAAACCAGGGGTAACGGTGGAGCTAAACAGGAGAGGTACCAGCAGATCCGGGCAAAGGGTGACGTTAGCTCCGGTGGAAATTACCATTACGACGTTGGGGGGCTGGCTGCCCGACAAAGTGGGAGACTTGGTGGGCACTGGATCAGGTTCCAGGTGTTCTATGCTACACCGTCTTTTAAGGTGGTGCAGATCTTGAGATGCCGTTCTCGTAATGAAATGAACCAATTCCCCAAGAGAAACAGATCTACAGACAAGTGCACACCCCACAGCCGCAGTTCAGCTTGTAATTCTTGTCGCTTTTAAATTCATCAGCTCCTTGTGCGTTAAACCCCTATTTCGTGCATGAGCCTATCAGTCTATCTAGCCGAAAGGAGACGGCCTGTGATTGTACAGACATATACTGGCCTTCGAAACCAACGGCCCGTGCGTTTTTCTCTTCTCGGCCATATCCACAACCATGGGCGCTTTCCGCAACTTCTTTGCCATCTTCCGAAAAGACGACCGACCGCGGCCTCGAGCTCCCGAACGAGCCAAATCGTCCAGTGCACGGCTCCAGACCTCTTCCGCGGGCGAAATAGGAGTCACTAAGACGAGACAGGCGGTTAACCGGGCCAATTCAGAGTCGGTCACCAGGACCAAGACCGGATCCAGCAGATTTTCCTTCAGACGAAGTGTTTCTGGACCTGCAAAGACAGAGACCACCGCGACCACTCCCACTCGTCCTACAACCTCTCCTGTTACCAGTACTGCTGCCGGAAACGACAGTCTGCCGAGTCTGGACTATTCCTTCGACAAGACGTTCCAAACCATCGAAGAAGAAGAACCTGTAAGTCCTCTAACTCCAGCAGTGGACACTCGCAAGTTCAGAGAGAGCCTCAAGAAGGAGCTTCTTCTAGATCTGGACGTATACGACGCCAAGAAGTCTGCCCAAGAGCTGGAAACTAAACGGTTGTCCGGACAACTGTTTGATACTACCCGAACGTCGTCCGCTGGCGATCTTTTCGACTCCAAACAGCTCGACCTGTCTTTCAGTCTGGACCCTGGTACCACTAGAACCTCTTCGTCTCACACCTGGAGATTAGGTTCAAATTCAGGAGCTCGCAGCGTGCATGATACAAGCACAACCCCTACCCATATTCCCCTATTCGGATCCGACCACGCGAACCCCATCTTGCAAGATCCTCAAACCATTCTCGATCTTGCTCCTGCTCTGGACTATCTGCATCTGAATTTGGACATGGGCGACGACACAGACACAAAGACGGTCGATTCGGCCGAGACCAAGAACACCGTCGACTCACGTGACTCCAAGAACACCGTCGACACCACCGCCACTGCTGAGGCTGCTTCCGTGAGCTCCCAGACCTCTTCCAAGAGCTCGAAAAACAAGAAAAAGAAGGCCAAGGCCAAGGCGAAGAAACAGGCGACGAAATCGGCGTCGGTGAAATCGGAATCCCCGGCCATTGGCTCCCTGGATCTCGATTTGGACGACGGAGACGATGGGCTTGATTTCATGGCCCAGGAGCTGGAGAATATGAAACTCGAGATGCAGGGCAAGAGAGGCAAGAGGGAGTCTCCTGAGGCTGAGAAGGTGCCCGAAAAGAAGCCTGAGTCAGCAAGTTCCACGTCATCGGGTAAGTCGAAGAAGTCTTCCAAGTCGGAGAATTCTGGCAAGTCTGAAAAGAAGCCCGAGACTGCTTCTTCCACCACTACTGCACCCCCCTCTTCAGCTGGCTCTGCCGCAGAACCAATTGATCTCACATCGCCTGTGGCCACGTCACCTATTGACCTAACTAGCCCAGTGGAGTCTAAACCTGCAACTGAGACAGTTGCTGCTGCTCTCGTGGATCAAGATGCTATTGCTCAGACTAGAGAGGTTTTGCATCTGGACGATTCTGTCAAGGGCAAGTCTACAAAGGAGGTTGACACTGAACAGGTCAAGGCTTCTCTTGTTCAGGCGGAGGAAGACGATATTGAGGCAATTGAGGGAGCCAAGGTGGTGAAGGTGGATGAGGAGACAGTTCAGCATGATCTCGTAGAGGAGAAGGAGAGTGAAGAGGGCGATAAGCCTGCTACACCAGCTAAGAAGGCTGCGTCTGAGAAATCTGCTCCTTCCACTCCTGCAAAGGTTTCCGAGAAGTCTACTCCTTCTACTCCTAAGGCTTCCACCCCTAAGGATGCTACTCCTAAGGCCACCCCCAAGGCTTCTACACCCGCTAAAGAGTCTACTCCCGCTACACCCCTCAAGGACTCTCTTGTTCAGACAGATGATGCTACTCATCCTGAACCTACTGAGTCTACTCCTGTCAAGGCTGATACCACTGCCCCTGCCGAGACTACCACTCCTCTGAAGAAGTCTCTGGTTCAAACTGACGAGTCTCCTCTCAAGGCTGACGATAGACCTACCACTCCTGTGCCTGAGTCTGTCGCTACCGAGCCTTCTACCCCCAGATCTGCCGTTTCCTTCAAGGCTACTCCTATTGGAACCCCCAGTTCTTCTTCCATTCCTGCATCTCCCTCCAAGACCCCCACAACGGCCACCTCTGCCACTACTGCTGACGGTGAGCTGCTCATTCCCCCCAGAACTTCGTCTCTGAAGCGACCTGAGGTGGAACTCGCACGAGCGAAGTCCAAGGAGGAGCTCAAGAAGAAGAAGGCCAAGGAGGCTGAAAAGAAGGACGCTGAGGAGAAGGCTGAGGAGAAGGCCAAGAAGGAGGAGGAGGTCAAGGCCGAGGAAGCTGAGACTGACACCAAGGCCGAAGTCAAGAAGCCTGCTGAGGAGGAGAAGGCTGATGTTCAGGGCAATGTCAAGGCTGACGTTAAGGATGAAGTCAAGGTTGAACCTGAGACCAAGGAGGTTAAAGCCAAGGTTGAGGACAAGGCCGAGCCTGAAACTGAGCCTAAGACCAAGCCCGAAGCTGAAGCTGACGCCGCTGAGATTGAGGCCAAGGAGGCAGCTGAGAAGGAACTGAAGGCTCCTGTCAATATTGAGACTGAAGCTGAGGCCGTAGCCAAGGGTGAGACCAAGGATGAGTCTTCTCGTCCCGCTTCTGCTGACGCTGCTGCTGCTGAAAAGACCTCCGACTCTGCATCTGACAAGAAGGACAAGAAGAAGAAGAAGAAGAAGTCCACCAAGAAGGCCAAGGATGAGGAGGAAACCAAGGAGGAAGCAGTTGAGGAAGCAGACGAGTCTGCCGAGGTCAAGGCGGAGTCCAAGGCAAAGGCTGAGGAGGAGGAGAAGGATGCCAAGATTGCCCAGCCTACAGAGAAGGACGCCGACGCCGAAGATGATAAGCTGGAGGCCAAGAAGGAGGCTGAGGAGAAGGAGGAGGCCGAGGAGAAGAAGGAGAAGGAGGAGGCTAAGAAGGAGGCCAAGGCTGAAGCAAAGAAGGACGCCGATGTTGAGACTGAGAAGGCAGATGAGAAGGCCGACAAGGAGGAAGTCAAGGAAGACGCCTCTTCTAAACCCATCGACATCAAATCCAAGTCTGTGGAGGCCAAGGTGGACTCTGAAACCGCAAAGTCCATTCCCTCTCCTGCTGATACAGCCACTTCCACTCCTGAGCCCGACTCCAAGGAAAAGAAGAAGAAGAAGAAGAAGTCCGAGTCGGGCGAGAAGACCGAGCCCAAGGAGAAGAAGAAGAAGGTGGTCATGCCTGCCGACGCCATGCTCGATGGCAAGTACTACGTCTACACTTCTTACGGCACCGGTATTCGAGGCATCATGGCTTCCACCAACAACCTGGTGAACATTCTTCAGGCCAACGACCTGGAGACCCAGATTGTGGAGATCACAGTGATTCCTCGAGCTCGACGAGTGTGGCGATTCCGAGGCACTGGCAAGGAGCTTCCTGCCGTTGTTAAGGACGAGGAGGTGCTTGCGGACTACAAGGAGGTGTGTGAGGCCAACGAGATTGGCACTCTGGAGGATTTGTTGGAAATTGGACTTTAGAAGACGATGGACGGGTTCTTTGCACACATTATATATTATTTTATTCATTCATTTATCATAAAAAGGGAGAGAATATGTTAGTAAGCGTAGGAAGCAGAGGAGAACTGATATAAGTCGGTATACGAGCAGAATAGATCAGACAAAAGCCACCAACAGAGCACATAACATTCCACAAAGCCACACACAGTGTGGACCCCTTCTGTCTCAAGTAATGAACGCTCAATGGGGTAATCGTCCACACTTGTGCAGTTTCAGATGCTGGCCGAGAGATAAGGGATAAGGAGAACTACATGCGATGCATCAATACAAGATCAAGAAGGCGTATATACGACCAGAATGAGCTACTGGTGCACATACCAGACACTACAGCAGCTCTTGCATGCCACCTTGGTGATTGCACTAACTAGGAAGTTACAAGTGCTGGTACGTGTCCTGGGCTTATCTCACATTGGGTGCTTGTAGAAGTTCTGGTGAACCAGGAATCAATATTTGAACGCTTCTAAACATCTGTGGAACCCCCTCAAAACCACTACTTGTTTTCCCACCACTCTGTTCTGACCAACTTCGGTCTCCTAATTATTTTGGTGCATCGTTTGGTTTCAAAAATGCTCAACTCCTCGTTAGCTAATCAGATCTATTAATTAGCCCGATTTTATCGATTACAATCAGATAATATCAGCTATATGTCCGAATCGTATCAGTGTTTCCTCCTACAAGTACGGTGATCATCAGATTCTTGTACTTGTAGTCATACTCTCAATCACACCGTAACCATTCCTCAAGTACAAGAATGAGGTTCTCGGTATTCGTGTTCCGTGCACTTTAGCTGCACTTGTCGGCATTTGATAACAATAAGAAAGAGCCAGATTTGAGAGCAAGAAGGAAGTGGAAAAAAGACGAAAAAACGAAACGAGTCCAAGAATTTTAGTCACGTGACCCACAACTCCCTTGTTCTACTACAAGTAGACTACTCCCACTAGCATCGGATGCGGCTCGGCTTTCTCTTCCTCGGTCCATGAGACATTAACAAAACGCACAGGGCAGATGCAAGAGTCTTTGGCTGCACGTGGGAAGGGAAAGCGCGGCATTTGGCACGTGCTTTGGTGGTAAAAGTGACGAAAATGTGCTTTTTCAGTCTCTGAACTGCCGCTGATTGCCGTTATCTAAACTCTCGTGACTGCCAAAAATACCTATACGCCTATCTGAAGCCGTCTCTAGGGCTGTTGGTCCAACGGTCTTGGGACTGTGAGCACGGCTATAAAGTACAATCTTGTTTAGTCTTAATAGTTGCTGTGTCTACTGGGAACATGACTCACAAGGTTTGTCTAGAACGGGGTGGAGAAGAAAAAAAGTGGAATCAACAGCTCCAGAGGTCCTTGCGGGTGTGTATTATTCAATTAAACGTCTTTAACTCGTATCTCGCCTTCAGATTCGTACCCTTATCTTCCACTTTTCATCCCCCACTCCCCTCCACGCTACGGGGAAAAAATAAGGTTGCTGATTTTTCACTCCTCCGAAAGTCCTCGACACTTTAGCATCACCCATCTTCTCCATCGACGCTTGCTACCATGGAATCCGAGGACCACGACTACGAAGCGCTCGGCGATAACGTCGGGCTCGGCGCCAACGCCCTCGCCGGAGCCTTTGCCGGCATCATGGAGCACACAGTCATGTACCCCGTGGATGCCATCAAGACCCGAATGCAAGTGGGCCCTGGAGGCTCGGGCTCCATGTACAAGGGAATTGTGCAGGCCGTGTCATCCATCAGCGCCAAGGAGGGTGCCTCGAGTTTGTGGCGAGGTATTTCCTCCGTCATTGTGGGAGCTGGACCTGCTCACGCAGTCTACTTTGGAGTCTACGAGTTCACCAAGAAGAACCTGCTGCTGTACCAGGGCCACACCGAGGACTCTTCCGATGAGCATCACCCCGTGATCACCTCATTGGCCGGCGCTGCCGCGACCACCTCGTCCGACGCGCTCATGAACCCCTTTGATGTTATCAAGCAGCGAATGCAGCTGCCCGCCTCTGCTGGAGGCTCTGCTGGAGCGTCTTTCTGGCAGACGGCCCGAAACATTTTCAAGAACGAGGGCTTCGGCGCGTTTTACGTCTCATACCCCACCACGCTGGCCATGAACGTGCCCTTCACAGCCATCAACTTCACCGTGTACGAGTCTGCCTCCAAGATTCTCAACCCCAGCCGAAAGTACGATCCCCTGGGACACTGTGTGGCCGGTGGTGTGGCTGGAGCCGTGGCTGCCGCCGTGACAACCCCCCTGGATGTCGTCAAGACTTTCCTGCAAACCCGACGAGCCATGGGCTCCGAATCGCTGGAGGTGCGATCCACCAAGACGTTTGCAGGTGCCGTGAAAATCATCTACCGAGAAGATGGCGTGCGGGGCTTTTTCCGAGGTCTGCGGCCGCGAATCGTGGCCAACATGCCCTCCACCGCCATCTGCTGGACCTCTTACGAGATGGCCAAGTTCTACCTGGCCCCTAAGGCTAAGACTCAGGAAAAGTTTTAAGCCATAATGATTTACGAGTAATGATGTATATAGTTAAGAGTGATGATCAACAGAGCAGGATGCGCAGGACGAGCAGGACGAACTGCGAAGCAGTGAGTCATGTTAGAGAGATGGAATGAGCAAAGCAGTGAATGGTATGTACGGGAATCTTCACGAACCGAGAGTTGGAATAGGATATACTGAGGACACTGGATGATCTCTGGATGATCAGTGATCCATGACTGGAAGTTTTCAGAATGGTGGGTAGAGTGGAAGGCGAAATAAAGAGGTCCGTAAAGTGTGTTCCCTTACAAGGTCTTATCTTTTGGGGGAGTGACATGTACAAGCACTATGACTGGAAAGACGATAAATATTCTGGGATACGATGAGAGAAGAAGATTGGAAATGATTTAGGCTGAGAAATTGACCATGATGATATATTCTTGAAGTGCTTGATGAGATCAAGGCAATGTGTTGTGTATATCTTTATCACTGAGCAGAGATCAAGGCAGTCCTTGACAATATATTGTCTAAGAGACAGCTGGTATACTTGTAGGTGAAAGAGTAACTGTTGAGACGATTTTTTTAGCCTGAATGTGGAGCAGACGAGATTCTTGCACCATTTCTTTGGGTACTAGGTTAAAGGCGTGAATGACGAGTACAGGCATCTCAACTTGATGTTCAGAGTAACAACGAACTAATATATACAGTAAGTAAACCGATAAGAGAGAGGAAACTGTCTACTGTTGCTATTCATAGAAACCATATCCAGATACAAGATATACGCCGTGAGCCTGGAGACAATGAAGACTTCTGGTATATCTTTTGAGTATTACTAGAACCTGTACAGTGATTCTCTAACAGCCTGTAGTTGAGATCCTCCTAAATCAAGTGCTCTGAATAATTCTTACGGAGCTTCGATAACCCCAGTTGAGAGCAATTCTGCTTATACTTGTAGTTACCCTGGTGCGAGTACTATCATCCTTAGACTTACCTATCACAGAGCAATCTTGTATCTATCAAGACTGACAAACACTTATAAAGCAATGAGACCTACTGATAGCAAGAGACTCAGTTTCAGCATGGAGTTGAAGAGTTGAGACACATGTTCTTGGCATTTGAAGGTGTCCTCTTCTTGCTACTAAAGCATCTCCACAGTGGAGGCCAGACATGCTCACTGCAATATTGAACACCTACAAAAGAATGATAAAGACAATGGTGCAACCTCACTGAGTTGACAGCAACCATTGCCTCCTCAGTAACCCCCTCCATGTCTCATTGCCTCCCTTAGAAGCACGAGACCGAGAGCAGCCATATGTTCCGTTAAAGTGAGACAGACGATGTATGGAAGCAGGAGGGTGGGTGAGACCACATTGGCAGCCCCCGAGGGAAGGAGTACTGTACATCCTTGCAGCTCTGGAATGGTTGTACATCATGGTTTCTCCACAACCTCAGGGTCCTTTGAATGCACTCCTCCTAAAAGGGCAATACATACTTGGACTTCATTCACAAGGATAGAACTGATTCTACAAGTACCTACAAGTAGGTCTGAAGTCATTGCTTATGTGTAGATATTTGCTTCTGTCAGTGAGAGGGATCAGACCACTAATTTTCTCCACTTTACTGTTCAATAGACACAAGCTTGAAAAAAACCACTAATTAGCACTTCGGACCGACTTACATTCTTGTTAACAGAGACAGAGGATAATATATGACCAGAGCAATAAAGCAGTTCGTGTGATTAACCACTGGCTAAAAATACTCTGCTTTTGTGGTTTATCACTGGTGTAGTTGGCTGCACAAGGTACGAACTGGTTTTTACGAGACGGAAGACGGAAGACTAATATTACGGGAAGTACGGAGACGGAAAATGGATCCTCGTAATAATATCATTCCGCAGGATTTTTCTGCAGTATTATGTTCCTGGCATGAAGGCCAAGATGGTTACGAGCTTTCTATTGCAGTTCCGTCTTAATTCACTCTAACCACTGTGTTCATTAAGTCCATCAAATCCACTTCTAGACTACTGACGATCCTCCCGTGGCGTTCAGATCTTGAAACGAATTTTCAGATCTAAGACGATCTAAGAAGATCTGAAAAAACACCTTCGTTTCTTTTTCGATAATCCGATAGCTGAAGATCTTTCCTGCACCTGGGGATGTTCCACCTTCACGATCATCATAAGCAGCCAGAGTAAGAAGAAATGACGAATGAAAAAGAAGAAGAAACGAAGACAGAAAAACAAATGCACCGCAAACAACACGTAATGTACACGCTAGCAATCTAGTTTTCCCAACTTACCGGTAACTCCGGGTAGCCTTGGCTGCTACACTACACATTTCTTTTTCGGCAGCCATCTCAAGGACTGTTCTGAATGCAACAACTCAATTCCCGTTCGTATATCCATTCGTGTACCCATTCGTATACCTCTAGGTACCCATTAGGTAGCCGCGAATATAGCCGGTAATATTTCCAGCCACTAGTCCACTTCCCGTTAATTAATGTGACAGTGGTAACAAAGACTGCTTCACGATCTCGTCAGGGTCTATCTGAACGCCCACGACGTTGCCCACAGCCGGGTCCACTATTTCCCCACTAAGTGCAGATACACTACTTGCCCCTGCCCACGTTTTCTGACTTCGTTTTAGCTGTCTTACTTCGTCATACAAGCAGGCTGAGTCCGTCAAAGTCGCAGTCACAGGGACGCAACAAAGCCCACAGTCGTAGAGTTGTAGAGTTATAGGTTACAGGCCACAGTATGAGTACAAAGAGTTGAGAGCTGTACTTGTTATTCTCCTCACAAGGCCAAACTCACACCTCTTGTCATGCTGACTGATATTATGAGCTCGTACGAGTTCGAGTTCAAGGTCGTACTTGTACCTCGTTCAAGTCGGAATTGTACCTCGGTCCTCGATAATATGTGCTTTTTCGCACCTTCCGGAAAGTACCTTTTCTTCGGCCAGGGGCATTATTATCAGCTGGTCAACTTGCCATCTCTTTCTTCGGACTTCAGCTTATCTGATAAGACCTGTACAACTCTTTGAAGACGTGGGTACAAGTATGCGGAATGAGGTCAAGCCGCAGTCTGGTCTCGAAAACCATAGGAAAACGCTATCATGTTATGAGGAGGGGAAAAGAGTCTATAGTTGTGGGCCATTGAACGCCAGGGTCTGTTTCTTGTTTCTATGGCGCTCTTCACGTTGTCCACCGTGCCAACATGTGTTCCGCGGACATGCCCGACTGTCTACTTCAGCTGGAAAACGCATCCGGCGATGAAATACTACACATGTATAGGTGGGGTTGGAGGTGTTTCAGAGTTGGAGAGGAGGGCGAGGTGAAGGTTTCTGTGGTTGCCAAGGGCCTGTGGTTTCTTTTTTTGAGACACCGCCGTTGTCGTGCACGATGAGACAGGTTATGGAGTCAAGTTTGAGATGGTGGAACACAGTCCTGAGCAATACGAGTATCCGTACTCGTACAGCACAGCGCAGTAGCAGGCAGCGGGATGACAGCCCGCTTTAGCCCAATGGCACCTATACGAAGCCCGTACATCCACCCTGGACCCTGCTTGGCAGATCGCATCTTTCAATGTAACATTGTGAGTTTGCCCAGCTTGTCATACAAACAACCGCACCCCCAACAACAGGAGCTATTGCGGAGTTGCGTTGATATGTACTGGGTTGGTGGGGGTCACGGCGGGACGCACAAGCGACGGACCGCCAAGGCGGAAACGCAATGTAAGCTGGGGCCCAAGCCAGATGTGGGCAACCGCTTAGTCAGAGCAGCTTGCAAACTCACTGTCTATACCCTTGTCCACGCGTGCAGGTGAATGTTTCGCGGTGGTGGGTGACTGGTGAGTATGAGGTGGATGACAGGGTAGTCAAAAGTTGAAGGAGCTGTCACTGATTTGACACGTATGTCGCTGTTGAGTTGACAGCTATTGTTGTGTTCTCGCTCTTCTCTCTCAGCTTATTCCTATACCCACTTTGCACTGCATAGTTTGATTAAGTCTTTCACACGACGGGAGGGGTGACAAGTTTCATTTTTCACTCTGCTCTTCGAGCTTCTCTCGAGACTCTCTATTGTGAGACATGGACGTGTTAATCGCTGCTCAAAACCGAAGCAAAAAAAAAGCAAATAGGCAGCATGGCGTGACGGCCACACGACCTTGTTCACACATGCACAGCTCGTACTTGCGCTACCCGCGCTCGAGGCGGCCTCCGGTTGCAGCCACCGACGTTTATTTGTTACACACTCGTCGTTTTTGCGTTTCAGTAGACGAGTACGACCACTCCCACAGGTCCAAACTCCAACTTGGCTTTTAGCTTTTAGCCTTGGAGACCGCATACTCTGTCTACCGGGGGTACTGTCTCCAGAGTGTTCGCAATCAGCCACCTACTGGTAAGATTTAGCTGCCGTATCTGGCGCGGAAGGCTCAGACCAATAGCAGCCATGTAATAGAGAGAGAGTGCGTGTAGGTAGGTACCAGGGGAGAGAGGGGTGCAAGTAGGGGTAGCTATAGATAAGAGTAACTTGCGGGTTAAGAGCACGACTAGTGGGTCTTTTTTTCACCCAATTACTCTAGCAGACGGCTTCGTTCGTCTTCTAGCTCTCAGTCTACTCGTCTGGTCTAATACCAGCGCCGTCTATCGTCGTTTCCCCAGTGCCGATCCATAGTCCAAACTCTGTCACGCAAGCAGAACGTCCTTATCCGGCATTTTGGCGTGTCGATCTGAAGGGATCGTGCCGATGACAGGTGTGGTTAACGGAGATTTGGTTTGGACAAGCACTTGGCCAGAAGCGTTCCAAACATACGGAAGCGATAGCGAGAGAGTTATGCGTGTTAGATGAGCAATGTGAGATAGCTGAGTGCTGGCAAATGATGATATATGGTGTGTTACCATTGGACGTGCTACAATTGGCACTTCTTTCAAAACATAAAACATTAATTCATTCAAAAACTCTCTATTAACTGGATACAATAAAAAAATGGAGCGGAGACTAGGATTGCCTGCGGCGGCTAAGTAGGCTGGGCCGCGGCAAATGGGGAAATGTTAGAAGATCTAGTCCCGGGGATGCGTACGCATATGCTGGGCGAGATTGTCCGACCGAGAGAACTTCTTGCCGCAGGTGTCGCAGTTGAAGGGCTTCTCTCGGGTGTGCAGGGATCGGAAATGTCGCTTGAGATGCTCCTGGCGTCGGAACCGACGCTGGCAGTGGGTGCAGACAAAGGTCTTTTTGGAGTCGTCGATAGACGGTTTTCGGCCTCGGCACGACACGGGGATGATGATTTCGGGCTGTGGAGGCAGCTCAGTGTCCACGTCGTCCTTCTCCTCCTCCACCTGGGGGTTCACGGGTTCACTCTTCAACTCGGAGCCAGCCAAGTTGAGAAACTCGTCTTCCAGGGGCGAGTAGGTGGAGGCTGGGGAGGCAGGCGACTGCTGGGGGGAAAAGCTCGACTGCGAGTCCGAGCACGACGAGGTATCGTGCAGCTCATCGTGTGCGTACTCGACCGACGAGTTTTCAATGTCAAACAGGTGTTCGACGGACAGAGAGGTCTGCTGCTGCGACTGCTCCAGCACCTCCAGCTCGTCCTGCACCTCCAGCTCTCTCGGGTTGCAGAAGGACCGCGTGGGAGAAGGCGACGGCGAGATGACTGGCATCTCGTACTGATAAGCAGCAGCCGGGGCCTGGTGCTGGGGGTGGTGGTGGTGGTGGGCATGAGAAGGGGGCCACAGCATCACCGGAGAGATGGAGACGGATTCCTTCTCAAAGTCCGCAGGAGACATCATGTAGATGGGGGGTGTGGAGGAGGGAGTATGGGGGTAGGTCTGAGACAGGGTCTGCTGCAGCATGTGGATCTGCTGATACTGGAACTGCTGCTGGGCCATTCTGTGGGAGTCGACCACCTGGTGGTGGGAGTCCATGGAATGCAAAACGGGGATTTCGAGCTCGAGGTCCATTTTCAGATAGATCTGGCGAGACTATACGATATGGTTTGACTTTTTGATTTCGTTTTGGAGGGTTTTGGCGAAATTGGCTAATCCGGGTTTGGGTTTTTCCAGATTAGATGCGATGCGACACACAAAGAGGTTTTATAACGGCCGACAAGAGTTTAATGAGTGGGCCAAAAGTTAGCGAAAAAGTCGTGGGGTCGGGTGGTTGAAGGCGAAGTGGTAAAGTGGTGTAAAGGTGTTGGCTGTTGAGTAAGAAGGGTATCAACAAAAGACAGGCAAAGGAGTGACTGGAAAGGAATAAGAGGGTGAATGAAGTAGAGACACTTGTTGGCGCAGCCAGAAGAAAGAAGTAAGAGTGTTGATTAGTAAAGGAGCGTGGTTAGAAGGTGTAGTTGGTGGTGGTTGGGGGGGGTGGTGTAAGAGTGAGGGTTGTGAGGGTGAGGATGCTGGTCAGGAACCCACGATATTTTTTGCCTACCAGAAAAAAAGCTGGAGAGAGGGAGTGGTGGTGCTTTTGTACTTATCCCATCACGCTGTGCTAACCGTAACACCCGCTTACGTTTACGACAGATAGTGAGACAGACATGAGCATTAGGGTTTGGACAGAGTTTGGATTGGGTTTGGCGTCCGTTTTGCGATTTTCGCTTTTTCTCCAAACCTCTCGCTTTTGTGGTTTTTCGCCTTTTCACAGAGTTCGTAATATTAGCCTTTGAACTCTACCTAAGCGTGTTTCGAGTCTGAAGGGAGGTCAAGTTGAGAGATAAAAAAACACATTTACAAGACCCACGAAAACCGGATTGCGGGGGCCAGAAGACCCTTGCCTAGCCCGCTCAATTGCACGCCCTCCAGGCCTGCCCCCATCTCTCTCTGACACCTGCCAGGTCCCCGGACTCGGCTCTACTGTACCAATCTAATTCGGCTGCCACTCAGACTCAAAACCCACTTCCTTTTTCGACGACATAATAATATTTGGGCTGCGTATGGTGGGAAAAATTATTTGCGATTATTATCTGGGCTTGGCCACAAGTGTACCGCAGCACTCAATTATATTATTCAACTAGGTGGGCCTGAGAGGGGAGGGTAATATCAGAGAAACAAGCGTGTCTGAGAGCCATGTCAATAGCGACGGTATCCAGCCCCCCCTGGTGCCTGTTCCTTAATATCATAGCTCCCCACACTTTATAGGCCTGCCAGGATCCGTCCTTGGCTCAACCACCTTCGTGTCCTTAGATTGGCCCCGCAAAATAAGCTCTCGATCTAGGAACTGGAAATTAGCTCCTTGAAGTTATGAGAGAGAGAGAGAGAGAGAGAGAGAGAAAGAGAGAGGGCTACTAACTGCAAGAGTCGAAATTACTATGCAATCAAAACAAGTGTGGTTTTTTTTTTGTTTTTGAAGGTGTGCTTTTTCTTTGAAGGATGGTTTTGCGAATTATTTTTACTGAGACCACAGAGCCCAATTGACCCTTCTCAAATAGTCTGCCAAGAGGATACTAGCCCTTCACAAGAGTCTGTTACGTCTCCTATTTGCAAGATCCAGTCACTCTATTCCGTCACTCAAACGCCATGTCTACCGCGCTAACCGTCCCAGATGATACACTTGCTCCAGAGAGTCGTAACTCGGAGGCCAAAAGCAAACAGATGGGAGGCAAATGCGATGCCAAGTGGGTGCATCGCCCCATCTACCCGTACTGGACGTCACATAATCTGCCCACTTTGGCCTGTACAGACGAGAGCCAGAGAGCACGGGAAATTAGCCAAGAAACGCTTGTACCTTGTGGGTGTACATACGTGAGCTCCCAAACATTCTCAAAAACAGAGAAGTGGGCCTCTGAGCAGATGGTAATTCCGGATGGGCTTCGGGCGGCTCCCAAGTGGACAGCTATCAGCCACCAGGTCCAATCCTTTCCCTCAAATCTCATAGCTCGCTCACCTCTCTCCTTAAATTGACTTTGGTCGGCCAAATACCTTTTTCCTTTTTGTGCTTTTGCACCGGGGTCCGGGGTAGGAGACAGAGAGGAGGACGTGAGGAAACTCTAGCGCCAACCTGACACACGTCGCTGGTTTCGCACTGTGCACTCCCTTCAGCTCCGTGCAGCCAGTTGCAGTTCCGCCAGAGTAGGTTGTTTGTTCAAGCACCATGTAATTTCGGCGTGGTGTGGCAAACAAGCCACGGGATGTTGCCACACTCAAACAAGCAGGAAACCAGACATTGACCCGGCCAATCTCATCACGAGACCCCGCAAGGGCCACTGGACCCAGTCCCCATTTAGAAGAGGCCCTGGTTCGGACCTTGGCCCGTCAACCTTGTCTGACAGATGGCCACATCCCCAAAGTGTACCCTGCGCGGTAGCAAATGTAACACGACGCCCAGAGGGCACGACAGATGTCCGCAACAGGCAACAGGGCCATCTCTGGCGCCCCTGGACCCTCTGTTTGGGGGCCCCCGTCGAAAATTATAATCTTGGGTTTGAGCGGTGCATGCGTCCGACCGACAGCTCTCTTACAGGGCCCTGCAATCAGAAAGCCATAAATCTCCACACTTTTCTGGCTGGTGCAGGTCCTGTAGACGCTACCACGGGCGTATCAGAGGGGTCTTATCAGCTTCGTTATCCGTGCACAGCCTGGACTTCATTTTCGAGCGTCGCTGAGAGAGGTTCATTTAAACACCACTGTGCTTTTATTTTTCCAATGTGTGGTGTAAAAGTGCGGTGTGTGCAAGAAATGGGATGATATATGAAGAAGAGGTAGCTTACATGACAGCCAATGGGCCGTCAAGTGCGAGCTGGTACAGTGAGGCGAGATGAGCGAGTCCATTTTAGATCTCGCTACTGTACGAGTAGCCAATGCGACAGCTCGCTTTGACTCGTAAAGAGGGACTCGGCAAGTCTCTGAGATGTCAACTCGGCCAGCTAAGCGAGCTTTTCAAAAGCGACGTGTCGAGACCCCTCTTCGGCTGCGTGTGCCCAAAGGCCTCGTTTCGACTTAACCACGGCAGTTCCTTGTGCCTGCTTTGCGCTGTTGCCAATATGCCAATTACGATGAAGATGCCGTTTGGCACTTGAGACCATAGAGTTTCCAACCGGCTATTTCTTTGTGCTGCCACCACCTTGTCTTAAGCCCAACGGTGAAGCAGAAAGAGGGGATAGCGTTATGGGCCGAGCCGTTTAGTTGCAGTTTGAATTTGAACCTTGCCACAGGAACAGAGCGTCAAGGTGGATTCGAGCGAGAAAGCGAGCTTGAAGGGAAAAATAAAAGCGGGTGGGCTCGACAGAATACGCTCGCCACGTACAGTACGCGTCTGAGACAATCGAGCCCAAGGCCCTACCAAGCCAGGTCCTCGAGCACTTTACCTGCGATTGCAATTGCTTGCATTGCACCTCGTATACTTGGAATGAATTTTTAGATTATTGTTGTTATGTAACGAGATTGGCTTGTCTGTGGACCAACTCCACCTCGAGGCCACGCGGACCTGCACCCAGGGTACCCAGTTGTCCCCTCGCCGGGCTGCTACTGGCCCAAATCCTCGCGGGTAGCCTCGCAGCGCTTTGCAGGAGCCTATCACGCATCTGCGAGAGAGCTCTGGAGCGTAACAAATATTTTTTTCGACCGGCATTCAGGCCCCTTATTAAATCTACAATTGCTTTTCCTGTAACACGAGCGCTAGGCACTCCCGGCAGCTCACAGGACCGTGGGCATTGCCCAATCGGGCTACAAGATGGCCTAATCGAGCAGTGCCGACCGGCTACGCAACGTGGGCTGATGTACAAAACAGGTAAGAGAATATGCAATAAATACATGAACGGTGTAGAGAGAAGGAGATCGGAGTCTACCGTTAGTCGCGCTTAGTGTTTCCAGCTCGGCTAACGTGGCTGCAACTCTCTTAATGATACATGGCCGAGGGCTCGGGCTTTGCGACATTGTAATTAGGGGGAGACGACGCAGCAAAGCCATCGGTGGCCGTGGCATATGACGCTGCATCAAAGGGCTTGTCCTGCTGCTGCTGTGGGGGCACCATGGTAGCGCCTCCAACGGTGGGGGAGTACCCGGGCTCATTGGGCTGCATGTATGAGTATTCAGACATGGGCGGCGCGTTGCCCAGGTTGTTTCGTTCCTGGTATCGCTTGAAGGGGATCAGGTCGAACGACAGAATGAGCAGGTAGAAGCCGTAGAAGAAGGACAGCGTCCACTCAAACGCAGCAGCAACGTTAGGCTCGCCCCGGTTGTTGCACGAGACGAAGATGATGGCCAGCACAATGGCAATGGCAACCCAGATCCATCGCAGAATATACGAGGTTTTCAGACGTTTCACATCGGGGTAGTGCTGGTCCAAAAGAGTAAATTCCGCCGAGTTGAGAATCGCGGAAATACCAATGCCCACAATGAAAAGCACCAGGCATCCGACATGGACACTATGGTGGTTGACCGTGTCGAAGATGGACACCAGAATGATACCAACCTGGCCCAAGATGCCAAAGATGATGGCGCCCACAGACAGCCACTTTTCGGCCTGTCGGTGGTTTCGTAGCAGCCGGCCCTTGTGTCGCATCCATCGCTCAAACACGAGCGCAAACATGAAGAGACCTCCTTGTGTGGCCGCACAGGCAATGAAGACTGGCTGAAGGTTGGTGGCTCCAACGTCGGAAATGTAGGCCACCTTGTCATCGGAGTCCATGAACCAGTATTGCGGTTTTCCCTGAGCTGCCCATGCCGACATGAGGGCAATCAGCATACCCCACCAGACCACGCAGGCAAACAGCGGAACGATCCACAGGAATCTGTACATTTCGTGGGGTTCAGAGACGGAGGGTGGATATGGGGGAGGTTCGAGAGGAGTGAGACGGGTCTTTAAACGTCTAGGGAATGTCAAACTTTGCGCCCGGGCTATATCAGAGAGAAGCGGCTTGCACTGCTTTGATCTGCATGATGCGTGAACAATACTTTTGTTCGGTTGCGGCCGTGTAGAACAGGCAGCAGGGGTCGTGGGCACACGGCAGTTGCACGAATCGAACGCCCTGGAGCTCCTTAACTTGCTCCCAAAATATCTCACCACTGCGAGTATTCTGGGGTCGCATTTTCCTGGACTTTCTAGCCTCGGACTACGGCACAAGGTTAAGCTCGTTAACACCGAAAGCAGTGAGCAACACACAGCCCGGTGGGTTGGCACAGGTCCAAGAGGCTGTAACGAAGAAGGGCTCTGTTTACTATTAATAGTGGTTTGGTGGCGGTAAAGGCGAGTTATATACCTGTGTGCGGGGACGCTGCACGTTCGTGCGGTGCTAGAGCACCAGGTGACACCGAGGCATCGGTCTAGACCCTTAGTGTCGTCACACGACAGGCTAAGCCTTCTCTTAGATCCGCTCTTAGTAGCAAGCCAGCAAAAGCAAACAAGGTTTAATCTGTTCGAGCCCGGATACATAACAGTGACAGGCGGTCCTCGAGGGAGAGACTGACAAAACCAATAGCAAAATTGTGTGGGCAGAAATTGAATTTGTTCAATCTTTTTGTAGGCATGCAAAACCCGTGGTTCTCCACTCTGACACGGAAAATACACATTTATGTCACTTTCGATGAGCAAGCAATATTAATGATGACTTCAGCCGTGTTATCGTTTCGTCTTGGTGACGAGAAATTACATCGAAGCTCCACGGAGCTGGCCAAGAACGCACTTGTATACCACCTCGATGAAGGGCTTCATCTAAGTAATACGTCCCCGTATTCGCTTGGGGTCTCAGTATTGGGACATAATGGATTGTGGTTTCACCCACACCTCCACCTTCTCCAACAGTGTTTTCGAATGTGGATCGTTCCTGAGTTTGTTTACTGGATGTGAAGTCAAAGAGCAAGGAAGGTCGACGCTGAAATATCGACTTTGGCAAGTGGGAGGCCCAACGGTCGTGGGTTCGATTCCCAAAGGGGTGCATGAAAATTCGTATTTTTGCATACCTGACGTGTTTCCATTAAGGGTACCTGTTCCGACTGCACTGGCTCCCACTAACTGTTGCTGCCAGGCACAACTTCAGGCACATATCGACCCATCTGGTGCTCGTTTAGTGAGACAAATTCAGAATTTCACATTGCCAAAATAATATTAGTGATCGGCTCTTCTCTGGAAATATTACCAGCCAGATATTATAACGACCCCTCGCCTGCCTACAGGCACAGGCCGGTATATCCACCAACGTATACATTGGCTCATCGCCAAGGGTCTACTTTTCCGGTGTATACGATGTCCAAAGTCGTACGCAGCATAGTTTACAGCGCTGACAAACTCTTTTGAAAACAAAACAGTACAAGGTCCAAGCAAGCTGGCAGTGTCTTTCTTTGTCCTCCAAACAGACGTTAATGAAGAGCTCAGCAATAAATGCCCATCTCTGAGATTGTCTCAAACCATGGCGTGGTTTGTATGCAAAATCCGTACAAGCAAGGTCTCTGCTTGCACCCTCTTTGACTCTATTTTCTCTGTTTTTTCTTCCTCTCACCCGTGCATCGTTCAGTCCTCCACCTTCGGGATCGGCATTTACCAACGACCGATGAGCCAAACTAGACTAAATGGCGGCAAGACACTTCAATTCCGTCCAGATGGTTCTAAATATACCCTCCCCCGTCAGCAAACATATACTACGGTACCCCTTACATGGTCGCGTCAAGGTCTTGACAGAATCCGAAAAGTGTCCACATTTATTATTCACCCAGGTCCCGTTTTTTTTCTTTGTGTGTGGAGTCTAGCGAACCGTCTCCACTGTCTTGGATACGAGAGTTTAAGCCCAGCGACAGTTGGGCTAGTCGGGGCCAAATTTCAACGCCTCTCATGCGACCTGTATCTGTGGTCGCCCAAAGCGGCAAAATTATTTCCCTTCTCGTCACCTCCACTTCGCTTACAACCTGGCTGATGCATGTAAAACGGCACTGTTTGTTAGTGTGTGAGTGTTTAGCAGTGTTAGCAGTGTTTAGCGGTTCATTGGTCTTCAGTTTAGTGTGATATAGGCGGTTGTACTAACGGGTGAAGTCGCTAGAATCGACAGACTTCCTTTTTCCACGATGAAACACAGCTAATCCCCGGGTTTGCTTTTTTCACATCACACCACCTGGAGATGAGGTGGAGTAACTAACCAGAGGATCGTCTCAAGGCTCTGTATCCCTCTCCTCTCCTCGACCTCGGATCGGCACCAACCTAATCTCTCGGAAAGGATCTGGGATACCACCCACAGAGTTAGACCTCAGCATATCTTCTGCACCGCGAGATAGCAGAGAAAGGGCTGGGGACAAACAAGGACTATACAGTATTGGCCATAACGCAGGAATGTCGAGGGGAGGCTTTGTGGCTTGAAGCGGAGGGGCTGCGGGCGCTCCAGGGCTTCGTAGTCCGAATTTTAGGCTTCCTTTAAACCGGTTAAATTACCCACACCAGGGGGATCGAGATTTGACAGCGCTGCTACCACACAAGGGACACTGGCTGGAGACCGCTTGTCTGTAGACATAAATCGCCGACACTAAGGCACAACCCCAATCACCGTCTCACTAGCGTAGTGCCATCGCCCCGGTCCTTGTATCGCTAAATCACCTCTAAAGAGTGCTAAAACCGTTTGACAGCTCTTGTGCTACGGTGCCAGCCTTTGACAGTTTGTTCTCTGAAACACGACAAGCGACCGAGACCATCGATAGCCTGCAGATGTTTGCTTGAAAACACGAGACTCAGCCGCCACGTGCAAATACCAAGCTCTGTCACGTCTCTGGCAATAACCGCGCTGTGTAGCTTTGCACAAGATTCCAATGTAGCATCTCCCGGGTGGTACAGTATTTTGTGTTAGACAACGAGAATCAGAGGCTTCGTTTAGACTACCAACGTCTCAAGCTAGTTTGGTGGCTATTTTTAGTCAATTGATAATACTTGTACTTGTACTTTCAAGGCTGAGTCTTGTGAGCCAAAGAGTCCAATGGGAGTCCAAGCTTAGAATGGGATACCAGAATTGGACCTTGATAGTCTCGAAGAGGCATCTGAAGTTATGGAAATTGGTCAATGACATGGGTGAACTGTCATGACAATTACAAGTACAAGTATAAGCAAAAGAACGAAGACGAAGACAAGTTTACGAGTGCAATGGCACACAAGTACAGACTTCGAATCAGTAAATCACGGCAAAATCCCTACTTGTACAAAGATTGACTTCTCGTACTTGTAAGATTCGATCGTAGACTTGTTGCAGCTATTGCAGTTATTGCAGGTTTGCAGCCAAAAGGTCTTCGCGTCGTTCTGGACAGATTTACGAACGAAGATCGATCTGGAAGCTATGAAAACGCTCTATCATAACTCATCTTCTATGAATTGAATGACTCACAATGATCTCAGCGCCGTACCGAAGTCTAGAATACGAAAAATGGTGCCTACAAGGTGCTCGTGCGCACTTTACCGGTGTCTTGTAAGTTGACGCCTAGCCAACACCGTTTAGCATCGATCGGAATGTAGCGAATATAATATTCCACTCTTCCAGCCCGTAAAATAATCGAACCCAGCTATGAAACCGTTGTATTAGCTTATCTCTAGCAATTTAGCCCACCCAGCGAGAAACGTTTAGAGGAATGTGTCCACCAGGGGTGCAACGAGAGTTATTATGTACCGGGGAAGTTCACTAACCGAGGGGGGTAGTTAATTAGCCGAGGCTGAAACAGATCGTAGCTTTTGCTGTTACTAACAGATTCACAAAGCTCTCGAAACGGAGGTTTCATGCTTTGGTTTGTCTACTTACGTACATACGGTATAGTCAACTAAAGTAGACGGCACTTCCTTCCAAACTAACTGCGTAATTGTGCTAGTAAGCCCAGTCTTGGCGGCTTGGTTCACTTGGACTTTGTATTCCACGATTAAATTGCTCATCTGAAGGTCTATAATTTTTTTGAACGTGGATCCTGTTTAGACCCTTATTCAGTTAGCTTACTTCAAGTAGACCCAACTAATTTAGATGGACGTAATATCATTTTGGGTATGTACGTACTTCTAATTATAACTTGGTGGCGTTCTAATACTTCACTAAAAACACAGAAAGAGGAAGTATTCAACCCAAATAGTAAACCACTAGTACCAGTTTTCCAAATTCCTCCTACCTACTCTCGTTCCTCACTACTCTCATCCCGCTTAGTCATCAATCCGAATAAACTTTCACCTCCCAACCTAATACAAAAAAATCTCGAGAGTGCATGAGAACCGTTTTTCAAGTATCACTTAACACAACTCGCCATGGATATCTTCAAAGTACTGTCTCGAGGAGCCACAATCCAGCGGAATGGCAAACACAGAAAGGACCTTACTCTGCTGAACCACGCAGCCCCCAAAGACACCCAGGACAACGTGGACATTGAAGTTGCACGAGAAACCGATTTCTTCAAGACCAAAACAGACACTTACTCCAAGAAGCGAGTAGCCGAAGAGGCTCAGCTGGACAATGAGGAGGAAGAGGAGGCTCCTCCACCCATTATCAGCACGCCCGAGGAGGCAGCTGTGTTCCGAAACAAGCACAAGATCAACATCACTGGAGAAGACTCTCCTCTACCCATTGGATCGTTTGAGGATCTCATCACCCGATTCAACCTGCATCCCTATCTTCTGGCCAACCTCAAGAAGAACAAGTACACAGATCCCACTCCGGTCCAGTGTGAGAGTATTCCCACCATGCTTAACGGTCGAGATCTGATTGCCTGTGCGCCTACGGGTTCCGGTAAGACTATGGCTTACAGTATCCCCATGGTGGAGATGCTGGGCAAGAAGAAGGAATCCAAGGACTCCAAGAAGGGTATCAAGGCTCTGGTTGTCGCTCCCACCAAAGAACTGGCATCGCAGATCTTCAACGCCGTGTTTTCTCTGTGCGTTGGTGTAGGAAAGAAGAAGGATGAGCTGAAACCCTGTCTGCTGGACAAGAGCACGGCCGATAAGCTGCGAAACGGCAAGGTCAACTCCCAGAAATACGATATTTGCATTACCACCCCTTTGAGACTTGTGACTGCTCTGAACGACGGCAGTCTGGATCTCGGAGCTCTGGACCTGGTCATCTTCGATGAGGCCGATAAGCTGTTTGAGAAGGGCTTTGCCACCCAGGTCGACGACATTCTCGCCGCCTGTCCCAGCGGAATCCAGAAGACGCTCTTTTCCGCCACCATTCCTGCTTCTGTCGAGCAGTTGGCCAACAGTATCATGAGCACCGATCCTCTGCGAATCATCATTGGTAACAAGCAGGCTGCTGCCCAGACTGTTGAGCAGAAACTTGTGTACGCTGGAAACGAGGAGGGTAAGCTTGTTGCTATTCGACAAATGGCTCGAGAAGGCCAGCTTGTTGCTCCTGTCATCATCTTCCTTCAGTCCATTGATCGAGCCAAGGCTCTGTTCAAGGAGCTGGTTTTCGACGGTATCAACGTCGACCAGATCCATGGTGATATGACTGCGGCCAAGCGAGCTTCCGTCATTGACAGATTCCGAAACGGAGAGGTCTGGGTGCTCATTTGTACCGACGTTCTTGCTCGAGGTATTGATTTCCGAGGCATCAACCTGGTCATCAACTACGATGTTCCCCAGTCTGCTCAGTCGTACGTGCATCGAATCGGACGAACCGGTCGAGCTGGCCGACTCGGTAAGGCAGTGACTTTCTTCACCAAGGAGGACGCTACTAACGTCAAGGTGGTGGTCAACGTCATGAAGCAGTCTGGCCAGAAGGTGCCCGACTGGCTCGACAACCTGGCTCCTCTGACCCAGAAGGAGCGAGACAGCATCAAGAACCGGCCCGTCAAGCGAAAGAAGATCTCCACCCAGCATGCCATGGCCAACAACAAGAAGAAGCGGGCCAAGCAGCAGATGAAGGGTCTCAAGAAGATGAAGAAGGACGACGAATAAGTTATTGTGGACCCAGTCCATGCTATAGACTAATGTACATCAGATAAGAGAAAGGGAAATGTATGAAGTGTTGTAAGTAGTTTAGTACACCTCTGATGACTCTATAGGTACGGATACATGGTGCGAGTATCATATTCATCTACTAGTAGCCAAGAAATAAATAAAACATGAGAAATATGAATTAAAAAGACCTGAGTTAGAGCCACGATGTCACTCGTGCCTCTGATGTTAGCCCCATAGGTTTCCTTCTCATTCTATGAACTTTTGAAAAGACTTTACTTGTAGGTACAGATTATCCAGCTACACATGCACAGGGTCATATAGAAAACACCAGAGAAGATATTCACTGTTGATGACATCCATAGGATTCTCCTACTTGTAGATCAGATATAACCACATATAGCTTGGTTTACCGTTAAATCAAGCCTGACCTATTTCTATGTGGAATGTTAATAGACATACAAGGTCACTTAAGTAATTAGACAGACAGCGTTCTCAACATTACAGCTACCGGTACGTGAAATTCTTCAATACAATCATATGACAATTCAATAGAAACGCTGGGCGTCAGTTTTAAATTACATGTTAATCGGAGTTCTAGAGTCCAATTTAGTGCTTGTCAGCGGAGGGGACCTTGTAGCCAATGACGTTTCGTCGGCCAACAACCTCGCCGAGGGTGAAGAGACCGAGAATCTGGACACCGTAGGCGGTGTATCGGAGAGCGTCGGTCTTGGTGATGGACTGGGCGCAGTCAATAGCCTTCTGGGGCTTGAGGGCGTAAGACTTGAGGGAGTTGAACAGGTTCTGGTAGACAGACTGGAACTGAGACACGGAAGGGGGAGCAAAGCCCTCCTTGAGGTAGATCTGCTTTCCGAGCTCGCCGGTGACCTTGGCCCAGTAGACGGCACAGTTGGTGATGCCTGGGTTAGTATGTGTGTGGGGTGTTGATGTTGATGCATAGTGGCATGGCATAGTGGCATGATTTTGATGCAGCAGAAGTGATAGCCGTGATTGAAGTGAAAGAAGTAGTAGCCGTGATTGAGCCGAATCGAGAGAGGCCTCTAACGTATCTGGTAGTCTTCTCCAAAGGCCGACTAGCACCCTCCACTAGTTTTCCACCGTCACGTGTTAAATGTCGTTGTTCACAACACCCGACACGGTAGAACAACGAATCCACCCTCAGAAACGCCCCAAAAGGCTGCAATCACATCCAATCAAAACGGGGCAGTCCCACAGGTGACTTTTCCATCCTTTAATCTCCCTCAGTCACCGTCAATCACAAAATGCCACCTGTTATCGCCGAAAAACCGGAAAACGGCCTAACGCTGGAAATACTCACCCTGGACCTTGGCTCCGAGACCCTGGGCCTTGGAGGCAGCCTTGGAGGCAGCGGTGGACTGGAATCGCACCTGCTGGAAAACGCCAGAAACTCTGCTTCGGAACATTGTGTGTGGTTTAGGTGTGCTGATTTCTCAAGACGATTTGTATATGTAAGAGTTTTTCTACCGCAGTGTTGGGAGGTTGGCCCAATCAGAGTGCAGCCAGGACGGGGGGCTGGATTGGGTAGTTAGGGTTGGGGTAAGTCAAAAACCCGTGCTCCAGGAATGATATTGAAGGGTCAATGTAGATCTGGGTTTGAAAGGAGTGAGACTTGCTGGATATAGTGGCGTTGACATGTGGATTATGTAATCAAGAGAAGGGAGAGAATGCATGGGGGAAGGGGAGGTTTGTTTCGTTAGTCATCAAACACACCAGGAAGTTGGTCTGTTTACTAATCACTGCATACTGTACCAAGCTAATGATAGTTAGTCTGACTAAGAATGGGTGCGTTTGTATGAGAGTAGTATGAGGGAAAGTACCGTATGTCCTGATTAGTATAAACAAGAAAGATGTCGACTGCTGGTTAAGAGATGGACCCTTGGCTTTGTACTCTCAGTTTGAGGGGTATAACGGTGATTTTAGGAGCAGTCAGTATCTCCTCTATCACGTTTTCCTCTAGTTAGTTTGTCAACTATACTCCCAACCGGAACAATATGAAAGCCACAATTACGTCCCTTTTACTCCACCTCCACTTAGGCTTTTGTTGAAACACAAGCGAGTTTTTCATTCATTGTCCAACTCTATCATGCATTGAACCCTAAAAAAATTGAGACGGGTGAAATTTCCGCCAATATCCAGCCAAACGGCACTCTACAAAATCCTTCGTTTCGCCCCCCAAGTTCCCCTCCGCAGCTTCACGAGACTATTCCACATGACCGCTGCTGCTGCTGCTTCCGACGCGCCCGCAAACACAAAACTCGCCGGGCGAGAGCTGTTTGAAAAACTTGGCAAGCCCAAGACCATTGTGGCTCCCATGGTTGACCAGAGCGAGCTGGCCTGGCGAATTTTGTCCCGACGACACGGAGCCGAGCTGTGCTACACGCCCATGTTTCACGCCAAGCTTTTCGGCACCTCTGAGCGATACCGTAACGAGATGTTTGGTCCCATGGATGGAGATGAGAAGACAGATCGACCCTTGGTTGTCCAGTTTTGTGCCAACGATCCTGACGAGCTTCTGGCTGCTGCCAAGCTTGTGGAGGACCGTTGCGATGCCGTGGATCTGAACCTGGGATGTCCTCAGGGTATTGCTCGAAAGGGACACTACGGATCGTTCCTGATGGAGGACTGGGATCTGATCCACAAGCTGATCAACAAACTGCATCTGGAGCTCAAAGTGCCTGTGACGGCCAAGATGCGGGTCTTTGACGACCGGGAAAAGACCCTGGAGTACGCAAAGATGATCATTAACGCCGGTGCTCAGTTTCTGACCATCCATGGAAGAACTAGAGAAATGAAGGGTCAGCAGACCGGACTGGCTGACTGGGAGATCATCAAGTACGTTCGAGAGAACCTGCCCAAGGACACTGTTGTTTTCGCCAACGGAAACGTGCTTTACTCGGAAGATATCGAGAAATGCATGGAACAGACCACCACTGATTCCGTTATGTCTGCTGAAGGTAACCTTTACAACCCTGCCATCTTCAACAAGCCCACCGATAAGGACGTCAACTTCCCCCGAGTGGACAAGATGCTGCGAGAGTACTTTGAGATTGTCAAGGAGACGCCCGGAAACGCCTCCAACACAGCCATGAAGTCGCACTTCTTCAAGATTCTGCATTCTTTCCTGCCCGTGGAAACCGAGCTTCGAGCTGAGATTGGAAAGACGTCCAAGGCTGGCTTCGAGGTGTGGGAAAAGATCGTCCAGAAGGTCGAGGAGAAGGTGGCCAAGATCTACGAGGACCCCAATGTGAACGATGAGGTTGTTATTGGCGAGGAAGAGGCCTGGGGAGGAGCTTACCGAACTGTGCCTTACTGGCGATGTCAGCCTTACTTCCGACGCTGCAACGGAGAGAAGGCCAATGCCATGGTCTCCAGACAGCAGAAGGAGGCTGCCGAGAAGAAGAAGCGAGAGGCCGAGAGTGGAGATGAGACTGAAAAGAAGGAAGAGACTGAAGCCAAGAAGGCAAAGCTGGAGTAAGTAGCACAAAATAATTTATTCATAGAGCAAGAGAGATCGATAGACAGAATACGAGTTGACAGACAAAGAAACTTAGGCGGCAGTAATCCAAATATTGAGATGTTCAAGGTAAGGCTTAGGTTATGCCATAGCTTATAGGAGTGATACACGTCTACGTGAGAAATTCTTGTTACTACCTAATATACCCTATTCGAGACTTGTTCCTTTCACGGAGTCTCTACAACCACCTATTTTTATACATTAGTTTTGATTACTGACTTTAAAAACTGTACCGTCTGAAGATGGCCTTCTGGTCATTCACCCACTGGGGGTGGTGGAGCCCCTCAGGCCACACAAAAAGCTTCCCATCAATTCCCTTGGTGGCCAGTCTGTTGGCAGACTCGTTTCCATGGTGCTTGGAATGAGTGTGTTTGAAGATGATCTGATGGTAGCACCCAGATAGTTTCTCTGCCTCCCGTGCAAAGTATCTGGTGATAACGACCAGGTCCCTGTTCTCCACCGGACGTCCCTTGGAGTCCATGTAGCCGTTCTTTTCCCATTTATCTCCCTTCTTTGTGATACAATCAATGGCATATTGAGAGTCTGTAACAACCTCCCATCGATACGCATCGTAGACTCTGTGTGTGAAAATGAGTCTCAGGGCCTGGAAGACTGCGTACAGTTCGGCTCTGTCTCTAGTCTGCTTTCCTTCAACGGGTCCAGAAAAGTTGAACTCGCTTCCGTCCTGGAACCAGACTCCAGCTCCTGCTTTATCTCCCTGGCAAGCTCCATCAGTGTGGACTGTCAGTACAGACTCTCGTTTCTTGAAGGGAGAACCTTTGGCAAACGAACGGACTTTGTTCCAGGCCTCCTTTTCGCTGCCAAACTCGAGAGGAGGAGCATTGGGGTGGTGCATGGACATGTGGTAGGCCATGTGCTTGTCAACATAGACACAGGGCTTTCGACCAGTAACAACAGCATAGTACTTTTTGCCAGAGGTAGTCTTGACCAAGCTCAGTTGACTGGAGTTCTTGGACACGGCCATGGTCCACTCGAGCGCAATATCGTTCTTCCAGTCATTCAACGCGTCGGAATCGTCTCTGTTTACCATGAAGGCATCCACAAGAGACTGCTTCATTTGAGCCAAACCGGTAAAGTGAGAAGCCTTGACAAGGAAGGGTTGTAGAGCACACTTCTCTCCGCTCAGAAGACAAGTCCAGCTGACTACGTAGAGCCATTCCAGGGGGTCTTCGTACTTTTCCGGGAGAAGTTGGGTCTTGTCTCCGAAGAATAAAAAGTCGGAGATTGTCCAGCCAAAAACGTCCTGAAACAGCTGCTCTCGCATCTCAATCCAGGTACCAGCCTGGAGACGAGTAGGAGCAAGCGATTCGGGAAGCCAAGGCTGCACTTCCTGCCAGAGAAAAGGTGCAGACAGCTCAGTAACTCGGCAGGGAGTAATTATCTCATTGAGAGTCTGATCCAAAAGATAAAACCATCGCAAGAGGGAAACGACAGTCTCCTTGGACGGGTCAATCTTTGGGGCAGGATGGAGCTCCTCTAGACTGTTGAGTCGGTTTCTAAATCGGTTTTTGTCTTCCTGAGAAAACACGATTTCCGCGCATTGGGCCTGGAGTTGGCACAACTGAGGACAAAGAGCCTCTCTGGCGGCCTTGAGAACGACTTTGGAGCCTTCGGGAGTCTTGAAATTGATTGGGGTGGAGTAGGTCATTAACCCGGAGTGGTTTTTAGGTGGTTTGGGGTCGTGTGTCGTGTTTCGTGGTTCTGCTTTCTTTTTAGATAACAGGCTTGGCGCTGCTTGGCATCAGCATTATATACGACACGGCTTGGGCTAAACGAATATGATAATGTATGTATGGTGCATGACAGACGTGTGTTTCAGTAACACATCTCTTTTACATTTCTTTCTTGTGTCGCTCACTCTGGGGCTGAGCAAACTTTGGCACGTGGATCTGGGCAGTATTGGAGTGCACATTTCAAGCAATAGTATGAGCCGAGGCACGCTCAAACAACTACAGAGAACTAGCCGCCATTCGTGCCATTCCGAGCGTCTTTTCGCCACCCAAAACACTCTTAAACTGAGGTATATTCTTGTTTGGCAGACGCGTCGTCATGGTACCCACACTGCACGGCTCTACCCGTACAAACTTGTTGGGACTGTCCCTATTGGAGCAGATAGCAGGAGTTCTTGAACCTTGCGAGTAGCTAAAAGTATGAGAACGAGCAGCAGTTCCTTTTTGGCTCTCCATATTTGGCTCTCCAATTTTCATGTTCTCCCTGCCGGCATATCGACCACTTGTAAACAGGACATCTCCGTGTATACATGAGAAGAGTTGAAAAGCTCCATGTAAATGATTGAAAGCATTTCAAATGAGCCTCGGTTGAAAAAATACAAGTACTCGTCCTCTTCAAGTAACTCCTATACTGTCATTGCCCCCTATGTCTGCCTATAATAAGCAGACACCTATTGCTCCAATGTGTTTGCTTGATACTCACGATTACCTAATCACGGAGCCGCCAGAGCCGCCATTTCACCGCTCACGTGACTCTTCTTCCTGGGCACGTGCTCACCTCTCTCTGAGCCGTATCGACGCCCAGAATTACGTGATGGATTGTGGCTGTTGAAGCGTGCGGAACGTTATTAAAATAGACGTGAGCTACTTGTACAAGTAGCGGGATCCGAGTGAACATTAGAGAAGAAAATTGTGGGTGCAAAAAAATCGATTCCGGTACAGATTGTGATGAAAAGGGACTTAAATTACACAAGGTATACCCATTTTCTCATGATACTGAATTCTGTATCTTCTAATACATTTATCTCCAATTTATGGGATATTTCCCCGCCTCTTCACTTCCCCAGAAAGTTCAATCATGCTGCAGTGGAGGTGCACTATCTATGATGCGATAAGCCACAGTATGCGCACCACACAAACCAGCGATGATGTAGATGATAACTGGGGTGACATTTGATAGGCGAAGAGAGTGATACACAAAGAGATAGATAGCCGTTTGACAGCCGTTCAAATATTACGCACTAACCACGTCACTAGTTGATATTTCCCACCATCTCATCTATAGCCTCTCTCACCTCTCAACCTTCCCATGTGGCTTACTCCACAACAGCCCCCGGAATCTACAGCCACTCGCGAAATAAACTGTCACGCCACGTTGTTTAATTCCGGGGTTAGATCTGATTTTTCAACTGTATAAATACATGGCTCATTCCACACGACCGGGATCATCGGACCTCGTCTCCATCTCTTCTCCAACATGCCTGACGCCAAAGTAGCCCTCCCCAAACCCATTCCTTACACTGGCTCTCTCGACAAGTACGACAGCTTCGAGGTCACTCCCTACATTGGTTCGGAGTTCTCCGATCTGCAGCTGACCGATCTTCTCGAGGCTGAGAACGCTGACGAGCTGATCCGAGATCTGGCTGTTCTCGTGTCTCGGCGAGGAGTTGTCTTCTTCCGAAACCAGAACATTGACGACGCCAAGCAGCGGGTTCTGGGAGCCAAGCTCGGAGAGCTCACCGGCAAGCCCAAGGAGTCCACTCTTCATGTGCATCCCACCGAGGCTCCTTCTTCTGAGACCGGAGAGGAGATTCTGGTTCTCAAGCCCAACGAGGGAGTTCTCAAGCAGAAGGATCTTCTTTCCAAGATCTCCACTCGATCTTCTCGAGGATGGCACACCGACATCACCTTCGAGAAGGTGCCTTCCGACTATGCCATTCTCAAGATCCTCAGCCCCCCCACTGGAGGAGGAGGAGACACTCTGTGGGCCTCCGGATACCATGCATACGAGAAACTCACCCCCGCCTACCGAGCCTTCCTCGAGACTCTGACTGCCCACCACTCTGGTGAGCACTTCAAGATTGTGGCTGCCGCTTCTGGACACGGCATTGTTGAGCATCCTCGAGGACATCCTCTCAACCAGGGCGAGAATCTGCAGGCAGACCACCCTCTGGTTCGAACCAACCCCGTGACCGGCTGGAAATCCATCTACGTGAACCCCATTTTCACCAAGTCGATCAATGGTCTCAGCTGGGACGAGTCCAAGAGCATTCTGGACTTTCTGAACCAGAACCTGATTGAGAACCACGATACTCACGTTCGATTCAAGTGGAACGCCAACGATGTGGCCATCTGGGATAACAGATCCACCTACCACACTCCTACTAATGATTACACTGCCGAGGACCGAATTGGACACCGAGTTCTGTCCATTGGAGAGATTCCTTACTTCGATCCTAACTCACAGGGTGTCTTCGAGGCTCTCGAGAAGCTTGAGATTAAATAGATGTGTATAGCCAGTAATGATGAGATGAGATGAGAAGAAAACAGTAAAAAGGAGTATTGACGAATAAAAGCGACAGAAAGCTGTAATATTAATAGAAGGGGGTATACTGTAGACACCATTGCACCTACAAAGAGAGACATTCAAGTGAGGGCAGGCTTTCGGGCTTCTGTAGTTGATAGACTTGCAGAGGAAGTACCACGAAGGCGGCTCAACGAGAATCGTACCTAGGACTACCGAGTAGTACTGTCGCCCATGTAGTACTATAGGAGTTCTTCATTGCAAGCATTTGAGTTACCAATAGGAACACCCGCTCTGGATCCTTTCTAGACCTCAGGCCGTATACATCTTTCAGCGATCTTCTGACTCATGAAGCTAAGGCTCTCTTCCTCCCTGGAGTCAAACCAAGTCTCCCCTCTCTCCCATTAGTAACAGTGTTAATTCAGTGTTTGTTGTTTACGCCCCGGCCTCGGTTGACTTTTGCTTTAGTCCAAACTTCCTCCAAGCACAGCTCTACAGCCCTGGGAACCTTGACTTTAGCCATTAGCGCCACCTTCCCGCGGGCCGGAGGTCTGTATAGCAGTTAGCTTACCGGGCAGTATTTCTGCGTGGCCCGTATCCGCACCTCTCGCATCTGCCCCGATCCTATCATACAGTTGTAAGGCGAGAGAAGCAATTCCATAACTTACCACAGTGGACGAGAGCAACTTATTGGTACAACTAAGAGCTGATTCATAGTTCAACAGCTTCGTTCTTAGAACTATTGCTCCCCACCCCCTCAGTCTTTGCTATAGCTTTGCTTCAGTAACCGCTGCCCACTGCTCTTGCTGCTCAGTCCTTTTGCTACAGATCGCTCGAAGCCACAGTTGCTGTGAGCTCGGGTCGGAGGCTCGCAAGTTGGCTCCGTATTTATGATTTAACGACGCAGTTTGTATACAACGGCTCCTACGTTACATGCTCCGTGAGGCCAGAGCCTGTATGGAACACACTACTTGTAGAGTCATGCACCCAAGACAATTCCACGGCGCATCGTGGGCCATAATAAGACGCTATCGGGCCCTGGTCCAATCACTAGTCTCCGCAATATTCGCTCTGGACCGTTGGAACTTTCAGTGTGCCAAGAAGCCGGATTATAGAAGTCTCACAGTCTTTGAGCCTGAGTGAGACCATTTCACGGTGATAGCCTACCGCCGGTGTATGCGGAATAATGCGGGATTTGATAGGACAAGTACGAGTATTACATACGAGGTAGACTGTACTGGTAGGATAAACAAATGAAGGAAGAGGTGTAAACAACATACCTTTGAACTTGCACCATGCCAGATCTACTACTCCACCTTTCGAATCTGACAGCCGCTCTGGATTATCGGCCATGTGACCCATTATTTTCTCTACCGATCTCTGAGTCGCCTTGCAATGAAAGAGCAGCAAAGTTTTCTTGTGCGAGGTTCCCTGCATGGTAATCGCTTGCTTCCAACTCTAACATGACATTAGACCGAGGAGATATTGCTGTGTCCATGATTATATTGGAGCATTAAATCAAGGCGGAAGAGGGGGCATTCCACTATCAAGTAGAGTAGTTGATTGCTACCAATTTTTTGAGGCTCTAATCCCCCATCTCAGGTCACAATACTACTCTTTTCTCGTTAACCATACCCTCCCCGATCCCATGTGGAAATAAAGATAAAGGGAAAAAAGAGGCGTTGAAAATCCCTCCACTCAGTCCTGGCCCAAGGCGGGATCGACAGTAAAGAGACGACCCAAAAGGGGATACCAAGTGAGGCCTGCTAGCGGCAGACAAGCGGCAGACAAGCAACAGGGTGTAATTATAGTGCCCGATTCGGAAAGATGGCCAAAGCCTATCAGCAACTGAGCTTTTCATTTTTCCACTCATTTGCCAATAATCCATGAACCTTGTGTGCTGCAAAAAAGGCTGTGTAATCTCTTCGGAGAGTCACTCTCTCTTTCGAGCCTTATAAATATATAGCCTTGCCCTGTAGCCCTTCCCCCTTTTCTTTCTCACAAGACCAAATCTTCTAACAACCTACACACACATCAATAATGAAGTTCTCCGCTGTCCTCGCTGCCGCTTCTGCCGGCCTTGTCTCCGCCCAGGTTGCTAACGAGACCGTTGCTGCCGCCAACGCCACCGTCACCCAGGTCGGTGTTGTCACTGCCAACCAGACCGTCCAGGTCACCATCACCTCTTGCAAGGACGATGCTTGCCACAAGGCCACCGCCGTCCCCACCTCCGCTGTGATCGTCCCCGTGCCCGTCACCAACGGCACTGCTCCTGCTCCCCACAACGGTACCCACGCCGGCAACCACACCAAGCCCGAGCCTTCTCAGGCTGAGGGCTCCCACACCGGCCCCTCTCTGGCCAACGGCGCCTCTGCCCTTGGTCTCTCCGGTGCCGCTGCTGCCATTGCTGCCGCTGCCCTGCTCCTGTAAATGGACTCTCACACGACTTTAATGCTTTAGATTCAAAATAATTATAGACAATACCAATAGACAAAAAAAAATTAACAGAACAAACAAAGTGTAGTCTGGTTTTTGTAGCGTCACTTCATAATACGACCTCTTCTGACATCCTCATCTCCCAGATCGTACCTTAGATGTGCTTGTACAGCGTGCACTCAACAGAAGAGACGCAACTGATCTATCGCACTAAGGTGGAGATATTCATGAGTACTTCGGAGGTGTTCGACTCCCCACCATCATCCCACCCCCTCTCTCACACTGCTCTATACGCCTTTACCGCTTGAAAAATCCTCACTCACTAGTCACAATGAAAGTCTATATCCCATTGGAGAAATAGCCCGATGATTTTGCAGACTAACCGAGAGCCTATTGGCAAAACAAAGGACAGAACCATGACCAGTCAGACCCACCTGAAAAAAATAACGAGCGATTTTTTCGTCCATGTAAGAAGCGGTACTGGCACCATGGTACGACGGTGTGTTTTTTGCCACAAAATTTGCTATATCTCCTCACGCCGATCCGCGCTGTAGAGCTGCACTCGGCCACAAAAACTTTTTTCTCGCCGTCTTACCAATCCTCTTGTTCTGAAGTACGGTATCGGAGTCACTTATCAGTGCCATGCATCAACAACAGGAAGCGTCCCAAATGGGTACTTCACCAGCCCGAGGCAGGTGAGTAAAATATATGTATTCGTACCAGGAAATCCGAAAAACTCATCTCATCTCCGTCTGTTTGTTGACAGCCCATCTCCTGGTCTCACCAGTCGCGCGATAAATAGCCCTGAACCTCCTCTACACACTTTAACCAAGAGTCGTGCCGATGGAGACGGAAAAGCCATTATACCCAAAATGGACATGCTCCAAACTCTCGGCTGCATCCTGAGTAATTTTTCCAGACGACTGAGGCGAGCGAACAAGAAATTATAGGCTACGAGCTCGTCCCAGAGTCCGAGTCCGTGGAGAGTATTCAGGAAATGCCGTGCAACGGCACAAATGGTCGTTCGCCGGAAGTAGAGCTTCACCAATAGCACCGCACTGTATGGTCAGAAACTACAGCCATATACGCACAAGCTCATTTGACCGAGGTCCACTGTGACGCTCTAAGGCACTGGCACTGTATAGAGAGCAACAAACGTTCGATCTAAGCAGTGGAGACAAGCGGTGTAAGTGAGTGCATGCCTTGTCTACTCGTGCAATTTTACGCCAATGTATCTTGTGTAGCAAGCATCAATACCACGATCCAATGTTGTCGTCTTCATGTATCGCAAAGCTCTATGGGTACCTACAGTAATTAATCTGCTGAAAACGTATGGAGCCGTATAGGGTCAATTCCCGCACAAAAGCGCACTAGCGCACCAGCTAATAGTATCGGGTCTAAACTCTGCCTTATCAATCGATAGTGCGATGCAATTATGGGCGAAAAAGTCGAGTGGAAAACGAAACATGGGAAAGAAAAAATGTACAATCTGTTTGACCATAATCGGAAGTCATTAATGATCTTCTTCACGCCTTATAGCAACTACTCCCAGCCCTAGTTGCACTCCTACTATCACCTTACACTTTAGGTAAGATCACCAACAAAGCACCCTGATCACCCACCTCACCCACCGTCCCTTGTCTACAGGCATCGTACTAGTAATGACCCACCCAGAACCTATTTATAACCCCTAGAACCAATATTGCTGTCTCACTAGAGCTACCGTCACCTGACAAAGGAGATAGGCCACCTTATCGTCCATAGTGCCTTCCGTAATCAAACCTTCAGAGATCGTGATCATGAGACTCACAATGGAACGATAGCAACGTCCCATATGAGTAAGCAATACACAGACAATAGATACAGTGTAGATAGCCCTCATTATCAGGCAGAAGAGACGCCTGTTTCGATCTAATCTTCCTTACTTGCTACTACAGCCTTGCCATGCGGGTACACTTTCTATCTTGATGCACTACACTACCAACCACCTAATTACATCTACACTTGGTCTCAATAAAACACTTTTGTACATATTAAATTCTCTTGTTATCACGGTATCATGCTGTTTACTCGACGGTAACAGACTTTGCAAGGTTTCGGGGGAAGTCGACATCAATGCCACGCTTGACAGCCAGCCAGTAGGACATGAGCTGCAGAGGAATGACGTTGAGGAGACCCTGCAGACAGTCAACGGTCGAGGGCAGCTCGATGGTCTTGAACTTGCCGTCGGAAAACTTGTCCATGGTCTTGTCGCCCTTGTTGCAGATGATGATGGGGTTACCGCTTCGAGCGACAACCTGCTCAACGGCAGACATGACCTTGGGGAACAGAGAGTCCCGGGTGGCCAGCACAATGATGGGCAGGTTCTCGTCGACCAGAGCCAGAACACCGTGCTTCAGCTCACCGGCAAGAACACCCTCGGAGTGCATGTAGGAGATCTCCTTGATCTTGAGAGCACCCTCCAGAGCGGTGGCGTGCTGGTAGCCTCGGCCAAGCAGCAGCAGAGACTTCTGCTCGCACAGAACCTCGTCGCACATCTGCTTGATGGAGTCGTTGAGCTTGAGAACCTCGGAAATCTGCTCGGAGATCTTGGACAGACCGTCGATGATGGCCTCTCGTCGCTCCTTCTTGTGGATGGAGTCGTCGGACAGCGACAGGGCAAACAGCACCAGAGCGGTGTACTGAGATGTGTAGGCCTTGGTGGAAGCAACACCAATCTCGGGACCGGCGTTGATGTGGACACCACAGTGGGTCTGTCGAGAAATGGAGGATCCGACGGAGTTGACGATACCGACGGTCAGGGCACCTCGATCAATGCAGTACTGGAGAGCCAGCAGAGAGTCGGCGGTCTCACCGGACTGAGAGACGAAGACACAAACGTCGTCTCGGAAGACGGGGGATCGTCGGTCCAGGAAGTCGGAGGCAAGCTCCACGGACACGGGGATCTCGGTCAGCTCCTCGAAGATGGATCGGACAGCCAGACACGAGTGGTAAGAGGTACCACAGGCGATCATAATCAGCCGTCGGCATCGTCGGATGGTGGTCAGCCAGGTTCGCAGACCTCCCAGCTGGACGGTCTTGGCCTCAAAGTCGATTCGACCTCGCATGGTGTTGACGATGGACTCGGGCTGCTCGAAAATCTCCTTCTGCATGAAGTGGTCAAACTCGCCCTTCATGATCTGGTTGAGCTCCATCTCCAGGGTCTGGATAGATCGAGTGGGGGCGGCGTTCTCGTCTCGTCGCACTCGGTGGATGTGCAGCTCACCGTCGTAGATGTGGGCAATATCGTCATCCTCCAGGAAGAGGACCTTCTTGGTGTGCTCGACCACGGCGGCGGGGTCGGATGCGAGGAAGAACTCGGAGGCCATGGGGACACCGTCGTCAGACAGGAAGGCTCGAGACTGAGAGTGTCGCAGGGCATCGGAGCCGGGGACACCGAGCTGCAGGGAGTTGGAGCCGGCAGCGGTGGGGGCCTCGGTCTGGACAGCCATGTCGGGGAACTCGACGTCGACAAAGTCGACCTTGAGCTTCTTCTCGGTCTTGACACCGACCAGCAGAGGCGAACCCTTTCGGGTGGCGACAATCTCGTCGGGGAAATGTGTAGACTTGATGAGCAGACCGTAGGCGCCCTCGAGCTCGACGACCACGAGCTTGGCCAGCTGGGAGAAGTCCAGATCCTGGTCCTTGTTCTGGTCGTAGATGAACTTGGTCAGCTTGGCAATACACTCGGTATCGGTGTCGGACTCAAACTGGATGCCCTTGGAGGTGAGCAGAGCCTTGAGCTCTCGGTAGTTGGTGATGATACCGTTGTGCACAACGGTGAACTCGTTGTTGGGGTCAGATCGCTGGGGATGGCAGTTCTTTCGCTGGGGCTGTCCGTGGGTGGCCCATCGGGTGTGGGCAATACCGGCGTGGACGTCAAAGAGCTCCTCGGTGTTGGCGTCAGAAGCCTCGATCAGCTTTCGCAGAGCAGCGACCTTGCCGACCTCTCGGTAGATGTCGACGGTTCCGTCAGCGTCAGCGTCGATGGCCAGACCGGCAGAGTCGTAGCCTCGGTACTCCTGTCGCTGGAGACCCTCGATGAGGGTGTTGAGGATCTGGCCTCGGGTCTTAGGCACGAGGTAGTTGATGTATCCAAAGATTCCACTGAGTTAGTATATGAAGAGAGTATGAGATAGAAGAGAACTACGTAGTAAAGGAGAGTCCTGGCATTGTATCAGAGCTGTCTTTGAGGCTGTTATTGATCCGACTATCCGGTACAACTTCACAATCGGCTTCTGACGCGAAAGCTGGCTCCTGAAACTTCTCCAAAGCCCGCTGTGAAACCACTTCTGTGAATCAAAAGCCGGATTGACTTTTGGTTGGCATGTGGTGCACACTTTTCAGAGCAAGCGAGACGTGTCTTTGTGGCCGGCGCCTTGTTTCGCTCTTTGTAGCGTGAGGTAGGGCTCCCTTTGCAAGTATGTTTGCGCCTCGAAACCCTGTCACGCCCTTTGACACGTAACGCGAGAAAGAAAAGAGAGGAAAAGGCAGATCAGGTCAAGCAGGGAAGAAATGATCTGTCATTTCTCAGAAACAGTAACCAGTAACCACATGAGCCATACCTCGTAGTTCTGTGACTCTCCAAAGTGCCACCAATACACCACCAGTGTAACGTTATGTCACCACGTTGAGGTTTGCCTCAGTGACGAATTTTGTGTGGTGAACACTGTTTCTCAAGTGGCGTTCAACACATGAATCCAGTCACTGCAAGGCGTATCTCTGGTGCTTGGAGTATCTCTTGGTGGCTCTCGTCGGTCGTGGCGTGTTCGCCAGAGCCATTATCTCCCCTTGCCGTACTCACCACATTGTTTGATTTCGTGACCTGTAATTTTGCAGAGAGAGGATGGTTATAAGTAAAGAGACAGGAGTCAGCTTTTGGGGGCATAATTTAGACTTTGGTTTATTTTTGGATACACTGTTTGGGAAGGAGAACAACACGACACGTTGAGTTTGTCTGATTCCAAGCCTAATGTGCTGTAGACAGTTATGGGTGTTAATTAATGGAGAACAAGAATATGTCTGGCTGGCCTGACTAATTTCGTCTATTATGTTCCCCGTTTCACCCCTCCCTTGGCGCCTTTCTTTATGACCCTTGGTTCATGGCGTCTCTCGTCTTTCCACATCTTTTCCACCGCCTTTCCATTTAAAAATGCACGTCCTTTAGGTAACCTCTGTTAAGCTACCGTACGGCTGGCGATCGCTCCAGTCATAATGCGTAGACGGAAAGGCATGTTCTATTGTTGGCGCACCCCCCGTGTGAGGCCGTGTGGTCACCGTGTAAGGCTCTTAGTTGCGTTGACGCCGTGCTAATGTGAGATTCTGCCTCCTGCCCTACGCCCAGGATTTCTTCAGGGCACTTGAGACCGGAGATGACATGTTCTTTTGGACGTGAAGCGGCTTGTTTGGGGCTACGTCATTCCACCGGAGCTTGGCAGAGGCCTTCTTCAAGACTGTACCCATTTATAACACACTGTGCTATCTTTGGGCTATTGTTTGGCTGCACCCCACAAACTAGTCAAAAGATAGCCAAGCTGTGAAGGGCGTTAAGAGTGATAAAAGAGGTATTCTTGACATTAAAAGAGGATATAAAAGACTACACACGCGCCACCTCACCACCGCCCACTCTATGGCTCTCCTGCACTTTCTAGGCATGGATCTTGAGGCCCGTGTTTTACTTCCTGTACCCCTGACCCGCCATACAGCATACAGCTATTTCCGGCAGTGCTTTCAACCTCCACTGTTACAAGGGTGCATAAATCTGCAGTCCAGACATGTGTGCTGCACCGCGAAATTCCATGGACGTTCATCCGAACGGTATGCCCGGCACGTGTTCGAGGGGTGGTATATGTCTTGCTTGTATAGTGTTGTATTGTGCCGTCGTGTTGATAATGCCATATTTTTTTTTTCTTTCAAATTTCACTCGGAAAAAAAGTCCACCTTATTTTACGCCTCATTTGACGCCTTTTTTTTGAGAGCCATATTTTTTTTGGCAGGCCCTATAATAAAGTGTTTTGAACCTCGGAGCACATGCCGTGGGTTCAATGTCTATTTGGAAATACGGAAAAATTCCAACGTGCACAGCCGATCCGCTGCTTACTAAGCTGGGCATGCAGTCGACGCATCGAATCGCTTAATAGTTGAACTATTACTTAAAGCTTAACTAGTGAGCTTCAGAACGCAGATGAAGACCATCGTTGAACATGACGAAATAGCCATTTTAAATACTCCTCTTCAAGACACTCCTCCCCCTTCACCTTCCTCTCACCCTATTGCACCATCCAAACTTAACTCGGCCCGCGCTCCCAAGGTGCCAGAGGAGCATTATCGAACCTAGATAATAGCTCAGCGTCAGAACCGTCGAGCAGCAACCAGAGCCCGTATACCATGCCGTCTCCTCCCCACGACCGGCCCAGCGACTCAATTGGTCCAATTGACCCCTGGTTGGCGCCCAAGACCAAGTTCCAGACCGTCACCGTGCGGTCCGAGCACTCCATCATCACCTGTCTGCAGGTGACCCACGATTACATCATTGCCGCTTGCGAGACGCCTGAAATCACCGTGTACAGCAAGGCTGGCCAGGTGATTCGGCGACTCGACGGCCACTCGGACGGCGTCTGGGCAATGCATTATGCTCACAATTTACTGGCCACCGGAGGCTCAGGTAAAGACTCGGACGTGCGCGTATGGAAGGTTGAGACCGGACAGTGTGTAGCCGTTCTCAAGGGCAATAAAAAGACCGTCAGATGCGTCAGAGTGGCTCGAGACGGCCGAGGCAAGCTAATTGTCGTGTCTGGAGCCAGAGATAACACTGTGCGGGTCTGGGATCTGTCTACAGCCGATTCCAGTGGTAGCAGCAACCTGGAGCCCAAACTGCCATCGGCCACGTTTAGAGGACACAAAGACACGGTGCGGTGCCTGGACAGCTACGAAAACACAATTGTGTCTGGTTCGTACGACGGAACCGTCCGCGTGTGGTCTTTGGACACCCGTTCGTGTCTCCATGTTCTGGACGGCCATTCGGACCGAGTGTTTGCGGCGATCATAGACCCGCAGCGAAAGCAGTGCATTTCGGCGTCGCGAGACACCACCGCCCGGATCTGGTCGCTGGAAACAGGCCAGTGTCTGCACATTCTCAAGGGCCACACCAGTATAGTCTACATGGTGGAGCTGACTCCAGACTATTCGCATATTGTGACGGGCTCTTCGGATGGCACTCTGAGGGTCTGGAGCCCCTCGGGGGAGCTAGTTCACACTCTTTCGGGCCACAAGTCGCCTGTTTCCGCCATGCAAGTGGACAATGACAAGATTGTCTCGTCGGCTACAAACATGACCGTCAAACTGTGGGATCTTCAAAAGGGCCAGTTCATCCGCAACCTGGTGAGCTTTCCTACTTATAGCCCGCAGGAGAGCGTTTGGCATGTGGATTTCAACGGCAACGTGATTGTGGTAGCGTACTCTAGAGAGGGTGCTTTTCTCGATGTCATTGAGAGGGTTCCCTAGAATAGGAAGACATTAGGGAAAGGCGGTAGGCGCCAGTTCCTTAAGAACAGGGAGAGGCTCTAAACGGCCCTTGGAAACAGGCATATATATAAATACTAACATTACTTTTTGAGGGAAGGAGTATCGTTTTTTTTCACTTTTCGGGTGCCTCAGTTCGAGGGATGGTAATATCACTGAAATTATCCACACTGTACAACAATAGCGAGGCTGGCCTTGAGGGAGAGGCACAGTATGAGGAGATGTCGGATTATAAGGAGAGTATCAGTTTATTTACTCATATGATCAGTAGCGATTGGTGATGCCAGGGTATTATGACCTCCAGGTTCTTCCAATGTAACACCATAGAGCATCAGGTATCATGACACCATCTGACATAATAAAGCTCAACCTCTCGGTTAAGGTCATAATAATCAGCAACTATTGTCCCTGACAGCCGCTCAAGGGTGGTAATAAATGCACTGTGAGCCTGAGCCACGGCCTAATCTCGGCGTCATTCTGGTATTTGGAGAATTGTCGAGCAAGAAGGGAGAAGTCGAACATCGTGGCTCCTTGGAGGAGGCTCCTGAGTGTCTCTCACTATAGAGAGGTCTGTAAAGACAACCGGGTGCTTAGTAATCAATCAAGGAGGCCTGTCATTTTATTTTCGGGTGTTTCACGAGTTGCTGACAGCTATGGATTTGACTGGTTCATTTTCTGCACAAGTTCTGGTGTCAAATCACTCCTTTCTTGACCATAATCACACTCTGGACCCTGCACTCATTTTCCAGATCTTCATCTTCAACCTTCACCTTAATAATAACACGCAGTCATGAAGGAGATGTTACATTGAGGTAACTAGCTATCGTACTTGTACAGTACACGAGGTGATATCAAATTGTAGAAAGAGCGTTTCCCCGGTGGATCGAACCGACACCTCACCTCTCTAATCCCCACCAGCCTCTTATCCGCCCTCAAACATGCACCTCAATGTTTCCACTTTGCCTATTCCAGCCAGCGGTATTAGGGTTGAGATCCAAACGCGTTACTACACCAAAGAGCGCGCAGTGCCAGACGTATACGATAATCGCCGGCCGAAAAACGAGAAAATTATATCGACTCCCACGCCACCATGAACACCATCAAAGTCGGCGACCAGGTGACGCTGCCGGAAGGCCAGCAGGGCATGGTCCGATTTGTCGGCCGAGTGGACAACAAGCCGGGAGAGTTTGCCGGAATCGAGCTGCTCAAGGGATGGGAATCACATGGACGACACTCGGGAGTGTATGGAGGAGTGAGCTATTTTCGAACCGAAACGCCCAATACCGGTTTGTTCATTTCGTACCCTAAGCTGGTTGCCCTGAACAACCACCGGGGAGGTACTGGAGGTCCTGCTTCTGCCTCTGGAGCAGGTTCTCTGCCTGGATCTCCTGTCTTTGCTACTCCAAAGGGACGTCCTAGCCATATCACAACTCCGCGAACTATGCCTTTGCGGCACTCCATGATCCCCAGTTCGCCCATCAGTGATAGAGGCGGACCGTTTGAGTCTCCTTCGAAACGTCGTGTTTCAGGAGCAGTCAAGTCTCGAGTCAGTTCTGTCAACTCCACGGGAACCCTGAACACTCCGCTGAATAGCAGTATTTCTGGAATCTCCGAGTCTCCTGCGTCTTCTCAGGAACTGAAGGATCTCAAGGACGAGGTTGACCAGCTCAAGGCTGCCGTTAAAGACAGAGACGGGATCATTGAGGAGGCTGAAAGCTCGCTAAACCAGTTTTCCGAACTAGTCTCGCGCAACGAACAGCTCGTCAGCGAACTCGAAATGAAAGACAGAAAGATTTCCGACCTCCAGAACGACGTTTCGTCCAAAAGACGCGAATTCAGAGATACCATTGACGCTCTTGAAGCCGAGTACATGCACTCCTCTCAGGAGTACCAAAAGGAGGTGGAACAGCTCAGAGCGAACCTCGGACACGCAGAAACAGTCAACGAGACCATTGTGGAGATGGAGAGTATGGTTGCCAGTCTGGAAAGCGGACTGCGAATCTCAAAGGTCAACGAACAGGAGGCCAGAGAGCGACTGGGACTCATGGCCGACATTGAGAACCGTCTGCTTGAAAAAGAGCAGGAGTTGACTGCTGTCAAGGAGCGTCTGGAAACTACAAAGGGCCAGCTTGGAAACGGAGAGGGTGATGCCAAGCTTAAGGAGGAGCTGGAAGCTTCCAAGAAGGAGCTTGCAGACGCCAAGAAGGAGCTTGCAGACGCCAAGAAGGATGCTGCTTCCCAAAAGACCCGTTCAAGAGATATGGAGGCTGACTCTGAGGAGCTCAACAAGCTGAAGAAGGAACTTGCCAATACCAAGCAGCAGCTGGAGGAGCTCAAGGCCGCGGATTCTCCCGACATGTCTTCTGAACTCGCAGATCTCAAGAAGGAGCTTGCCCAGACCCAGGAAATGTCTCTCAACGAGCAGGACCAGAGCATGAAGACCATTGATACCCTCCGAAAGCAGATTTCGGAAATGAAGCAGCAGCTCAAGGAGAAGAACGCCCAGCTTGGAGAGCACCATGTGGGTGGTTCTTCGCCTACCAAGGAACCTCAGGCTGATAAGGGTCTGGCTATTGCCAACAAGAAGATTGCCAACCTGGAGAAGGAGAAGATGTACCTCAGTGAGGAGGCCAACGAGATTCGGTTCCAGATGTCCGAGCTCAAAAAGAAGTTCTACAGTCTCGAAGAAGAGCTCCGAGAGGCCAAGGAGGCCGCCACCAACGATACCAAGGACAAGGACGACGCTTCTGATGTTGGAAACGGCAGCGTTCATCTTGTTGACAATGAGAAACACACCAAGCTTGCCCAGGACTACGACAAGCTGTTTGAGGACCACGGCAAGCTCACAGAGAAGCACGAGGATCTCAGTTTGGAGCTGGAGGATCTCAAGCTGCAGCTCGAGGAGTCCAAGCTCAACACCAAGGACGCCAAGGAGTCTTCTGGGGCTGCTCCCAGCTCTAGTGCCGAGGCTGAGGTCAAGCTGCTGTCTTCTCAGGTCTCTGAGCTGAAGCAGAACCTCGACAAGGTGTCTACTTCCAACAAGAAGCTCACCCAGGAGGTGGAGAAACTGGAATCTGAGCTGGAGTCCAAGATTCTCAAGGAGTACGAGCTGGAGAAGGAGCTCGAGGATGCCAAGCGGGCCAGCAGCCTGGGCAATGGCTCTACACATGTCGCTGGAGACGTTGGAGAGCCTTCTCCCACCACTGCCTCGAATAACAACGACCCCGCTGCCGGCCGAGAGCTGTGGTGCGGTCTGTGTGAGCGACCTGGTCACGAAAGCATTTCGTGTCCCTTTGAGAACGAGGAGTTTTAGCATGTCCATAGTATAATGAATGATGAGTGATAGAGAGGGGAGAAAGGGTGCAAGTGAGCAATGACAGCAATTATACGGTGGTGAGACTGAACTTGAACTGCAGTGTACAACTTCTAGCCATTTAGTTCAGCATTTCATTCGGAAGTTCAGAAGGAAGGGTGCGGTAGTCATTGCAACAGAACTAAGCCAGATCAGATAATTACAACATGACCATTCTCAGCACCGGTCAATCAAGTAATGTATTTGGTGAATCTAGATCTTGCCACTCAAGCACACTCTTATCGGATCATACAATACAGGCCAAGATGTAGCTGCTTAACAATCAATGGTGGTATCTACTACAGTCAAAGATGGCAGCTACGTTCAAAATCACATACAAACAATGTCATTAAATTAAACAACCGATACTTTTGGTAAAGGTCGCAGTGTCGTTTTGAACGACTCGCTATCGCTCGTCGTCGCTCGTCGTCTAGGCCTTCTTGAACAGCTTGTCCAGAGCGTCAGCAGCAACTCCGGTGGCCTTGGAGGCGACAGATGCAACAGTGGCAGAGGCGGCGGAGGCGGTAGAGGAGGCAGAAGAGGCGGTGGCAGAAGCGGCGTGCTGGGCAGCCAGCTTTCGGCCCTGGCTAGGGAAAGCCAGATCCATGTAGCAGGTGAAGAGACCGACGAGGGAAACCAGCACCGACAGCCAGGCGGGCTGAGAGGCGCCGTCGCTCTGGGTGGGCTTGATCAGAGGCTCGTTCATGAAGGCGGTGATGGCGGTGAACAGAGCGGTCCACGACATGAGCTTGTTTCGCAGAAACATGGCGGCCATGGGCAACGAGGTGGTGATGAAGGACTGGGCGTCGTTCTGCTTGTCGACCACGTGCACGTAGGGCACGCAAAGCTCGGCTCGTCGCTTGTCAGACATGTTGTGTGGTTTTGTGTGGGGTGTTGATCGACGAAAGATCCAATGGAGAAAATTGAGTTCCACAGCTTGGTGATGATATGAGGTGTTGGAAACTTAGTGTTGGGATTATGGCATAAGCGAGGAGTGGGTGAAGGGGATGGTGTAGGACATGGCAAACTGGAGGAGGAAAAAGGGGGTATATCAATCGACTCAAAAATACTTCTTTGAGGCATTGGTGGAGTCAGATTTCTTACATCTACTTTTTAATACCCTTTTGTAGGGTACCTCTCTCGCTTATGTAATACAGCCTAGCTCTTCATTGAGACTCTTCTATGAATGATTGAGTGAATAGATCAATAGCTACAAGTAACTGCAGGTAAAAATACGAAAGGTAACTTATTAGATGATACAAGGGGATAAGTAGCTAAAGAATGGTCTGTTTGATAGCTCATCACAGTCTGTTCTCCCCTTAATCTACACTATTCATCTGGCATCTCAATTTCGTAAATGGCAGTAGGACAATGTCAACGTGTGCATCAGCTCGATCAGCTCGACGACTTCTCCGTTAAAGTCTTACTACTTTTGTATGCTATATCTAATGTCGAGTCTCTCTATCTCATTACCATACCTCTATTACTGTTATCTACTAGACCACCTGACCAAACTTGTCAAAGGTAAACTGTTCCTGGACCTGCTGGCCGTTGACGGAGAAACCCAGTCGCACTCGCAGCTTGACGGCCGCGCCGGCGCCCTGCACGGTCACCCGCAGTTGCTGGGTGGTGGTGCTTCCGGGGCCAATGCTCTGCGAGGCTGGTGGCTGGAGAGCGAGCTTCTGTGTCTTGGGCACAGCGGCCTGGAGAGAAATGCTGGAGATGGGGCTACCACCGGTGTTGGAGAAGTGCGCGGTAATGGGCACCGTGAGACCCTGGGCGGGGCCAGCGGAAAAGCCCAGAGACAGCCCGTTGCCGGAGTATGCGGAGATTGTAGATGCAGCAGCGGGAGCTGTGGCGGGAGTGGAGATGGGCGACGACTGGGAGCCAGAGCCAAACAGATCCATGATGTTTTGGTTGGAGCTGGGAGCAGCGGAAGCGCCTCCAGAGGGAGAAGAGGGACCCAGGATGTCTGCAAGCAGATCAGAGTTGTTTGCAGCAGCAGGAGTGGCAGCAGGAGCTCCTCCTCCGTTCGAGGGAGCAGGACCATCCATGACAAGATCCAGCAGAAGATCAACATCCTTCTTGGAAGCAGTCACCTTCTTGGCCTTCTTGGGCTTGGCGTACTTCTTGCCGAGATCGTTCTTGAGCTCGGGAGCAGGCATCTTCTCAAGCACACCCTTGGCGACCCCCATGTTGGAGAAGAGCTTTGTGTACTCGGCCGATCGCTGTTGGACCTCAACGTTGAGAGACTTGGCGTACGACTCGAGAATTCGTCGAACTCGCTCCTTTTGTGTGGCGTTGTTGATTCGGGTGCTGAGCTTGACGAGTGCGTTGACTCCGTACTCCTGCACCACATCCGAGGCGTAGGCCGACTTGAGCAGGTTCTCGATCATGGAGACAACAGACTCCTCGGACACCTCCTGGGCCTCACCGTCCTCTGACGAGAAGTTGCCGGATCGAATGAGAATGTGTCCAAACTCTCCCAGCAGCCAGAGCGAAGCCAGCGACAGACCCTCCTGGGTGAAATCGGCTCGCAGAGCAGAGTACAGCTTCTGGACGGTGTACAGCTGCAGCTCCTCGTCGCAGGTGACGACCAGAGCAATGAAGGAGGAGACCACGTTCTCGGGGACATGGCTTCCGGCCAGCGCCAGGGCACGAACCAGAGTGTCAATGTGCCATCGCTTGTTGGGGGCGTATTTCTCGGCAGCAATGGCAATCTGGGCGGTGACCGAGGGCTTGAACTCGGCGTCGGCGGATTCGAGGAACGTAAGCAGCTCTCGCACAATGACACGCACGTTGCTCTCGTTGATCAGAGCGTAGGCCACAGCCAGGGCTCGTCGACGGATGGAAACGTCGGCGTCTCGCAGACACTCGACAATGGTGTTTCTGTGTCGCTGGACGGCTGCGGGCTCAATGTCGATGACTGTGAGCAGCGTGTTGAGCGCCACGTACCGCGTGTTATTGTCTGTGGTTGCCAGGAACTTTCCGAGAATGTTGACACCGAGAACTCGGAGACCGGTGTCTGCCTCAACGGCGAAAATGGTTCGCACGCACTCGTAGAGCACGGATGAGCCGACGTTCTTGGCAGAGTCGGTGTTTGAAGCGACCTGGGCAAGAACATCGTTCATGGCATCTGAAGCAGACGCGTCTCCAGCTCCCAGAACACGCAGAAGGCCGAGAATTTTGACCTGCAGGAACGGATCGGTGACTCCAGTGACGTCATGCTCCGGGGCATAGGCCGAAGTGCACAGCTGACGCAGCAGCTTGACGAGAGTGGGAACAACGGGACGGAACTGCTCGAGAATCTCGTCGTCCTGGACGCAAATGTCTGTGGCCAGAGTCAGGCCGCACAGCAGCACGCCGTGGTTCTTGTCTGTGAGCAGGATCTTGGCCTTCTCGACAAAGATCTCGGCCAGTTCGGGCACTCGGCTGCTGATTCGTGCAGCACAGACGGCAGCCTTCTTCTTCAGGTACGGGTTGCTGGACGACATGATCTTGTCCACGGTCTGGAACAGATCCCGTCCCATTTCGGTGGATGCAATGTTGGCCAGCGTGGTGAGCGCCAGAGCCACAACGTACTGGTTGGGGTGGTTGAGATCGTTGGACAGCGAGTTGGTCACCAGAGTCAGAGTCTCCTGGTTCTCGTCCAGCAGAAGCATGGTGCCGAGGTATCCGAGCCGCTTCTCGCTGAATCGCGGGCTGGCAATCAGCTTGAGACACTCCACCTGGCCAAAGTGCGTTCTTTCACCGAGAGTGAAGAGATAGAGCAGCTTGGCCACGTTCTGTTTTCGAATGTTGGGGTCGACGTAGTTCTCTCGGAAAGACGTTCTGATGGCGGCGGACTCCTTCTGGATCACGGACCGCTCCTCGGCCAGCGTCTTGGCCGCTCGCACGGACTTGATGAACGATTTCAGAGACGTCATGTTCTGTGGTATGAGGTTTCAATCCAAACTGGAGATGTTGACGCAACGTGTCGAGAGATTGGGAGTGGGTTAGGGTTGGAGGTGTGAAGGAGGAATAGGAGGATGGAAGGTGGTAGGAGGGAGTTGGACGTGGAATGAAGGTGAAGGAGGCGAATTACGGTGTTTATTTAGTAAGTAGTTGTTTCTGATTATGGATTCTGTAGGTATTACATACATTACACGTCACTGGGTGATATGCACGCACAATGGTGTTATCAGATGATTGAGTTTGGTTAAGTAATTAGTGGAGGATAAGAGGGGCCATAAAGTGGGTGTTTTAGGAAGGGTAAAAGGAATGTGGGGGTTATTTTGAGATTATAACGTGTTTGGATGGATATTAAAACACCCAGTTTTGCCATTGAGTGCTTTGGTATAATTTTGTGGGTATTTGTATTGAAATGATAATTTAAGTAGTTTAGTTGGAAACAAACCCTTTTTACTTGTCGAATTAGAAGGGAATCAGAAGTGTCCACACTGTTCCACAGGATAGATGAAACCAAACAGGAAGATATTTTGGCTTATATCTATGGTATTATGACATACTGATACCTCTTAATTTCAACATCTCCAGTTCTTGGCTCATTTGTATCGCATGGTATTGATCGCGTGTCTACCTTGGCATTGAAGCTAAATAGTAGTCTAAATGGATCAGACTGTGAGTGAGTGGTTGACTGTTGGAAAGGATCTGTCAATTGAAGTGTTGTCTTTTCAATTGAGTGATTGTCTTGATCTTCAGAGACTGGCAGGCACTCGTAGATGCTATTCCATTCAAGCCGTCTCATCTCGCGTATGTCAGATGAAGTGACAGAAGTTGACATAAATATGTATAGAGACATGTCAACCAGAAGGAAAGTCGCTTTACATTTTTCCATTGCGTTGCTCATTTTCAAGTTCTTACACCTTGATGTTACTCTCAAGATGTATTTGTAGACAAATAATTATCGTCTCAAGTATAGTAATGGGTGTATGCTCACTTGAGCATCTGGAAGTAAATGGTCTTAAAGAAGGAACAGTAGTTGATATTATTGCTGAAGTGACTACTAAGTGCGCAGACGTCAACAATTAGAGGTCGACTTTTGATACTGGGTGGCTTCATTTGATGTCATTTGTTAAGAAGTCCTGGTGGAGTCAAGCGATTTACACGAGAGTAAGGTCTCTGGAATGCCAGATCATGAATAATGATGTTTTTTACGAACTATCACGGTCACAGTGAAATTCCAAAGTTGAAGAAGTGTATCATGGCTTTGTGGTCTGCTCTTTCAAGAACTATCAAAGCTCCGAGGGCTCCTGGATGAGAAGATGGTCTCTAACTTCATGGACTTTATAGAAGGAAGTATGGGGAGTTCAATACCAATTTCAGCACAGTTCAGGTTGCAATGACCAGATCATTACTTACTGAAAACTCCCTCTGGTTTCTCCCCTTCGTTCTCGTTCTTAGCAACCTCCAGCTGGATCTAACATGTCCCCGATGTTCAAAATGTATGCTAATTAGTTCAACTTCCCATCTCCACTCGACCCCACCATGTATTCCTCAGAACCCTTCTTTTGTAATCCATCATATGCCTGTCTCCACAAGTTGCCCCACAATTCATCTCTTGACACTAAAGACAGCTGACTTGTGGAGCGAAATCCAGCCTATCTTGTCACCCGACTAATTCAGGGCGGGCTAACAAACTCAGCCAAATATCATGAGACTTCCCCGCCTAACGTCTCAGCTCTAAGTTAGAGAAGGATTACAAAAAAGTACAGTGTAGCTCTCCTTCACCCCCTTCTGAGGCAATTCCTTTAGGGCTGGAATTACGTATTTGCCGGGAGTCAAAGCGTCTCGAGAATACTGTCCAAGCCTACCACGGTTGAGCTCTCCAGGGTCGAACTGTATCCCCTTTGTAGAATCAAGTCCCGTAAAATCTAGCTTTCATCTCGGGGATCTTATAAAGCTATTCATACGAAATTAATCGGGAAAAAGAAGAGAAAAAATAGTAACAAAAAAACCCAGACCCTCAATAATAGCATTGTTATAATACCTAAGTAAGACCCTTTATTCTTGGCAACAATTGTATTTCCTACTTGGCACCACCTACCGCCAACTAGCGTAATTAACATGAGTGATTTCCAGTAACTCACTCAGCCCCGATTTTCAAGACTATAGCGCGAACCATGTTACCATCGAAAGGTAGACACGTCACAGAGCTACTGGCAGCAATTGAGTGCATTGAAATTTGTGCTCGTTCAACGATCTACAAACATGTAACGAGATCGAATCCGTGGACATGATCGTACAGGTATACGCGGAGTCCGAAAACCTCCTCCACCTTTCCTCCACCACCATAAATTGCTACTTCTGGGTTTGGTACAGTGGGAATGGTCTATCGGCAACATAGCAAAAACTCTAATCTCAGGCCCAATTGGGACAGGAGTGCATGGGCTTGCACCAGCTTACATAAACCGAATATTATTTGAATACGACATCCGTGAATCTAAACCCGTATTAGAACATGAAAGGGACGCGAAGGACGTGTTTTATTATTTACCAGAACGCGATCAGAAACATAGGGGGTATTGCTCTCAAACACTACGCCTTCAGGGGTAAACATGGCCCCCTTCTTCCTTCCTTTCCTCATCCCCAACCAACAACCAACACACCACCACCACCACCACTTCAACATGGCGAGAGCTGTCAGGCGGATAAACCCTGTCAGAGGGGAGCCCAACAGGGCTAACAAGCCACATCGGAAGAAGCCAAAAATCGCAATTACCCAGAGGCTTGAACTGATCGTCGAGGCCTACAACAAAAAGGCTCCCAAACACAAGACCATTTCTCTTCACGACACATTCAGGTATGGCGGGAAGAACAGAAGGCACATGACCAGGGAGAATCAGCGTATCTTGGATCACTTCCATAAGGCGTGGAAAAGGAAACGAGGTCGGCGAGGGTGCCTGCCGGTCCTCCGTTCTTTTGCCCAGGAGCTGGGGATTCTTCCAAAGGAGGTTAAGGATGAAGACAAAAAGACCCTGAGGTACCTCAGCAAGAGACTGTCCGTTTACAACCAGATTATTGCCAAGTTTTGCTACAACCGGGTGGATATGAAGCTTCGGCGAAATGGACAGAGATCCAGGTATCACGAGCTGGAGCTGATTCTTTACCACTTCATTTGCGACTTCCCTGAGGACCTGTGCATCTCCTTGGCTTTCATGAAGTGCATGTGCAGAACACTTCTTATCAGGCTTGGTCCGGAGTATTCTGCGCACGTTGGCTTGGCAGAAGGCAAAATCCCTGGCTTGGAGTGGCAGAAGAAGATGCTGAAGGTCTGTGGTTACCGGAAGMTAAAGAGGATGGGAGAGAGAGGGCGCGTTAATGAGCTTCTGACTTTGGAGATGTTCATTGACAGCTGGGCTATCATCGCAAAGTACAAGCCCCATGAAATCTTCAATGCCGACCAGACGGCTTACATCGTTTCAGAGGGTGAGGACAAAGCTGTTTACACTAAGCTAGGACAAGCCTCGAACGACATCAAGAAGCAGCTGGTCAAAATGTCCATCATGCTGTGCACAAACGCTGATGGTTCTTGTAAGTTGTGGCCTTACTTCTTCTACCCATATCAGAGGCCGGATTTTATCATGGATGGCCAGTATGCCTGGAACCCTGAGACATTCACTCCACCAGAAGCGAGGCTTAAGGCGTGGATAAAAGCAGCGAAGGCAACGGATGAGTATGCTTCACTTGCCGAGGAGCTTGCTAAGGAGACGCGTCGTCACAAAGCACTCTTAAAGAAGATCTCTGCTGCTGATAACGGTTTGGTCAACCCGAAGCTCAATGCCAAACGACTATCAGTTTGGGCCACAAAGAAGGCAGCGGCTACTGAGGATCTCAAGAAATTGCTCCCTGTTCTGAAAGCTCTCAAAATTCGGGCTGACAAGGTATTACAGCGTTTGATCAAGGAGAGTCAGGCAGCGTACGTCAAGACCAAGTTCAAGTCCCCACTCCTGAGTGAAGCCGGTATCCCACCTGAGATTCTGAAGGAAACAGGTGGTCAAGATCATTTTGGCATCCCCCACTGCTACGAGGAGACAGAGAAGGCCGCGGAGGTTGCATTAAACTTGGCAAAGGGTCAGCAGAAGTCCATTGCTACTGCATCTGAAAGAACTGCAGCACAAGCCAAACTCACACCGCAGGACTTCATTGAGGCTTCTGTGGAGGGCGAGAAGTTCACTGGCCCCAATCGTCTTATCGATGCTCGTTTCATGAGGCAGAGGAAGGGGTACATGGACGCCAGAGTCATGTGCAATTGGCTCCGTTTTTTCAAGGAGTTTACTGGTGCATCCTCACGCAACCGTAAACTTCTCATTTTGGACAACGTCGAGTTTCATGCCGTTGCCAAGAGAACTCTTGAGGAGTGGGAAGAGCTCGATGGCATTGACATTCTTTTCTTGCCTCCCGGAACTACGTCCTACATGCAGCCCTTGGATCTTGGTATCATCCAGGCTGTAAAGGCACGAGTTAAGGCGCTTGAGGAAGAATTTCAGGGATTGCACACTCTCTTGGGCAAGGGTGTAACGCAACACAAGTTGTCTTCGTTCTTCAGGATGAACTTTTTTGTTCAAGCTTGGAAGGAACTCTCAGCAGAGGCTATTGTGAATTGTTTTCGCCAAAGTCCTATCTTCTGCTTTCATGAGGATTTTGAGCGCCCTTCTATGGCTAATAATCCACCTGATGGCACACCTCGGACTTTGGATGAGCTTTACAGCTCCAACAACGCAAGGGATATTGAGGATACTGAGGATGCTGAAGGGGAAGTCGCAGACGCTGGCAATGACGATGTCCAAACTGATGCTGAAGGGGCAGTCGCCAACGAGGAGGTCATCAGTGATGAGACTCTTGGCATTGTGGCGTCCACTTTACCCCCTGCCAGCAGGAATGCTATTTCTGTGCTCTTCAGCACAGAGATTGGGGATCTCTTCGAAGGCGGCATGGAAAAGATTCAGGAAAACATTGCAGCTAGACAGGCGGAGCTTCAGAACCCAGTCACTATCCGACGGTTGGAGAAAATGGCTGCTACTACTGCGAGGATTCAGGAAGAAAGGCAGGACCAACTCTCAAAACGAACTAGGTATCTGGAGATGATAGACAGGGAGGACAGGGAGCGTGCAGCATTTGAACAGCAGGAACAAGCAGATCGATATTATAAAGGTCTGGAAGAAGCATCTGATCCTGAGCCTTGTTCCGACGACGAGTCCGACGACGAGTCCGACGACGAAGAAGTGGATGGGGATGGGCGAGTTGTGGACAACAGGGAGCATGACCCCGTCGCAAGGGGGTATGATCCTGCTGACTTCTATTACCCTGAAATGGAGACGATTTTTGGTCCCAATTGGGAGTATGAGTTTCAGCAGAAGGCACGGAACCCATCTCCTCCTCCGCCTCCAAGACCGCCTACACCAGAGGGAGAGGCTTTCTTGGACCTTGACGCACTTTTGAACGRGGGAGAACCTACTCCAGACACGAGTCAAGACTCTATTCAAGAGTCTGTTCAAGACACGAGTCAAGACTCTACTCCAGACACGAGTCAAGAGTCTATTCCAGAGACGAGTCACGAGCCTACTCGAGCGACTCGTCAAGTGAGTTGGTACAACGCCCATCCACCACCTGGAGCGGATCAGGTGCCGGTGGGTCTTCAGCGGCAGGCTCGAATGTCGCTACCCCTGGGCTGGTCATGGATGGTGCAGAGAGACAACTACGATTTCGAAATTGAGACTCCRGCCACTATGGGAGCTCTTCCTGGCTTTGATAGCTTTGATAGCWTTGATGGAGATTAGTCTCTTGATGCTACTACGAGTACRTACTGTAAGTAGAGGTGGCCTACGATTTTTTTTTGTTTTTGTAATAATTAGTTAATGTATTTGATGTGTGTAACTRTTTATTTGTAATTGKACTTGTTTATTGGGGTAAGAGTACAAGTAGTAGAATATATTAAACAGGTTTGTTAGAAGTATGCTTTGTTTACAACAAAGTAGTTATGTATGTACAAGTATATACTTAATCTCTCTACGGTACAAACCAAAATACAAGCATGCCTGTATATAGAGTTAATACATGATGTGATTATAAAAAAAAAACAAGCAACACTTCACATCCCACAAGTTCATTTTTTTTTTCAAAAGTACTAAGTCTTTTTAGACTCACATTCCTCAGTACGTTTTCGGTCATCTAAGTGGTTTTCGTTTCATGTTCAGCGCGACTCTTTTTAGTTCTGTGTTCAAGTTCGGCATATAACATGCATTTTGCTTGCATAAAATCATGGTCATAACAACTTGGTTGCCATGGATACAACCTAACCCTTGCATGAGAAACGTATGGGTTAGGTGACTTTTTTACAAGTCACATGACATTGGGAGTAAAAAAACCTTAAGTTATGTTGCCGATAGACCATTTTGACTGTACCGGCTAGCGGCACCTGGGGGCCCAAAAAGGAAATCTCTCAACCAGGAAGTTGTATTCCAGTCTGTGTTTCAGTTTCAGCTCGTCTTCCAGGGTTACAACGCGCCAAAAAGCAAGTTCTGGTGAGCAACATCCCATATAAGTCGCTATTAATACATAGCCTCCATTCATACAGTGTGGACGCGTTCATAGCTAGTCCAATAGCCGTTACATCAGGGGTGCTTGTAGCGACAACGTGGAGCAATGTCGTATAATAAAAACGTGTTTCTATAGCTGTTGTCAATGGTCTACAGTTGTGGCTAGTAACAAGGACTAGTTCAAGTCTTGTTGTTAGTGTGGAAGGACTGAACTAATGTAGTAGCAGAACCTGCCTGCTCACCAAGACTCTACTCAGCCACTAAGTACAACGGTGTGGCATGATTCTTCTCTCTAGCCACTCCGTATACACCGTGGATAGAACCCACAAGGTACCGAGGAGTTTAGAGTTGAGTGGGAGAATATTTTTCATACTCGACACACATGTGGGACGCCAGCAATTTCATAAGGTGCAAAGTCAGATTTCAGAGCAGCAACCCTAACCTCGGAGGTGTTTCTGTCTTCCGAATTAGCCGCCGCTTCGGAGTCCGAAAGAATCTGATAAAAATCAGACGTCCGACCAACAAGGGAGAGGACGAGACATGGGCATTATCTGATTTTAAAACAAGGAAAGACGGAGTCCGAACGTCAGGGGAGTGGGGAAGTCGAGAGGCAGAGCAGTTATTGTCTTTTGGCTGTGTCAGGCTAGTTTCATGATAGCTGGTTCCATGCGTTCTCTTGTAAACACCACACTAAGTACTTACTTGTAGTCGTAGCTAATTAGTTAACATCTCAGTTATGGCTCAGCACACTTCATCCCTGCGTAGCTTGTAGCACGATGAACTGTTCTTTTGCTTAACCGCGTTGACAGACTTTCAGGCACTGTTGCATGATTCTGGCTCTGAAACCCCAGCTAAAAGAAGCTGGTGAGACATGCCCATCTCCATTTTGGGCTCGGTGGCAAAAGTGACGTACGAGTACGGAGTGTACTTGTTCCAGCGTGAATATCAGTTGTTGGGGTAATAATATACGAGCTCCGGGGTGCAGCTAAGGCAGTAAGGGGAATTGCAATCTCCTAGAATAAGGGGTATGCGTACCCGGTACATACAAGTATTCCACTATGAGCTATATATAACTAAGCAGAGTATAGAGCACATAATAGCAGACCAAGAGCACTTGACTAAACGACTCACGCTATTACATTCCCGATTATACCTCGGCTATGCTAGTACTTGTAGTTCGTGTACCTACCTTCAATAAAGCTCTTGCACCTCGTCATTGAGCTCGTTTCTGGCCTTTCGGACTTCATCGGACTTTGGAAACCTTGTCAATAGTGAGCAAGTCGAGGAGTTTTTCTTCGGCCGAAACATTAAAATGCGATTTTTTTTTTGTTTTTAATTCTAAAGGATTTTTGGTACAACGCAAATCCAAGCTGTATAGCCCAAATACAGCTGTGACGCGCAACAAAGCAATCGTGGCCAAAGGGGTATGATGGTATAGGTCCCGTGCGCGAGATACGGCTGAGTTCCCCTCGTCGCTGTGGTACTCGCCCTTGTTGCTGCTTTGTTGATTGCTCGTGTGGGTCCCAAACGAGGCATATTAATCGAATTGTGCTCTTGGCAACCGGGATTTGCGGCTTTGTGTGGAGGCGTATGAAAAAAAGTTCAACGGGTCGTGGCTATGGTGGCGACACAAGCCGAAAGGGAGACAAGAGCAGAAAAAAATTAATTCCAAAAGACTGAAAATTAGAATCAAAAAAAGATTAAAAAGCAGAATATCGGAACGGAGACGTGGAAACGGGTGAGAAGCGGAGAAAATCATGGGATCCGATCCGTAGCTCTGAGGAAGCGGTATGGATCACTACCCCACCGGTATATACCCCACGCTAGTACTACGAGTACTCTAGCACCATCTATAGCGCTGTAGTGGATCTAAACATGTGCTACCATGCGGTGACAATACACCGCATCTTCATCTCTACCGCATCTAGAAGACCCACAGATACAAAGACCCACACCAGAAGCAGCCTACAAAGACTCGCCACAGAGACTACTGTACAGACAACAAACACAAATATCATAACTGTGTCAGGAACATGACTCACCGCCCCATGTTTGAGCTCGACTGGTCACAGGTACCTTTTCATCCGCTTGATCGGAACCAAAAATCTTGAAACGGTATTGCTGTGAGGCTGTGGACAGGCAGCGGTCATCTTTGCGTGTCAACTGCACGTGTTCGGAGTCCGCCAGGTACCTCCGTAGAGTGCGTAAGTTGCTGTAGAAGAAGCAGTTGTACAGTGAGATACAGGCCCCATACCAGCGTTGCAGTTGTGCTGTTCTCAAATGTCCTGTTAGTCACTAGGACCCCCACTCGTACTGGTCACCACCACAATGTTTCCCGCTCAAACCCTACCTTATATCCTTCTTTTTTTGTATTTGCAAGTCACGCTCTACTCTCCGCCAAGTCTAACCGAAACGCAGACCACGCACCTTATTTGAAAAATCTCCTTGTTATGCACGTCTGACAAAAATGCAATCACCATTACCTGAAACCTAATCCGACTTATGGACCCTGCATTTTTGGCTGGACCGGTGGCTAGAGAAAGAGGGACAGATATATATATACAGTAGCGGTGCGCAGTTAGTGCACTCCACCAAGATTACTAACCTACCCCACACAACCATGTCCGTTTCCGTTTCCTACAACGAGACCCATCTGGATCTCCCTCACATGCCCTGTGAAGAATACGATGATCGATTACATCCCAGTCGCAGCTCCACTTCGTCCGTGGCTCCCTCAATTGCCGCTAGCACTCGTTCAAGAGCTTCCACCATCACATCGTCGTCTGCCAGATCCACTTCCACAACCGCCACATCTACTTTCGACCCTTCGTTACCATCGTTCGAGGAGGCTGTCAACGAGCAGCTGGCCCTCACCATTGACTACACTCCTACCGTTACCGTCAAGTATTCCAAAAGCACACGAGTCAAGAAGCTGACCGCGACGCTGGTCCGTCACGTAATCGAGCCTGGACTTGCCCAGACCGACGAGGTTGTCGCTCAATGGGATCTTCTCTCTGGCCGAGATGAGCCTACCGAGGGACCCATTGCTGATCTCGCTACTCCTCTCACAGTCGAGCCTTCCACTCATGCATACAACCTCAAGTGCACTCTGCCTGCTAGATTACCCGAAACTGCATCCCACAAGTCCTCTCGACTGTGGTACACTCTGGATACCCGTGTTTCTCGAAACAAGTCCTTCTTCTCGACTGCCGGTCATGTGGACTACTCCGAGGAGATCATGATGGCCCGAAACACCCAGACTGACGCCCAGACTATCCTGCCTGTCTCTGCATCTGTTCCCTGGCTCAACAAGCTCAAATACTCGGTTTCGTACCCCCAGCGACACATTGCTCTGCAGGAGGGTATGGAGATTCCCATCAAGCTGACCACCACTCTGTTTGAGAAGCCCATCCGACTGAACTCCATCAAGTTTGCCGTTTCGCAGACCTGCAACTCCAACGCCAAGGATAAGCAGCAGACTGACCTTCTTAACGACTACTCTAGCCGACACATGACTCCTGATCTCGCTGAGCTCGACGAGATGGAGCTCAACAACGCCCGAGAACAGGGCTTTGATGTTGAGACCACTTTCCTGGACTCTACCCACAAGGGTAACCTTCTGATCCCTGGATCTGAGGAGACTGTCCTCGAGTACACTCTTAAGCTGGACGCCAAGACGATTCAGAAGCTGTCGGCCTCTACCTCCTACACCCATCCCCTGCATGTGGTGCACAAGCTGTTCACCTCGCTGCGATTCTCGTACCTAGCCCCCACCGACAAGCCCAACCAGAAGAAGCGACGATACTTTGACGTGTCTATCTCTACTCCCCTGGTGCTTTCGCGAGCCAAGGACGACTTTTTTGCTGCTCAATTGAGCGCAGCTTCCAGCAGAGCCTCGTTTGACTACGACGACTTCCTGCTGTGCGAGTACCCTCGACTCAAGGAGAACACTGTGTTTGAGAACGACTTTGCCAACGACTCTGCTCCTTCCTATGACTCTTTCATGGCCCAGGCCGCTGCTGCTGCTCAGGCTGCTCCTCGAACCTCTCTTGATGACGAGGCTCCTGAGTGGTCTTCTCCTAACGACGATTCGGATTCCGACTCCGATTCCGACTTTGAGAGCGATTCTGCTCCCGTGGCTCCCATTGCCATCCCCCAGCGAATCACCCATACCAAGCAGCCCTTTACTGCCTCGCTTCCCAGCTACTCCTTCGCCCAGAACTACTAACGACCCAAAAGCTAACTATAGATGATAATGATTAATGATTGACTGAATTAAGTGATGTGACAGTAGACAGTGAAAACCAACTAATTGTAGAATCCGTGCTCATGAGACACACCCCCTCCAATGTTACATTTCTTGCATTCGCTCTTTTAATTTCCACATTCGGCCATCGGACCAAGGTTCCGTGTATTGGAAACCATATTGGGGATAACAAATCTTTCCAGTTATTACGCACGAAATATTTCAAACAAGGTTGAAAAACGTGTGTCCATCAAACAGTGGCGCAGCAAATATGGGCTGAATTTTGAATTTCCGGCAACTGCTGCAAATCGACGTCACCAGGCAGAGCAAGTGGAGCGCAAATCGCGGAGCAAGAGCAAGATCTTCACCAGTTTTGCTTTCGGGATCTCATCCGACACAAGTGTTCCGGTGACCTTAACAACCTACTTGGCTCGATGGTCGATGGTAAATGGGTCGATTGCTTTGCTCAGAGATAGAGAATGACGTAGACGTACATTATCGGGTGATATACGAAGAGCGTTGGCGAAGTGAGGCAGTATTAGAGAGATGGTGGAGACTGTGGCTACAATGGTGCCTGGATTATGAGTACACACGCGGTTAAGTGGATCCTCTGGTTGTGGTCTCATACGCCTCAACTAAATGACGCATCTTAAACGAGTATATTCACGAGATGTTTCAGATCGAAACGAGGGACCATGTGCAAGGGAGCATAAACACGAGGGAACAAATTTGTACGTACGTTGTGGCAGTTGGTTGTTTTCGATCTGTGGCTGCTTAGACAGCTTCATGTAAAACAACGATCTTCTACAGCACTTCGATCACATGATATATTACTCCCTAAGATGTGATGTCTCGTTCCTGTAGAGGATGTACATACTCCTCTAATTAGATGATATGTTCCACTAATGACATGATCTGTACTTCGAAGATAATCTACTTCTTCAGAACATCTGCTTCGTCAAATAATATTCTATTCGCTTAAATGATCCTCTGCTTGTAAATCTATCACCATGAACTTCAATTCCATCAGATGTTGCACTACAGTACCGGTACATACCAGTACAAGTAGTTGTACTCTCAGATCAATGCATGTCATTAAGTACTTTACCAATCCTTATGTCAAATATCCTCTCATATAGGACCACATGCAAACCACCACGAGGGACAGGGCGCCCCAGTTCCACTCCATTTCGACAATAAGCCACACCCAGAGAGTGCCCAAGGGAGGAGCTCGTTTCATCACAGCCATGTAGCCCTGTTCATTGGCAGCGTAAAGCACGTAGCAGCCAATTGCGATAGATGCAGCGAAAGTGACGACTCGGAAGATTCGGATTCCCCGAGGCAATTGTCTGTCGTCCTCAATCTGACCTCGTTGCAGCTTACTAATGGCGTTCACGTAAGGTGCACAGAAGGCATGTAAACCGGCCAGCACGGGTATCGATGTGAGCGACCGTTTGGCAGCAGACACGATCACAGACAGCTCCTGTCTTCTGATCTGAATACTGTGTGAATCGAGATCTCCTCGTTTGGGAAACGGTTGGCCGTAAATAGCAGGATCCAGGTCTCCTCCTCCGTACTGCTTTTGAACCAGCACGTCCAAAACCAGGTGTACGCTCATCAGGGGGATCAGGTACATGCAAAAGTCGAGAAACTCGAACCATTTCGAGTCCGTGGGGATACCTGTATCTTCTTCGTCTTCATCCTCAGCATCATCGTCATAAACGTCGTCCTGGGTTCGAACAGCAACTTTTCTGTATCGGAGCGGCTTTCCGTCCTTGGAGGTTCGAGGGGGCTGCGGTTTATAGACAGGAATGGGTTTTCCCTTGGCTTCCTTTTCAGATTGCTGCTGTTTGAGCGAATCAATCTGGTCCATGAGGGTCGGTCCTGAGGCTCCCCTGGTGGGCATTCTCAGCGGAATTTTCATTCCATCGAGCTCAATGGTGTCTCCCTCGACTTCTTTGATTTCGACCTTGGGCGCCATGGCGAACAACGAGATAAAATAACGGTGGTTTCCTTAGGTCAAGTTGATGTGTTGTTTTGATTCTGTTATCACAACTTTATCGTGTAGGTGCATGAGTAGAGTGGGATGTGGAAGAGGTCGTCTTGGGATAGGAAGCGGGGTATAGAGAATTTGAGTGGTTAAATCAATTGTTTGTGCTCTGTTAATCTGATGTTTTTCTTCATTTTGTCATTTCCCCAAGTTCTTCACCCCGCACTACTCTCTCACTTCCACTTTCCGTTTCGCACTAAAGTACCGAAACGGGGTTGAAACGTAATCACCAACATGGCCAACTTACAGCACTGTAACTTCACTACCGTTCGACATGAGACTGGCAACACTCTTTCTGCTGCTACTGTCCGCCCTGGTCTGTGCAAAACCAAAGTCCAGGAGCTTCGATAAGGACTTTGTCAGCTTGCAGGACTTCATGTATGGCAGGGTGCCCTTGTTAGGAGGAGGGAACAAGTATGCACAATACAGAGGAAAGCCGTTGGACTTTGACAACTCGGTGAGAATTCTGGCTGCCAGAAGATGCGGCATTTACATTGACAGAAAGGAGCGGTACTCGGAAGACAACTATGTCGGTTTAGCCACTCTGTCGCAGTTTGTCTACCAGGCTCTGTTGGATGGAAAGTGTGGAGAAGCCAACTATGCATACACGGCTTTTTGCAACAATGGAGATAGGGAGGCGATTAACGTCAAGAAGCCGAAAAAGCTGATTGAGGCGCTCAAAGTGCAACTGGAGGCAAACAGACAGCTGACAGGCCGAAGAGAGAGGTTCACCAGTGATTACGAGGAGTTGGACAAGATCTACGAGAAGCTGTACAAAGACAGTCTGTGGTCATGGGCTTATATTTACGAGTGGATGGCGTTTCTAGTGACGTCTTTTTATGGCCTGGTGGTGTTCCTCTAGGGGTTTAGACCGGTTTGTTTAGAATGTATACTATTTATTTATAGAGAACTGAGTGTACCTGTAGGTAGAAGAGGACTTGAACGTGCCAAACTATTAAAAGTAGTCTGTACCGTATTCTTAGCAAGGGATATAGGAAACGCATATGTTACGTAACTGCCCTGGTATGTTTCTGACGTCACTTCTATGGGATGTGTAACTATAGCCTCACGTCTCTTCTCTTCTCCTTCCTATGAGCGGGTATAGAAATGACACTGTAGTGGTTTATACAATATATACTTGTTGGCAGTGGGATCCAGTACTTGTAGCTAGTAATCTGTTCTCTCTCACCATTTTTGGTCATCTTTTGTCTTCTACAAGTACCTGATGTTCTATGTCTTACAAGACAGCACCTTACTAAGCCAGATCAATACAGGAGGGCATCGAAGAACTGGAACATACTGAAGCTGATGTCGAGATGGCCAGTACGAGTAGTTGAATTTGAGCACCATGATCGTTGAAAAAGCTATCTCCTACACACAGTGATTTCTACTTGTTGTACATACATTATATTCCACTTCATAATTCACCTTCAACGGTAAATCTCTAAAAGCTCAGTCAAGCAAGAGCAACAACTCATCTACAACTTCAAACAACGGACACTCGTCACATGGCTAAAAACACAGAGAATAATTTTATTGTAATTTTACACGTTTTCGAGTAAAGTACACTTAGTCGAAAAGACCGAAGCCCATGTCGTCATCGGACTCCTCCTTCTCCTCAACCTTCTCCTCCTCAGCGGCAGCGTCGCCAGAGGCGGCAGCAGCACCACCAGCAGCAGCGGCGGCACCGGCGGGGGCAGCGCCGACGTTGAAAGCGGTGAGCAGCTCGTTCAGGTCCTTCTTGGCGACGGCCTTGGCGAACAGGTCAACCCAGATGGGCTCCAGACCGCTAACACCGGCCTCGGAGAGGATGGTGTTGAGCTTGTCGGCGGTGATCTCGACCTCGGCGTCAGCGAGAATGAGGGCGGCTGGGTTAGTATAAGAATGGAAGCATTTGGCTTGGTTTAGAACGACTTTTGATTTGATTTGATTTGATTTGAAATTTGGCCTCCTTCACGATCCGATCTATCGATTCTAGAGCGATAAAATGACTTAACGAGTCAAAACGACAATAAAACAGCTTATCCAACTTGTCAGATATCACACAAACCGTGTCCAAACGTTCAACTGGTATCACAACTCGCATTTTAGGTCGCTCAAAACTTCAGTCGTAAAAATCTCCCCCTAGGTCGAAAATCGCAAATCTCGTTGAATCCGGGCAAATCGCATCTCAAAATCAAAATCGTCGGTTCTGCAGTTCGTTAGCACTCACCGTAGGCAGCAGCAGACTGTGACATTATTGTTGTGTATGGCGAGAAAAGTCGTGATGGTGAAATTCAAAGTAGCCTGAGAGGGTGGTACGCATTGGGACAACTCTATTTGGCAAAAACACGTGACTCTACCTAGGGTTAACCCTATGCGCTACACCTGAATATTGCGATGCAGGGTGCTTGGGAGTTGGGAAGATGACTAAGCGGGAGGAGGAAAGCGGTGTAGAATGCGATGGAGTTGGTCAAAATGATTTTTGAAAACAGATATAGAGACACAGAGCTTGTAATAATCTTCTTGTGTTTTTATTTCTACCAAAAGGCCATTTTTCACCTCTGAACTAACTTGCCTTTGGTAACTGCTGAGATTAATCAAGAGAGATGAAATCTGGACCACCATTAACGGTGTTCCAAGTGTGCTAGGGACAAGTGAAGTATATTGATCGGTAGCGACGGACGGTCACATTACAGTGTAGCTTCAAAAACGGTGTCTTACCTATCATTATTGGCCATCTTTGATACATTATCTCTGGTCACCGATGCTTAACTGTCCAGCTGGGCTTGTATTGTTAAAATCACGAATAACTGTCAAAAACAATTTATTAAAGCACTATCAACGACACTTGATCGCTATCAAAGAGCTTTATCAACCATACTAAGTCGCGCCTCTCTCTACATCTAAGTATTACAACATCTTCGATACTCTTATTGAGGCGTCCCTTTTGCACTCAACATCAACAATTCTAGAACACCTGACGTTCTTTTTTCAGTTCTTAAATAATGTTAGTCTGCTACATGGTCCAGACTTCGGTAAAGTTGCGCTTTCCCTTGGTTTCGGGGACAAACTTGACCACCAGGGCCAGGTAGGCGAGACCAAAGACGCTGAATAAATAAAAGGTGGCGCCGCCGAGACGGGCGTTCACCATGGGGAAAAAGTAGCCGACGGCAAAGGTGACGATCCAGTTGGACGTCATGCCCACGGACTGGCCCACTCCCACGCAGTTGGGCTCCACCAACTCGGAGACCATGAGGAAGGGGATGGGACCCAGACCGATGGCGAACGAGACGACAAAGAGAGCGGCTGCCAGAGAAGAGACAAAGGGCCACGAGTTGATGATTCCTGTAGCCACCAGGGCTGCACTGACAGACATGCCAAAGATTGAGTAGAGCAGGAGTCGTTTTCTGCCCAAAACGTCAATGAACCGAGACGCTCCTACTGTCACAACGGTTCCCAGGATTGAAATGAACACGTTAACCAGCGTGGAGTACTTGGGGATGATCTGGCCGAGAATTGACACGCCGTAGAACATGATGGAGTTGATTCCACAGAGCTGCTGGGCGGTCATGATGATCAGAATTGCCAGCAGCGGCTTTCTGTATGGTTTTCGAGTCAGGAACGACTTGAGCGACACTGGTTCAACGTGGTTAGCTGAAGCAGCGTTTGCGGGTGCCATAAGTTGGTCACTTTCAAACATGACGCTTTGTAGCTCCTTCTGCCACTCTTCGACCTCTCTGGCAGCTGTAGCTCTGTTCTCTCTCAGTCTGGCAAGAATGGCCGTGGCTTCTGTCGCTCTGTTCTTTGAAACGAGCCACTTGGGCGACTCTGGAATGAACGCCAAGCTCGCGAGGTTGACGAGACCCAGGAAGAAGCCAATGATGAGAATGTATCTCCAGGACTGAGAGATTATGAGTCCTGCCACCTGAGCAGAGACGATTCCGATATTCACGGAAATCTGACTCAATGCTCCAAACATGCCTCTCAGGTTATGAGGCGCGATTTCGTTGAGAAACAGCGGAGTCACTACAATCGCAGCACCTGCTCCGAGACCCGAAACAAACCGGCCAAACGCCAGGGTGTTGGTATTGGTGGCATTGGCCATAAACAGCGGTCCGGCAATGAAGGACAGCGTGTTGAACAAAGACACCTTCTTGGGTCCGTATTTAGAGGCTGCCATTCCAGCCAAAAGCGCGGAAATCAGACCTCCCACAGAAAAAGCCGCGGTAACATAGCCCACATCTCGAGGATGGAGGTCGATACAGTCTGTGGCATTGTCGTGGCAAATAATCACGTCCAGGGGGGCATTGAGCTCCGCCACGTGGTAGCCAAACTGCAGGGTCCCCAGGCAGGCCACAAAAGCCATCCAGTAGATCATTTCTTGCCGGGTGTTGTACTGCAGAATGCTTTTGAAGTTGGGCTGTTTCAGCAATGTGGGAGACGACATGTGAGATTATGCGCAATTGAGTTATGTGGGGGTGGGAGTGGCGAGTTTTATATGATTGGGGGTGAACGTTTAGCGGGAAATTCGGAGACTGTGAGACATTTATAGGACGGTGGGTGTATAGGTGGTTTCTATGTGAGGCTCTATGGGCTAGTTATTTGGTTACGTGGGCAGCACTGTGGGCCGTGTCGTAGTTCTGGAGGTAGCATGACGCGTTTCTTAGCTTAAAGGTGTGCTTTAGTTGAAGATTTGTTAGACTATGCAGAAAGAAGATAGTGTCAAAATAGCTCACCAAATTGAGACACAACTTGCTATTTAAAGGTCAATCTTCATTCTGGTGCTATTTTGAGGCTGACTATCGGTCAATTTGACCTGTTTCGTCTCCTTTTGGTTCGTTGAGTGTCTTTGTCACTGTTCATCTTCAATATCACCATCCAGTTGTTCATGCACACCCCAAGGAACGTGCACATAGGCCATGACCTGAAATTCTTCCAAATTTGGAATTCTTTGCCGAATTTGCTCTTGTCTTAATTCTACTTGTACGCAAATTTGCGCGTCCTCTCGTCCCATTTAACCCCACATTTCTCCCCCATACGTCATTATTATCAGTTACCATACCTCACCTCACCAATTAACATTCTGAATAAAGTTGCGACATCCCACTGCATTAAAATCGTCAAGTCCAACATCAGACAGACAAAAATGTGGTGGGGTAAAAAGGACGATAAACCGGATCAGCCGGACAAACCGGAAACACCAGCAACCAATGCTTCATCCGAACAGGCGGCCAAGGAGGCTATCAACCGACAGGCTCCCATCACAACCGAGGCTCCTCTGACAAAGGAGGAAAAGAAGGCCGAACAGGAGGAACGGGCTGAAAAATCACAACAGGCAGTCAGAGATATGTTGTCGTACAAACAGCAGGATTCGACGCAACGGTTCAACACCAAGCCCGAGGCTCGAATTCTGTCTGTCGTCATTGCCACCACTTCGTTTGGCTTTCTTTCAGGCTTCTACACGGGCTATAAACGGAACGCTCTCCGATTTCTGGCAGAAAACTCCCACAGAATGCCCAAAACCGTTCAGGGATGGTACTACTACCACAAGAACAAGAACTATCACGTGCTTTCCGGCGGAATGGCTCTGGGATTCAAGTACGCCGCTACTATGACCACCTGCGGTATTGCATTCTTTGGCATGGAGGCTTATCTGGACCATGCTCGAGGCACCATTGATTTCTTCAACACTCTGGCATCCACCCTTGCTGCGGGATCGGTGTACTCGCTGTGGTACCGACTGTCCAAGCAGCAGACTCTTAACACGCTGAGACGAGGAGCTGTGGCTGGTCTGGCTCTAGGTCTGGCTCAGGATGGGCTGAGATACGTGAGAGGTAACAATCTGTGGTACCTGCCTCGATCGTTCGACCATAAGGAGAAGCCAGCGGAGGAGGTTATGCATGCGTAAACGGGAAGGAGAGGATGGTGTTGGTGATGGACAGAAGAGCTGTGTCCTGCAAACGTATCATGAGCCTCTGAGCTTGATGACGTGTGACGAATTGTAAATATTTGGTAATGTACCTATCTATATGTATTCTGCCGTGGTAATTAGTTACTGACGATCTTTAGTTACTGCGTGATTGGGTTGGAAGTCTTGTAGGCTGAAGGAAGGGGTAAGGAACCTCATGAAACACTGGCATCACAGGTCTACAATTTGAGCTGTGAGAGCAAATGAGAGTGAACAAAATTCAATGATGAACTTCCTGCCTGGATTGTATGCTCCTTAATGGTAGTTATCAGGTCAAGAAAGGGTGTCGTAGAGTCAAAGACTCAATCAAGAAACAGCTTCAAAAAGACAATCAAGTCATTGTTAGGCGATTGGAAATCACAAAATTACAGCAAATTTTTTTCAAGAAAAAATAGAAAATCAAGGCACTACAATTCTACAAGTACAATCACAATCTACAATACACTTGTATCGGGTGGGACTCTTTGGTCCAGATTTATTAACCCAAGAGGTTCGGCTCGTGGCCTAATCCCCTTCAACTAAATACTGAGGTTCAGTCAGCCTACATCCTCATTTCAGAGGTTCAACTGCTTACATCCTCACACACATCTGAGTGTTGTTTGTTTCGACATCTGCAACGACGTTCTGACAATCTGGCTCTGGTCGGGACTCTTGATCGCTCTGGCTCTTTAGCCTAAAGGCACTGGCTGGACTCTCTTAAAAGGACTCTGGCTCTCTTGTATCAATCGGGCGTTTGGCACTTATTGGTTCTATGCACTTACTGGCTCTTTGCTCCGCATTGTGTCAGTTCAAATAGCTCGGGCGTTTGGCTCTTAGTGCCTCTGTAGGGACTTACAGGCTCTTTGCTCCGGCTTGGGTCAGCTTCTGGCGTTTGGCACTTATTGCTCTTTGGACTCACTGGCGCTTTGCTCGGTGCTTGGTAATCGAACGGCGTTTGGCACTTATTGCATCTGTGGACTCACTGGCTCTTTGCTCTGTTCTGGGCTCTGGTTTTTGGCTCTCATTGCCTCGATGGGACTCACTGGCTCTTCACTCCGGCCTGTAGCTCTGGAAGGCGCTGGCTCATGGCTCTGGCTCAACTCTGGCTTGTTGCTCTTTGGCGGCTCTGGCGTTCGCTCAGACTCTGGCATTTCAGCTCTTTGGTCGGCGTTCGGCTCTGGCTCTTGTAACACGTGTTGCATGGCTCTTTTGACCATTCTCATGGCGTCTGTCTTGCAGATCTTTGCTCTAGCGCGTCTCAGTGCTTCTCGGCTTCTTTCAGCGTCTCAGCATCTTCTCAGCTTGTACCTGGCCGTCTCGCGACAGTTGGCTCTTTGGGGCGGCGCTGGCGTCTATGGCTCGGGCGCTTTGCTCAGGTAGGTTGACTAGGCGGCTCTTGTCGATTCGGTGGCTCTGGCTGGGCATTTCAGCCTGCTCTGGCTCTTTACCTGGCGGCAAACAGGGCATCTCAGCCTCTGGCTCTTTGCTCATGGCGTTTTTCAGCACATGGCGTGTCCATCCTTGTTTCTCAAAGGCACAGACTCTTTGCTCAGGTGGTAATGTACTCGCTGGGGCGTTTTCACTGCACAAAGCTCTCGCACATTCTCTCCATGTCCAAACTCATACATGTTTTTCAATGCGTCATTGCCTGGAGGAGGATAGTTCTCGTAACCAACTCATACACGTTTTTCAGTGCGTCATTGCCGGAATACTGGTACCAACTCATACACGTTTCAGTGCGTCATCGTCTGATACCCAGGAACTCTCTTGACCGGACTCATGATGTGTTTTCCATGCAGGGCACATTTAAAACCCCTGGGAGCTACCCAAACTCAAGCGGTAAACTGTCTCGGTGAACATAGAGGCTAGCGAAACCTCAAAATCAGACACCTTCATCAATCAGCACCATCGTAGCATGTAGTTAGGACAGGTTTGTTTCTCAGCTCCAGCTTGCTCAGCGGGCTATACCACACCTTCCGTCCATTTCAGAGAAGGCACCGGATCCTTTGCAGGTGCTAGCTGCCCAGAGATCGGTCGCTTCTGCTGTTCTAGAGAGGGGCCAGAGGGGGTTTATATATTCTTTGGAGATGGAAAAAGGTTTGAAAATGGGCTGGAAGTGGCAAACAAATTGCCTGAAATATGCAAGTCGCGAGTTTGAGTTGGAGGTCGTGTGCAAAAATGGGGTTAGCGAGAATCCGGTTTGACGACGATTCGGAGAACCTAGAGAAAAAAGAGCTACAGCAGGTGACCCCTTGAGCTTTTCTGATCACTTTTATATAGCTCCGGTTCAGATTGGGCCAATATTCCCTTCCCTATCACCTCTTCAACCCCAGATCACGTAATTTTTTTAGGTTTCGGGGGTGGAAAGAAAATATTTTTCGAGGAGAAATGGAATGGTGGAGAACATTCCATGAGAGAAAATTCTTGGAGAAGCTCTGGAAGGGGTGGACAATACCTCGGGATGGCTGGACAGACTCAAATCTGACAGTTCCATGGAATTCCAGGCCTCTAACTCTGTCGTTCTGATGCACCCCTTTCAGGCTGGTATGCACAGTCCAAAAGGGAAGTCTCTGGAATGCAGCAATAAAAGTCCATGTCAAAAGTCATCATTCGTTAATTATATGCATCCCCAGTTTATATGGTCTATCCTAGTCGCCGATGCTTAATAAGCAGACGAGTCAAGCTCTATGTTCTCGACAAAGCTCTATAATCCTAGCCCACTGCCCCTTAGTAAACAAGAGAATGACCCTTGTACTTGTACTTGGGCAGAGTCTGGTCGACCTTGACGTCATCCTTCTTGAGCTCCTTTCGCTTAGGGAAGCCCTTGAAAGACTCGGCGTAAACACCAACAGAGTGGGCAATCAGCTTGGTGTTGACGAGCCAGGCCTCGTAGGAGGGGTTGCTGAGATCGTCACACAGCTGGTGGTAGCATGGATCGTACCAGTCGCCAGCCTTGCCTCCGAACTGCTCCACTTCCTCCTCAGTCTTGACTCCCTCAGCTCCAGTGGCGATTCCTCCACCAGGAATGCCGTTCTCAATGAATCCCACGTAGTCAGATCGGCCGTCAAAGGGAATGAAGGTGTAGTTGAGTCCCTGGTCCTCGTAGAAGTCAATGTACAGCTGCTTGAGCTCCTCGGATCCCTCAGGGTTCTCCTTGTTGTTGGCGTCGTAGATCTGGTATGCATAGTTGGGAGAAGCCATCATATCGTAGTCCATGAACAGTCGGATCTGCTTGTTCTCCTCGGGAGTCAGGTGGTTGGCGTAGTAGTTGGAGCCAAGAAGTCCTTCCTCCTCAGCAGCCCACCAGGCAAATCGCACCTTGTTCTTGACCTTGAAGTTGGTAAGGGCAACGGCAGTCTCCAGAAGAGAAATGGTTCCAGAACCGTCGTCGTTAATACCAGGACCCTCAGTCACAGAGTCGGAATGAGCTCCAAGACAGACCACGTTCTCAGGATCGCCCTCAATGGTCTCGGCAAGAACGTTGTATGTCTTGACAGTCTTGACGTATCCATCGACATAAGCAGAGCCCTCAAGATGGCCCTTCTTGGCGAGCTTCTCAATGTACTTGACACCGTCGTTGTTGGAAATACCAAAGGTAGCGACATGGTGCTCATCAGGCTCACCAAGAGTGCCGGAAACGGTGTTATCTCCAGGCTCAGAGTCGTAAATGACACAAGCAATGGCACCTCGTCGTCCGGCGTTGGCGCTCTTGTCGCCAAAAGGACACGTTCCTCGTTTAACAAGCACAATGGTGCCCTTGACGTTCTCAAAGTCGTTCACATCGCAACCCTCGTTCAGTGCAACCGTGATGTTTCCGAAAACGGGTTCTCGATCGGGAGTTCCGGGAGTCAGCGAGAAGGGAGCACTAGACTTGGGAACCTCGCCTCCAATCACCAGTTTACTCTCGAGAACGTTTCCAGCAACTGCATTGAAGGGCTGCATGCTCAGCCGGTAGTAGTTGAACTTCTTGAGACTGTCAACGATATACTTGAGGGTCTTTCTGTGGCCTTCGGAGCCGATGACTCGGGTGGGGTGGCCAAACTCCTTCTCGGATCTCTCGGCAAACTTGAACAGGTCTTCAGCTCGACTTCTGAGGCCTTTTTCGTTGATGTGCTTTTGCAGTTCCTCCGAGGTCACCAGAGGTTTGCCCTTGTGGAGCTCCATGGGGTTCTGTTCAGGAATAAAGGCGGCTGTGGCCAGCGAGGCCGCCGCGGCAAGAGTGAAGAACTTCATCGTAAGGTGTTTTCACGGTGTGGAGGGGAGATGGAAGAGTCAACAGTGGCTTGATAAGACGGCGTCATAGATCATGCATGTGAGTCAATATACTTTCGAGACTGACGCCCAATCGGGACCTATCAGGAGATAGAGTTTGAAGAAGGGAGAATGATGACGTCAATAGAAACAAGTGGAGACATGGGAATGGGTTGAAAAATTGGCTGTGAGGTTATGACTGTGCGGTAATCAGATTACGAGCTTTAAAATCACTTTTGGGCCTGTTTTTGCCACTTGATTGAGCCCCCTCTACCCGCCCGTTATCCCGCAAAGTTAAACGTCAGGATACACGCACACTGTTTATTATGGCGTCTTTATCTTGAAGGAGGGAATGTGGCAGGTGGGCATCATGTGCAAGCAAGTGATGTTAGTAAGCAGAGAAGGGTGAGTAATGTACTTGGGGATTAGTAAGGATATAGTTGATCTATGGAAGGCGTGACAAAGGAATTCCGAGTACCTGTACTGTAGTCTTAGTCACCCCAGCTATCTTCATGAGCCTCTGATAGCGTCGTAATCTACACTTGCGTTGGTCTGGAAGAATGTGATAGCACAACACACTGTTTCAGGACCCACTGCTACTCTTATAGACTCGATACAGACTGCCTGTGTTTGTAAAAATACATTATAAGTTATATCCCTTCCATCTTGATCCGATCTTCCGCCCCAACCCGATGATTGAGGAGTAGCGAGGGCTTTGAAGGGTGCAAAAGCAGTATAAACGGACATGATCGATGTAAGAGCGGTGCAGTAGGTGAGCGGGAGACCTCAGCTGGGCTATTTAGGTGATCAGTATAGTCAGAGAGTGAAGATCAAGGCCTTCATGACCATAACAAGTTGAGAGCCGCTCACTCACCTTGCAGCTCAGATATAGCAACAAGAACGACCAGAGCCTGATGCTTCACTTACTATCAGTCTCCTAACTCATATCTCCAACTTGCTTCCCACCTGCACAGCTTTTGTCCCCCATTTTTCATGTATCTCGGAGAAGGAGACTTTCTAAACCTCGGAGAAAGCCAGAATCAAAGAGAATGTAGATAAACGGAAGAGTCTGAACCGATCAGCAGCCGTATATATACCATGTTGCGGCTCCTTGCGGCGTTCAAACGCGTGAACCATCCGGAACATCTCTTCACTCAGTCATTGGCACATCCTTGGGTTCAGGTTCAGGCTCAGATTTGGTGTCAGGCTCAGATTTGGCGTCAGGCTCAGATTTGGCGCTCTCACCCTCTGCTGACTCATCCTTGGCCTCAGTCTTCTGTTCTCCCCCTGACATACCCTGTAGAACGTCCTGGATCTTCTTCTCCAGGGACTCATCAATCGCTCCATCAACATAGGCATCCACCTTGGTGTATACCGAGTCTTTGCCACTGGATCTGTTGATGGCTCCCTCGATCAGCGCAGCGCTCTTGCCTCGTCCTCGGTTCAGAACCTGCGGCTGGCTCTCAATCTCCTTGTCGACAATCTCCTGGATCTGCTGTCTGATGTCTCCATGGAGATCGGACTGTTTGAAGGCCGCCAGAGCCTCGCGTCGCAGCTCGTCAAACTTGCCCGATCGTCGAAACTCCTCCACCAGCTTGCGCGCGTCGGTCATTGTCGTGCCAGAGTCGTGGATCGGATCTCGGAACCGTGGTCGGAAATTCGGCACTAGACAACCAAACTTTAGCCTGCTTGGGACTAATTGAAACAATTTGGCAAAGTCTAAGAAGGAAGTGACAAAGTCTAACCAACATTATCTCAACGTGACCTTGCCTTGTCTCCAGCCGCTCTTCGGATAAGACAAGACCAGGTTCCGGCTCCCGGGTAACTCACGGAAAAAGTGCTGTGCTTAGCCGATAGCCAAGAGCATGGCATCGTATTCCAGCGTATCGCTAGCGAGTGCATGTCCCACAGTTTGAGCATATCATGATACCCCTCAAACTGCTTGACTGACAAGACAGCCTACAAGTACTTTCAGTTTGATGATACCATCTAGATAACTCAGATCTAATGATACCTCTCATACGATACCACCCTCCCCCAGCCGTGTCAAACTCTCTGCTTTACCTTGCGAATAACCTCCCTGACGGTTGCAGGTACCAGCTTCTCTGACGCAAGATTAGTCCCTAAAGGGCAATGTTGGACGTGAGAGAGCTCCGAAGTCGGGTTAGAGACAGTCATAGGGGTTGGATGTACAGTGTGTATTTATATGGTCGCTTTCTCCTTCGTTCTGGAGCTCTCTATTGCTACCAATCGTTCTCATGTCAGACCCAACACCTCTATCTCGAACTCAGACTTCTTACTCACTAAGGAGAACGGAAACAGCTTCGTCTCTGAGACGAGAACTGTCCCATACACCCAGTGACCCTGACTACAACGCTCCTATTGTCGATGGTACTGCAGAGTTCCCTGAAGAGTACACCATGGAGACTCAAACCGGTCTAGTTCCTCAGCGAGAGCTCAGAGAACTCAGAGGAACCGACTCTGACGAGCTCGAGAAGGGCGACTCTTCTTCCGGAGGTGAAGTTGAATACGTTACTTTTACCGTTAACGACCCTGACAACCCGCAAAACTGGAACAACAACACCAGATGGCTGTATACTCTCTGTGCCACGCTCACAGTTGTCTGTGTGGCCTTTGGTTCTGCTTGTCCTGCTGGAGCAGTTAATGTCATTGCTCGAGAACTCCACGTGGGTCCTGTTCCTGCCATTCTCTCTGTTTCCATGATGGTTATTGGTTTTATGCTGGGTCCTCTCCTGTGGTCTCCTCTCTCTGAGCAGATTGGTCGACGACCCGTCTACGCAGTCACCATGCTCATCTACGTCATTTTCAACATCCCCTGTGCTCTGGCTAAAAACATTGGCACTATGTTGGTGTGTAGATTCCTCTGTGGAGTCTTTGCTGCTTCTGGTCTCTCTAACGCCGGTGGAACTATCGCTGACTTGTGGAGTATCGACGAAAGAGGCAAGGCTATTGCCTTCTTTGCCGCCGCGCCTTACTGTGGACCTGTACTTGGTCCTATTGTTTCTGGCTGGATTGCTGTCGGAACTGACAAGTTTGAGCTTGTTTTCTGGGTCAACATGGCTTTTGCTGGCTTCACGACTATCGTCATTTCCCTGGTGCCCGAAACTTATGCCCCTGTCATCCTCAAGAAACGAGCCAAGAAGCTGAGAAAGGAAACTGGCAATCCCAACATTATGACTGAGCAGGAGGCCAAGAAGGCTACTTTGTCAGATGTCATCAAGGAAGTCCTTCTGCGACCCCTCTACCTCTGTGCCACCGAGGTTATTCTTGATCTGATGAACATCTATGTTGTTCTCATTTACGCTCTTCTCTACGCCTTCTTCTTCGCCTACCCTGTCATCTTTGACGAACTCTACGGCTACAATGACGGTATTATTGGCTTGATGTTCATTCCCATTCTCATTGGAGCTGCCTTTGCCCTCTGTGTCACTCCTCTCTGTGAAAAGAAGTTCAAGGCCATCTGTAAAGTGCGAAAACCCACTCCCGAAGACCGACTTCTTGGAGCCATGATTGGAGCTCCCTTCATCCCTATTTCGCTGTTCATTCTCGGAGCCACATCGTACAAACACATCATCTGGGTCGGTCCTGCTTCCTCTGGAATTTGCTTTGGTTTCGGCATGGTGCTGGTCTACTATGCCGTCAACAACTACATCATCGACTCGTACGCCAAGTACGCAGCGTCAGCACTTGCTGCCAAGGTCTTTGTGCGATCTGGAGGAGGAGCAGCCTTCCCTCTGTTCACCACTCAGATGTACAAGGCCATGGGTCTTCAGTGGGCCTCCTGGATGCTGGCCTTTGTTGCTCTAGCAATGGTAGCCATTCCCTACGCCTTTTTCTTCTTTGGAGGTCGTCTGAGAGCCCGATTTGTCAAGACAAACTACAACGAGTAGATAGTGGAAGTACACGACCACTCCTGATGCTCATATTGCATCCAACACACATAAAACCCCCCTCACTTAATGAATGACTAATGAACCTGATGCAAGTACAATAGCCAGACCTGAAAGCAATGTAAAGACCTGTAAGAAAAGCAACAACTGCGACTTGCGCAATCACACCACTGCTGTACACTTCCCTTTTGGATACTAATTACACCAATATACGTCAAGACAGCTGCACATCAGTTTGCGACTCGGGATTCGGCCGGGATAGATGTATGTTTATCCGAGACATGAGAGAAAGTGAAAAGTCATACGGAGGCGAGAAAAAGAAACATGTATATACAGTAACAGATTGATGGAACGATGAAAGAAAAAGAAAAGGCGAACTCTTCTTTGAACGAAAAAACCGCTTTTATTCTCATCAAAAGACTCTTGGCATCAAGTCGTTCATTAAACTCCTGCATTAGCGATAACGGTGCCGAGGTTAGAGAGAGTCCAAGACTGAGAGACACTTGACGTGTACAACCTGTCTGATACGGATACCATGGACGATACTAGCGAGACTCAATCAAACTGATGGTACCCTACAATCTCTATCTTCAAGAGACACCACTACAAGTAGCTATAGTTAAGCATTCTCTACAGAATGATTACTAAAGTGAACCAAGCCAGATAATCACACCACACCTCCAATTGGACACCAATACCAAGCTAGGCTCTCAAAAAGTCCATTTTGTCACGTGACTAAACAGGTTCGTCGCCAACGTCCCATACGCTTACTAATCGGCATTTATCCCACTATGCGGCTACAGTGCAGGAGGGCTGCAAGGGGAAGTCTTCTGCCGGGTAACTGCTTCATTTCCATCAGATAGGAAGGCGGTCACGTGCGGTCCTAACCGGCAGTTACAAGCCCAATTTTGGATGTTTCCGCCCACATTTGTCAAGTGGAGTCTGGTGGCAAGGGGCAATAGAACTCAATTCTGTTATCATTAGCTACAAGGTGTTTGGGGTCATTAGCGTGTACAGTGTGAGACGAAGGTGTGAAGGTGAGATGCAGACATGATAACGTGGAAATGAATGGAATAGAAATATATCTAGTAAGTGAGGGTGCTGTAGAATGAAGACAAAAGACAAAAGACAAAAGACTTATATTACACACACACACACACCACACAGGTGCCCTTTTCGACTCGTCCCCATTCACTCTCGTACCTTAAAGTTAACCCTTCACTCTGACACTCCGCCACTACACGTAAGGTGCATCACTTCACTCTTACTCTCACACGCACACTACACATAATGTCTTTCAATCTCAACGAGTCTCTCAACAGTCTGTCTACCACCTTCTCCCCGTGGGCCAAGCGAACCCAGCGAATGGTCCAGGAGAAGCTGGGCAACGTGGAGGATGTTACCGAGCTGCCCCAGGAGTACCTCGAGCTGGAGGCCCGAGTGGACGCTCTCAAGATTGTGCACCAGAAGCTGCTGGCCGTCACCTCCAACTACGAGAACGAGGGCTACGACTACCCCCCCAACCTGCGGGAGTCGCTGTCGGACCTGTCCAAGACCATCACCGAGAAGGTCCAGGGGCTGTCCCAGGTCTCTTCTGCTGCCGAGGCCCAGTCTGTTCTGACCACCCCCGGCTCCAAGAAGGACCCCAAGACCATGAACCACGCTCTTGGCCGAGCCGCTCTGGGCGGAGTGGCTGCTCTCAAGGAGGCTGGCGCTGACTCTGATGATCCCCTGTCTGAGGGTCTCCAGAAGTACGCCATTGCCGAGGAGAAGATTGGCGAGGGCCGTCTGTCCCAGGATACCCTGATTGCCAACAAGTTCAACGCGGCCTTCCACACGACACTCAACACGTCGCTGCAGTTTGCCGCCAAGGCCCGAGCCAACGTGCGAAACGCGCGATTGACCCTCGACGCCGTCAAGGCCTCCGCTAAGGCCGCCAAGCCCGAGCAGCAGGGAGCTGCCCGAGCAGAGGTCGAGCAGGCCGAGGACGAGTTTGTGGCTGCCACCGAGGAGGCCGTGGGCGTCATGAAGAACGCTCTGGACACCCCCGAGCCTCTGCGAAACCTGGTCGAGCTCGTCTCCGCACAGCTGGCCTACCACAAGCTGGCCTACGAGACTCTCAAGGACCTGCTCCCTGAGGTCGAGGAGCTGCAGACCACCCAGGAGACCAAGTACCGGGAGTCGCGAGAGGCTGCCATTAATTAAGTAAATGACGACAAAAATAATGAGTGTTTGATGAACCTGGGAGTGACTGTAGACATGTATGAAGCTGTAGGAGAAGTGTATGTATATACTGCAGAATACGTGTATTGTACGTAGAGAACGTGTTTCTGTATTTATTCAACCAATTGATTCGTAATAGGCCTTCTTCTCATTTCTCAATCCTTCATGCACGATCTATATGGAGTACATCGTGGAGGCATGGAAGGTGAGGGAAGGTGTATTTGAGAGGGATCTACAAAAAGCCGGTAAACGTCAATTGCGAAGAAATGTGGAGAATTGAGATATGCGGTGCTTCAATTAATAGATGACACGTTTGTCAGTTGTGAAACTGGTCAATTGTAGTTGGTCAATTGGTGTTCTGTCACAGTTTAATGTTATAGTATTGTGTCATGCTGAAGGTATAGTCTCAACTCAACTCCCTTATCGTTCCTTTCAATCGTTAATCATTATGTTACATTCTATATTACTCCTCCTTCTTCTCCTCCTCTTCCTCCTCTTCATCCTCCTCCTCGTCTTCATCATCTCCAACGTACTCCACCTGCCACTCGGCAGAAATATCCCATCGAGAGCCGGGGGCGTTCTTGGACACGTACTTGACAAACTTAAGAATGCCCTTGTCTCGAACAAAAATGTTGAGAGTGTTCCAGGAAGCCTGAGAAGTGAGAAGAACAGGATCGTCTTCTTCTTCATCGTCTTCATCCTCACCCTCCTTGGCCTTGGCACCTCGATAAACAGCCGGATCGTCATCGGCATCTTCATCCACAGCCATACACAGCTCGTAGCCTCCGTACTCTCCATCTTCCCAGCCCTTTGTAGGAGTCAGACAAAGAGTAGCCTCCAGGGCGATATCAGACTCGTCCTGGGCAGTAGCAAGGGTGAAATCAAAGCCAGGTCTGAACCGTCGAGCGATGATGTTCTCAGACTTGAGAGCCAGAGAAGAGATTCGCGAAATCCACCGTCGAAGAGCACCAGACTTGAACAGAGCAGCAACCTCAGAAACCTTGGAAGTAGCAGCCTTATCGGTGTCCTTGAGACCCGAGAGAATCTTGTCAGAGTACTCGAAGCCTCCGTTTTCGTCAGGTCGGACAGTCACCTCCTCTTCTCCAACCTCAGGCTCCTTATCGACCTCTTCAGAGCCGTCCAGGTACATGTATCGGGCCTTGTGGGGAGGTCTAGCGAGTTTCCAGGGCAGAACAATCTCTTCAGACACCTGGGGAATCTCCTTGGGAGGTCTGGAGTCCTCAGCATCAATGGTCTTCTTGAGAACACCGGCGTAGTCAGCGTTCAAAAAGTCCTTGATTTCAAGCTGAGAGTTGGTGCAGAAGAGATCGTTGAGCTGCTTGACAGTCTTGATGGTCAGCAGATGAGGATTGAGGTACTTGCTCAGGTACTTGACGTCATCTTCAGACAGGAACAGATCATCGTCGTCCTTAGGACCTTCCTTGAGATGAGCAAACTCGTCTTCGGGAACCAGACCGGGAGTTCGCTTGGGGAAATCGTGTTCTCTGAGACTCTTGCTGGTCAATTGCTTGAGAGAAGACAGAGCCTCAGTCTCCTCCTTCTCACCCTCAATGTATCCCTCTTCTCCAACGTCAGGAATATGGAACCAGCCAGAAATACTCATTCGCGGCTTGTCAACGTACACCTCCTCGACATCGTGGAAAGAAAGACCCGGCTGGATCTTGAACAGAGCCATTTGGTTCCAGGCAGGAGGAATGGATACAGTCCAGTCAGAAGCAGGAACATTGGGTCGAATGGTAGGGAACAAACGAAGAGCTCCTCCCCAACGAGGGTTCCATGGCTCGTCGGGATCGGGCAGGTACAAAATATAAGAGATTCGTCGAGTGCCAATGACGTCATCGTGGTTGAGCAAGTGACAGCTCTTCTGGTACACGTTGATGCTCATATCCTGCTTGGAGCCGGACAAATGGCCTGCTCCAGTGATGTACGACATGAAGTGTCGGAATTCTCGCGAATACATGGCGTTTCGCAGCTTGAAAAGCGAAGGCAGCGTTCCAAGCTCCTCTTCACTGAGTCCTGAAAGGTTGGCAAGATCTCCAGTCTGGAACACCTTGTAGATGTCCGTTTCCTTCCGGGTAAAGTGCACGCCCTCCATAATCTCCTTGCGCACGCTTCTGAGCAGCTCGTCGTCAATCAGCTGGGGGATAACACCGTGCTTATAGGGTCCTGACTCCGCAATCTGGGTCTTGAGCTCATCCTGGGAGGATTTGTCAAGCAGACCTTTATGGAAACATTTTTCAACGTCGTCAATGTGAGCCCGCTTGGCTTCGGGCAGTGTGGTGTCTTCAGGAGCTCGTTTGGTGTCTGTCATGACTGATAGAGAGACTTTTGTGTGGAACGATTTTTTGTCTGGAAAAAAAGCTGAATTTTAATTCCAGATCATGCATGGAGATAATCAGACCATGCCAGTGAGTGATGTGATGTAAGAATGGGAGAATTCGCCGTAACACAAGAAGTGAATGGAATGGTAGGTGGTTAAAATGCCGAGTAGTTGACCACTGTGTCTACTGCTACGAAACAAGCTTGCAGTATGCTTCAGTAGGAACCTCACTATCAAGTACTCGGTTGAGGTGGCTTACCTAAGCTTACTTGACATACAATGCTTAAGAGAATGAGAACTCCATTATAAAACCCGCATGAAGAGATACCTGTCAGTAAACTGCCATTTTGCTATCGACTGGTATACTTCTTCTGTCTCTACCGTTTTTGGAATACCGAAATAACACCCTCCAGAGCAACTTTCGTTTCAACGGTGGGACGGTCTAAGGTGTGATGTGCGTAAGTAATAACTACTTGAGCAGAAACACGAAGATGCCACATAACCAAGCTTTCTGTAGCTATGGCGTGAAGCAAGAATCACATTTGTTGGTAAAGTGCACTCTAGCTATTCACCGATGCCTTTGTTTCACCTCTACAACCTCTGGAACATTGAAAATGAACCCCCAGCACCAGTTCTTCCTTAACCGTATTAGCTAGCAAAACTTAACATACATACTTGACTAATATTTTCAGCACAAGAATCGTCTTTAAACCATTTTGCCTGGCTTAAAAATTCTCTCTATAACGAGATCTTCGATGTCCACTTACTCTTTCTACAATATACCAGTCACAATAAATTATGCGAAATACATTTTTTGGGTTCTTATTCTAATACTAAAACAAGAGAGGACGCTTAAGCAATGAGCTCAACGACACCACCGGCAGCCTTGATCTTCTGCTCGGCGATCTCAGAGACGAATCGAGCCTTGACAATGACGGGGACGTTGGGGAGCTTGCCCTTACCGAGGACCTTGCCGTAACCGTGAGCGAGGGTGTCGATGACGGGAGCAGCGGACTCAGAAGCGGAAGACAGGTACTTGTCTCGGTTCTCAGCGGGAACAAGGGCCCACAGGTTCTCGACGTTGACGACGGGCTTCCAGAAGTGGTTGGGCTGCTTGTGGAAGTATCGCATACCGACCTTACCGAAGTAACCGGGATGGTACTTATCCATGTTAGTTCGGTGGTGGTGCTGACCACCAGCCATACCTCGTCCACCAGGGGACTTTCGGTGCTTTCCGATTCGACCGTAACCGGCTATTTGTTAGTAAAGAAAGGGGTGTGGGTATCGTGCCTTGAAGGATGTGTATCCTGCCAGGACAGATTGGAGTTAGACAGCTGTAAAGCGTCTTGGGGTTGTGCTTGAATGCAACAAGATAGTGATTACCTCGTCACAACACCAGTCATGTGGTCACCACATTGGTTCTGTGATCTCCCTCCGTGGTACCACTATAGGTCCCTCCTCCGTCTCTGTACCCAGCAGGATCTTTGATATCAACTGCTTTAAAATGCCAGTCGATATCGCCACACCATTCGCACTAGTTTCGTTTCGAATACTTACCGGAAACGTGGCCTCTGTGCTTTCGGGTCTTGCTGAATCTGGTAGGCATGGCGATATGTGTTGTTCAGTGAAGAAGTGAACTGTGCAGTAATTTTTGTATTATTGGGAGGTGCCAGTCAGACTAGAGTTTTCACTTCCCAATCGGGATGTGACTGCTTTCCCAAAGGAGACAAAGTCATGTGATTAGGAAAAGCTTAAATTTTAGGGTCGTGGAGGGGAAATGGGGTCTGGGGGCAACAGAATAATGGGGAAGAAATAATAGGGACAAAATATTTGAGGACAAGTCTCACCTGATGAGACATGGGGGATAATATTGAGCAATGTTTTTTTGACGCAGAGGCATAGTTTATCGTCACTCCCAACTGTACTTCAAAAGGAAGTCGCATTTAGTTACCTTGTTTTGTCTCTTAAAATATTCCAGTTGATAACTCAACTAAATAGTTCACTTGTCTAACTACAGTACGATACAGCACACCCACAGAACCTACACTCAACACCTACAAGTATGTACTGTACTCTTCAAGTCTCATTAATGTTAGCTATAAATATACAAGGGCCAATCCCTTTCTCTCCATCTTATCTTTCCCCTAAACCCTCTGCCGCTTGGTATCTCTGGCAACTGGGCTTGCGGTACGCTTGGTCTTCTCACAGATGTCCTCCTCACTGACCTCGAGAATAGCGACGGATGTAATTCGAGACTCAAAGGCCAGGTCAAAGAGAAGACGGCCTCTGGAGTTGATAGACGGCTGCGAAATGTCAAACACTCGCACGTGACGGTCTAGACCAGCAACCACAGTCAAATCCAGACCGGAAGCTCGAGACTCGTACTGAACTCCACCAACGAATCGGCCCGTAGAAGGCTGCAGAGGAGCCGTAGTGCCTCGAATTTGTAGATGAGGAGGCATGAATCTGTCGACAATCTCCGACGAGCCTCCTAGAATTCCAGGAGCAAAAGACTCTTCAGTATCACTTTCTCTGATTGTCAGTTCCTCTTCATCCTCCTCCTCGTCTTCTTCCTCTTCCTCGCCCTCATCAGGCAAATGGACGCTAGAGAGAGTGTTGAAGTACATGAGAGACTGCTCGTCATCATCACACCACAGTTCTCGGAAGAAGTCAGAGTCTCTGGAAGCTCGGAGAGAAGCCGAAGGCATGGCAATCAGATCGTCAGTATCACGAGTCCAAGCTTGACTACCAGCAGAAGAAGCGGCTCCTCCTTCAGGTCGTCTGATAGTCTGAAGATCACGTGCCAGGGTCAAGGGGGACCATCTCTGGTGTCTTCTCACAAGAGGACCCTGCCCAAACGAAGAGTACGATAGATTACCCTGGTCAGCACGGATCATTCGAAGTCTTCTCTCCTCGCGTCTCAGTTCACGTGACGCTTCTCGTCTCGCTCTGTCTTCCCCACCTGTTGTAATCTGAATTCGAGGACGAGAAAGACCCAGAACTCGCTCAAAGTAGCGTCTATCGAACGGAGGTCTTCGTGGCGCTTCATCCGAGTGAGGGTCGTCGTTCAGGATATACTGGTCCGTGTTGTCCGCGTCATTATCTCCCTCTGTGCTCTGATTCTGATTCTGAAGCTGTTGTTGACGATTTGACCGTCTTCTTCGCATCAAGAGCTCTCCCCACATGGCACTTTGGAGATTATCGCCTCGAGAAAGGGACGTCGAGGGGATAGGTTCCATTTGTGGCACTCGGGGATCCTGTCGTGTAGCTGGACTGAAGAAATCGGCCAAAAAGACACTTCCTTCAGGCATACACACCTTGTGACGAACCTGACCGTCATACCCCACCAAAGACACCTGATTCTGCGAGTTTGCCACGTAAAAGGCATCTCCTCCTAGTGAGTGGTTCATGTGCAGATGTGTCAGCGGGTAATCACCCACCTGGATCTTTCGAACCGGACGAGCAGATACATTGGTATGGTAAATGTATGCGTCTCCGTATCGAGATACAGCTACCAGAGAGTACCCTGGTTCGGCATTGTCACTCGTTCCACGTACATTTGTGAACCGCACGTCGGAAATCCAAATGTACTCCTCTTTACTGGATCTCCAGAGGTTTCTTCTGTTGGTTCTGATGATGGCCACTTCCAGGACTCTCTGAGGTCCTCCAAAAGCCACCACTCCTCTTTGAGTAGGATGCGGACGTAACACCGACACTGCATCACCCAGAGTATGTGTACTGAGCAGTTCGTCGCTTGTTTGTTGCTGGTCCAGTTTGCATTCTCTGACAGACACCATGCCACCCGTAGTGCAGGTGTACAACAGGTTATGAGCGTAATCAATGGACGCAAAGAGTTCGGAGGGATGCACCACCTCTCTGTGGGCAGGATACAGCCTTCGAGAGGTCCCCATCTCCACATCCAGCACCTCCACACTGCCATCCCTCCGTCCGAGAGCCACGTACTGTCTGCGGTCGTAAATCACCTTGGACACGTGTACTGCGCTTCCTTCGCTGAATCCCACGTCGCGCATCTTGTAGTCCCCCGTGGCCAGGTTCACCTTGACCTCCTTGAGCAGCCCGCTGTTTTCCAGACACACAAGTAGTTTCATGGGTGTACAAGGGTAGCTGTAGTTGTAGTTGTGTAGTTGATGGTGGGATAGGCCTGTTTGTAATGTGTGTTGTTCGTTTGACGTAGGGTATCAATAATTCAGCTCCTTGCGGCTTCTTCAACTCCACCTCTGTTGAGTTCCTGTGTTGTGTGGTGGAAACAAACGGCTTGGTTATCCAGTATCAGATGTAGGTCCATGCACTGCGAACGGTGGTTTCGAATTCTATTGTGTTGGGACAATGGGGCAAGTCCAAACAGGCAAATAGGGAGTAGCTGGAGGAACATACAAATAACACACTACAGTATATGGGTAGTTGGGGAAAGCGTATAAAGAAGTCACGTGATGTGCCACATCTCAAGTCAGTCCTCCTCAATCATTTGATCACGTTTCTCATTGCTATACCTCTCTACCATCACACTTGTACCTCTCCACTACAATACTTAGACTTAGTTATCCCAAGCTTCTGCCTTCTCATGCACAATTTATATGCATAATCATAAATCTCGATCACCATCTTTTCATCACGTCGTTCCACAACATCCACATGAACCCACCCGAAGGCATCATTATTCCGCCGCCGGAGATCAAGGCCAAGATCGAGCGGACGGCCGAGTTTGTGGCGAAAAACGGCATTGCATTCGAGCACCGAATCCGTGAAAAAGAAGGATCCAACGCTCTTTTCTCCTTTCTCAACAACGACGACCATTACCATCTCTACTACCAGTGGAGATGCGATGAGTATGCCAGTGGACGAACGCGCGAAACGGACGCAAACACAAAGGAGAGCAAGAAGAAAGATACAGCTGATGAGCTCAGAGAACCACCGGCGTTTGAATTCCACACCGTCTTGCCTCCAATGTCTGCAGTGGATCACGAGGTGATTCACACGACTGCTCAACACACAGCCGAGTACGGACCCTCGTTTTCGACGCTGCTTGCGAAAAACGAGGCCAGAAACCCCCAGTACGAGTTCCTGAAACCCTCACACTCACTACACAAGTTTTACCAGCTGTTGGTGGAACAGTATCTCAAGGTGGGTCAGGCATTAGACGCTGGTTTTTCAGCTCTTCCCGAAAGCACTCGAAACAATATCGAGGCTGCAGTGAAGGACAAGTTTTACGCTCTGGGATTGGCCAAGAGACGAGCAGAGTGGATCTCTCATACTGAACAGAAGAACCAGAAGGCGATTGAGGAGGCAGAAAAGGAACGGATTGCATTTGCGGAGATCGACTGGCATGATTTCGTGGTCGCAGAAACGATTGTGTTTTCTGACAAAGATAAAACAGGAGAACTGCCAGCTCCTCTCACTCTTGCTCAGCTACAGTTCTCGTCCCTAGAACAGAGATCGAGAGGACTGAAGTTGGAGTATGCTCCTAATAGTGATGATGAGGAGGAGGAAGAGGAGGCGGTTAAGAAGGTGGAGGACGTCAAGGATGAGCCTTCTACAGAACTCACAGCCAAGGAAGAACCAAAGGTGTATTCTGCTCCTTCGAATATGAAGATTCGACCTGCTGGAACGTCTAAACTCAACAAGCTCAAAAACAACTCGCCAGCCATGGTCGTTACTCATTCTGGAGAGGTTGTTCCCGAGTCTGCCTACGATTCTCACATGCGAGTAACCACTCTAGACCCCAACTGGAAGGCTCAGAAGGATCTGGCAGACTCTCGTGCTCAGTCTACAAACCTGGCTACCAGTGGAGTCACCCAGAACATGAAACGAATGGCAGAAGCCAAGCAGGGAGATGGAGGACGACCCACTAAGAAACCCGCAGTTGCATGGGACGGTAGAGCAGGTTCCAGTGCTGCTGCTCAGGAAGAGGCTATGAGAAAGGCTCCCAGCAAGGAAGAGCAGGCTAAACAGAAGAAGGAGCGTCTAGCCAAGGAGAGAGCTATTGGACCGGGAAGGTAAGAACGGAAAAACAGGCTTCGGAAAAACAGACGTCGGACTTAGTCGGATATAATCAAATGCATTGTATATTAGTGAGGCTTTTCCACGGGGACTTGGTTAAGCTACCGCCTAGTAGCTGGGGTGGAATATCTTATTCTAATTTCTATTGCTTAAGGTGAATTTTCTTCTTGCACGAAAAATATGTGAAACATTTCATAGCCACAACCGCGCACACGGGTACAATTACCTATTGAAGAAGCTGTAGGCGGTTAACTGAGTGTTCACTAGGCCCTAAACGATTTTCAGGGATTTACCAAGTGGCTTGAGACCTATGTGGCTTGAGACTGTAATGATAGGTTGGCGAATTGATTATCGATATTTACTCAGCTATAGTGATATAAGCGGTGCCTGAGGTAGTAGGACTTCTATATTTTCTCTACTCTCACTCATTTTCGGTGCCAGAAGTGTGTATATATTTAATAGCCACACATACAGTAGAAGATTGTAGAAAGACTTACACAGTACCACTACCCTGTGGCTGAACTGACTCAGAGCTCTATCTGAGGCTTCGTCTATGCCTTACACAGCCTGGCGTGATTGCCATATTTGTGTTACACGATTCTCTCCACAGTTTAGCACGACGCAGAAACGCCACACCTGGACAGACGAACCTTTCAATACGTGATACACCGAGTTAGAGTCCACAAAGCTTGTCGTGCGCAACCACTCCCCATTTCGAAGGTGTATCCGCGCTCGTGCCATTTCTTAAGTTTCGACGGTGTTGGCTGGCAGTATTATCTAGTCCATCGTTATCTATTAGATCGTTACGTTAGTGGTGCCAAGAGCCCATCTGCAGGTCCTCATCCACCTCCTCTTGGCATGTGGAGATGGATTTATTATAGTATGCACAAGACGAGCGCGTGGGGGTAACCAGGAAGATCAAGGTTACGCTACCGAAGGTGCCGAGACGCTGAAATTAAAGCCTATTGCTCAAGTCCGACCCAAGCCACTTTCAGTACCACCGTCCATACGGTCGTGCAAGCCACGATGAGATGTTTTCAGGCTGGAGAGTGGCTTGACCGACACTATATAATCCTGGGAGAGGTTTGGGGGGTGTAGTGACAACCACTAATGCACTTCAAGAACCCCTTTGTCAAAGAGAAGGCAACTTCAGTCAACTCGGTGGACATTGAGACGGCTGAGATCTCTTCCACCGAAGCACCTTCTCATGATGAAGACGAGAAGTTTGACGGTGTTCTCGACGGTTCTGGAGACCATCAGAACCCGTTTTCGGACCCCGCCATTGCTGAAAAGTTCAGAAAGCTCTACGAGGACTCCAACTACGAAAGCAGACATGTGTTTGATCCCGAGTTTGAATGGGACAAAGACGAAGAGAAGCGAGTCAAGAGAAAAATGGAATGGAGAGTCGCAGGCTGGGCCTGTATCATGTTCTGGGGTCTGCAGATTGACCGAAACAATCTTGCCCAGGCTGTTTCTGATAACCTGCTAGGAGACTTGAAGCTGACCACTGACGAGTTCAACTATGGAAACATGATCTTCTACCTGTCGTTCATGAGTGCCGAGATTCCGTCCCAGCTGGTTTCCAAACGTCTCGGCCCTGATCGATGGATTCCTATCCAAATCTGTCTATGGAGTGCTGTTGCCATGTGCCAGGGAGCTCTTCAGGGAAAGTCTTCGTTCTACGCTACCAGAAGTCTTATTGGTTTGCTGGAAGGCGGTTTCATTCCTGATCTTGTTCTTTGGCTGTCGTACTTTTACACCTCCAAGGAACTGTCTATCCGACTCTCCTTCTTCTGGACTGGTTTGTATCTTGTCAACATTCTCACTTCTCTTCTAGCATTCGGTCTTCTTCGAATCCACGCTGGAGGTCTAGCAGGTTGGAGATGGCTGTTCATCATTGAAGGTCTCATCACCCTCTGTATTGGTCTTGCTTCCTTCTTCAGAATGCCTGCTTCAGCTGTCAGTACCAAGAAATGGTTCAGACCAAAGGGCTGGTTCACTGAGAGAGAAGAAAAGATTGTGGTCAACCGAGTTCTCAGAGACGATCCTTACAAGGGCGACTTCCATAACCGACAAGCCATCACCCCCTTCACACTCTGGAAATGTCTCTCTGACTTCTACATGTGGCCCATCTATGCAATTGGTCTGCTAGCATACATTGGAGACAGTCCTGAAGGAACATACATGACTCTGACTCTGCGACACTTGGGTTTCTCTCCCTTCAACACCAACTTGTTGACCATCCCCATCAACGTTCTGAAGATGATTCTCCTGCTTTCCTTCACTTGGCTCTCTGAAAAGATCAACGAAAGATCCCTCATCAGTATCGTCCAACCACTGTGGGTCATGGTACTGGTTATTGCCCTGCGGTTCTACCCAGAGTCAGGTGTCAACGTCTGGCCAACATACGCCATTCTTCTTCTGCTTCTTGGAGGTCCCTATATCCATGCTGTGGTAGTTGCCTGGACTTCACGAAACTCCAATACAGTCGCCCAACGAACAGTTTCTGCTGCCATGTACAACATGTGCGTTCAGGCAGGAAGTGTGGCTGCCACTCAGATCTACCGAAAGGACGATGCTCCACTGTACCACCGAGGTAACATTCAGCTGATCATTATCAGTGGTTCGACTATTGCATTGCTGATTCTGACCAAGATCTTCTATGTCACCATCAACAAGCGAAGAGACAAGAAATGGAACGCCATGTCCAAGGAAGAGAAAGAGGACTATTCACAGAACTCGACAGACGTGGGCAGTAGGCGGTTGAACTTCAGATTTGCCCATTGATCCAGAAATCGGATTTTGAATTGCTCATTGAGCATGCATAACTTATATATTAATGTGTTTGAATTTGTAATGAGAGTGATTGTAGTCGAGAGAAATAGGTTATTGAAAAGACATGTTGTAGTGATATCTCTAGAAGTCAACAATGAATCAAAAGCTCTCTCGTGGTTAACAAAGACTTTCATCATTGTGTTCGTCATAAATTCCCTAGTAATCCAAGACCACCTCATTAACTTGAACAGGACGCTCTCGCTCTATCACGGCCACAGTCTCCACCAAATCCCTCTGGTTGTAAACGTCAGCACAGATGATAACGACTGACTTTAATGCAAAGACCGTGACGTCTGTCAACCGGTCGTATTTCGGATTCTGGAGAATCTCCAAAGCCCGTTTTCCAAGATTTCTCACAGAAGCCTGCTCTGAAGCATCTAGGATATCTGGCAAACACGCCAGCAAGCCCATCAGCCATATACTCAGTCCACGACTAATCTTAGGACCAAGCCATTTATGACAGTACTCCAACAACATAAACAGCTGCTGATGGGGTAACGATGCAATGAATTGGAGGGTTGGTTCGGGCGAAGTAGACCCAGAAATGAAAGTTTTCCATTTAGAAAACGTCGTTGGCAATTCCGTACCTGCTTGTAACTCAGGTCTCTCATCCCCATGACTCTGAACAGTTCTTCTCAACTCCATGAACGACTTTCTGATCTCAACTCGCCATTCGTTGACTACAGACAAGGGTTGGATTTGAGACATGTCCGTGTACTGTTTCGAATAGGCCGAGGGCTCTGTGGCTCGTTTTTGGCCGCCAACTGTCGTGAAAGCTGGACTTTGGCTGGCTTGTCGTTTCACTTGGGCTAGGTACTGAGCGACATCCACAGGAGGTCCCTCGAGGTCCAAATCAGCCACCTGTTCATCCAGCGGAAACGCCGATCGCTGGCCTGTATCCTCATCCAACGGTCCTGCCGTGTACTCCTCCAGATTTCGTTTCATCGCTAAAAATGAGATTCCAGTGATGCTTGAGTTGATCTCCAAAAGATTCAAAGCCTAACTCTGATGAGCCGCATGTAAGAAGTGGCGGCGGTATTGAGGTTCTGGGAAGACTCGGTATGTGCGGCTTTCGTGATATAAAGAGGAAAAAATGGCATCAGAGAGTTGGTTCAGTTGTACCCTTTCCAGTCACATGACTAAAACTCCTCCCACACCCCCCACCAGTACCCCATACTGTATCATGACATCACTCCGAACCTATAAAGCTGAACTTTATCCCTGGAGCTTAGTTCGCCACCATCGTCAAAGCCAGCCCTATATATCACGCCTTGCTGGACTGACATCACTACACTGGAATACTATCAACGTCTGTGACTAAAAGATACACAGAAAGCAGCAGTTACAAATACCAAGTAACAACTACCACAACCCCAACAACCACAGCCCCATCTTAACCCCTCAAACACAACCACACCATGAGCTGCTCTGATCTCCTGCTTGTCATTGTGGCAGTCTTCTTCCCTCCAATTCCCGTCGCCATCCGACGAGGTGTCTGCTCGGCAGACTTCTTCATCAACGTGGCTCTGTGTTGCCTGGGTTTCCTGCCCGGTCTAATCCACGCATTCTATATCATTTCAAAGTACCCCGGTGACGAGCACCAGGGATGCCGACATGGCGGATATGCCCCCGTCAACGGCTCGGAACAGACCTTTTACGGCTCCTCTGACCTTGAGCGAGCTGGTCCTTCCTCTTCTAACCAGCAGCAGCCTCAGCAGCCTCAGCAGCACGCTCCTCCTTCTGGAGAGTACTACACTTCTCTGGATAACAAGAAGGATAACACCAACCGACCTCCTCCCTACTCGGGGTAGATGAAGCGGCCCAAGTAGCTTTATAAATAATGACGTGACATTTGCAAAAGTACAAGTAGACCGAAAAAAACAATCTCCGTATACTTTTCTCCTCGTACTCGCTTGTAGCAATCATCTGACCCGTTTCTTTCTGCGTAATCTCGCATACAAGTGCGCTGTTTCTGTATGAAGAATCTGACATGTCGATAACCGAATCGTACACCAGACACTCCGTTTCAGGGTCTATTTGTAGTCGGCCCTTTTATAGACGGATACGTGCCCAACTGTACCTACGGATAAACCATCTTTCTATGATCACACACACTCAATATATGCGTAATGCACCCCCATGGAGACCGACATGCCATAACCACTGAAGATAGACGACGTAATTAATCTCTTTGTGAAACTGAATTTTCAATATTAATTATTATATTCCACTCGGTCACAGCCCCAGAACTACACTAATTAGCTACCCGCACTAGACAGCCATCTAACATGCCTTGGGTCGGAAATGTCGGAGCCCGGGGGTTTAACGCACAATAACTCAGACTTGGACGATTAACTGCGGGCTTTTCCGAAACAGAAATGACTATCAGAAACAGCAGACAATAGCAATCAAAGTGGAGGGCCAACTTACCGTGCACCCAAGGTTTCAGGGTGACCCTTGCGGCCCCCAGTGTAGCACCTTTTCCACACCGATGATGCAATCTACAGGTCTACAGCAACTCTGAATGGTGCTAAAACCCCAACCGGGTGTCACCTCCCCAATACCACCTGGAGAAGCTACACTTCCCCCACCCCCTGAGCGCGTCTTTGTCGTTGGAAAGGTCGCCCGAGCGGGTGCAAGCCCAAAATCTTTTTTTTGCCTCCCATCCCTTCAACTTTTCAGTCTCAAAACGTATCTTATATTCGTCTGTGCCTTGATATCGAATAGGCTAAATAATCCCACATGGGGGATCTGGCAGCCAATAAATCAGTACATACCCTCGCTTGACGGCAAACAAGACGATGCATATACTGTCTGAAGTTTAGCACAAGCGCTATTGTAGGTCAGCATTAGCCCCTCGCTAGTGCCTTGGCTGAATTATCGCTTCCTTGGAACTCAATCCCACTACGACACTAAACTTCTATGTAATGTACAACCTCCATAATTCGTGAGAAAGAGAAAAAGAAAAGAAAAAAATAAGGGAGAAAGAGAGAGAGAAACAACTCGTCTTCATATTATACAAATAAATAGGGAACTAGCCAAAAGAACAAACTTGGCACGGACAACGGGCGAGGTTGAATAAAACAAAAAACCTCGGAGTGCGATCTTGGGTTCTTTCCAAAGACGCTAGGACAAAGAAACGAGCCTTGTTGTCCGCCCTCGTCCAGTTAACAAATGCATTGAACCGCACCGTATTCCCACTAAGGGCCGTACGAAAGCATCGATCCGTGGGACGAAGCGTTGTGGTCCATCTTTAGCGAGTGGTGATCCACAGGGCCCGATGACGGACCAGGGTTGCCAGGGTAATGATACATGTCTCCCATGTCCGGCATCTGGTCTGGAGGAGGGGGAAGGTCCGGGTGATGCAGATCGCTAGAATGCTGTTGTTGTTGTTGCTGGTGTTGGTGATGATGTTGTTGATGCTGTAGCTGATCGTGTTGGTGTTGTTGCTGTAGTTGATCATGCTGTTGCTGATGCCGCTGCTGCTGCTGATGTTGATGCTGTTGCTGCTGCTGTTGGTGATGAATGTGTTGTTGGATATGCGGGTCGTGGTTGTCGGAGAGTCCCAGTTGACTGTGGTTAGACTGCCGTCGCTCAGGAGGAGACTGGAGCATCTGATCTTGGGGAAGACGCTGCTGGTCAAGATGGTCCAATTGAGGAATGGGCTGCTGAGGTTGCTGCTGCTGTTGTTGCTGCAACAAGTCCAGCATGGGACCGTCATATACCTGAGAAGGTCCCTCTTGACCAGGACCAGGACCGTGCTCAGGGTGAGCAGGCTCAATCTTTTCGTCCTTGTCGTCAAGGGTCAGTTTCTGAAGCCGTCCAGAGATGAGGTCCTGGTAATTCATGTCGAATCTGCCACAAACGGATCTGGGCCACTCCAGATAATGATGGAACTCTTCAGGAAGAACATCCACAATGGCTTCCAGATCTCCACTCAGACGATCTCGGAGCCAGAAGAAGGAATGAGACATGTGAGCGTATGCACAGTAGTGGCCCAGAATGACCAGACAGTATGGGTCTCCTGCTCGGGTGGCTTGCAAAAATCCTCCAGAAATATATGTAGCCCATCCGGGAAGATGCGATTGGCCTCTGTGCTTGACGTCGAGATTGTATAGCTCAATGAGCTGCTGCAGCTCCATGGAACACATTTGTCGGTGGCCCATATCGGGAATTGTGGAAATGAGCTGCCAGAGAACAGGCTCGTTGGGGAGATACGATCTGTTGGGCATGGGAGGAGGCAATGGGAACAGAACCATTCGGTCCTTGGCCGATAATTGGAACACCAGCTCAATCACGCCTCGTCCCACTCCAATGACGTCTGCTCCTCCCTCAAAGTTAATTAGAGGAATCAGTTCACCCAAAGCCAGAGCAATCATAAAGATGACCACGGAGGTGGACAGAATGGACTCCTGATTGGAAGCGTTGAGAGTCACGAGCGACTGTCTATGACCAGCCAGGGCCTCTGTGAACGCTTTGACAATCTTTTCGAGCAGCTGTGAGTTGGGCTTGAGGTAGCCGGTGACTCGGGTCATGTCCGGAGGCGGCAGCTTTATCGGCACTCCGGGGTTATCGTGGTCCCGTCGTTTCTCCAGATGCTTACGTAACCGTTTTCGTTCTCGCGCGTACTCGTGGTCGTAGGTGTACTTTTCGGGCAGGTACATGTGAGCCTTGTGAATGGAGGCCACTGTCAGCACGCACTTGTACAGCGCCGAGTTGACAATGGTCATCGATGGAATAGACCGCACCCATGAGTAGTCTGCGTCTCCACAGCTCTTTGTCAGTTGAGGAGAGGTGTGTTCCACGTAGAATCTGAGTAGTTCCAGGTCTGCAAAGTCCACATCGAACATTCTGGCCATCGAAGTCGGTCTGATGCTCTGCTTTGAGGTGGAATGCATGAGGGCCGACGCCGCGAGTTCTGTGGGCGACAGCTCGCTGGCCTTGCCGTCTCTGTCCTTGGTTTTGGCCACCGTGGGCCACACACATTCCTTGTGGCGTTGGTGGCAGTTTTTGCACACCGGATGGCTCTCGTCGCACTTGATACGGAGCTTTTTGCAGTTGAAGCAGCCATTGCGGCTCTTTTTGTGTTTTCGTCGCTTGTTTTTCTTCTTGTCGTCCTCCTCGGAGTTTGCGGTCGTCGGAGCCGTGGTTTCGTCGGGCACGTTGGTCTCGTTGGCCTGGACAGCCGACACGGACGCTACGTCGGAAACGGGCTCTGCGGCGGACCCGGACGAGTCTGTCGTTTCCTTGGGCGACCTGGGATACGAGTAGTCCTCGGTGTACATGGGGGCTAGGTCTGCGAGCCTTTGACTGGGGGGTCCGAGAGGTAGAAGTTCAGCCGATATGAGGAGGAAGTGAGTTTAGAGTGTTGTGTGCGGGAAGCTTGGTGCAACTGTCTTTCGACCTCTGCCTTTGGCGTGTGCAGAAGTAAGTAGCCAACAGAGTTAGCTGACTTTGGCAGTGGGGATTGTTTCAACTCAGTCAGGTGAGAAGAGATGTAGGTGGGATGGGAGGTGGAGTGCGGGTGTTCCGGGGTTGTGTAGGTGTGTGTGGGTGTGTGTCTTGGAGGCCGAGCTCGGATACAGGTTGTGGGCTGCAAGAACTGCTTTTTCTGGTCCAATGGGTTCTCAATCAGTCCGCCACTCAAATGCCACTCTTTCTGAGAGATGGCTCAACCCTCTGCTTGACAAGTGCTCGCTTGTGCTGCACAAGCTTTCCATGCATTGAGCAACCGAATGTGAGTGCGCACTAGACTAACCATAAGGAGCCAAAATCTTGCATGTCAAACCCTTCCTATAGCCCGCTGCACAATAGCACTATAGATCCCTGCCAGATGGAGGGTAGGAGAGAAGCACATACACCAGACCGTCTTCAATACCCTCCTCCACCTCCGCTACCAACCCCTTGACGTCTGTCATGGGAGTACCCCGTCCAGTGGCTTAGACCGTGCAGGGTCGGTTTAATATCATGCGTCTCACACATATTAAGTCTACACAGTCGCCTTTTTTTTTCCAGGGCACAATAGCTCCACGGTCCCACAAGCTCCGGTTGTACGGCTGATGGTGAGTAAGCTAACGGCACACACTATTCCAGCACACTAGCTGCTAGCTCGGCTCTACTTTGGAGCCAGATAGCCGGCTTAGTGGGTATAATAGGAGCCTTACTACGAATGATGCCCCGCACCCTCCACCGCCAGAACCAGAGCCAAGGCCTCCACCCTCGCCTATTTTCGGTACTCTTATGTTTTTTTTTGTTGGCCGTAATCGTTTGTCTGCTTGTTCTGAATTTGTTTCCTCGTCTATTCCGACGTTTTCTCGGTTAACTTCCAGTCTCTTCTCTTCTCTAGCCACTCGCAACCTTTTCGCTTTTTCCAGTTTGGTCCTTGTTTTCTCCAAACTGAACCCTGCAGTCGCTTGCTCCCCGAGTAAAGTGCATGGCTCGGCATCGTATACAGCGTCCATAGTCGTATTCCAGGCGGCCGTAGAGCGCGGTTCGCACCCGTCTAGGACAATTCGGGGCCCCAGGCCGCACAAACAGCCTTCGCCGGGCTCACGCTGCGCAATCGGCCAACCACCGTCGTTGCAAACACTGATCAGCAGGCCCCCTGGCCGGCAAGAGTTTATCAGCCTGAAGCATGAAACAGCTATCAAAAGTACGTTCCGGTTCGCGGTAACGCGCTTGGGCGACCGTTGGCTATAGTGGGTGTGTATATCTGGCCTGACGGGCCTTTTGGCACTGTTGCGGCCCACCAATCCTTCTCTGCTACTGAGCTTTTTCAGTTGCGGTGAATGCAGCCCATCTGTCAAAAATCGAAAAAAGGACAGAACAAGGCCTGAAAAAAAAAGGCTGAAAAAAAAACAAGAGTGGAAAAGCAAGTGAAAAAACAAGACTCTGGGCACAAGACGGGAGTAAACAAGACTGGAAAAATACAAGACCGCTCCAAACTGAGCCACGGCGGATACCAGAAACGTTACACCGCCAGTGCTACCTCAGCTTAGAGTTGCGTCAAAGATTCCGTCCAAGTAATAAACACCTTTAATTGTTGGTATGTACACCACATGGATCTACAACTGGTTCAGACTTCAGACGTCATGAACCTCATCAGGCCTGATAGAGCCATGCCACATATTCCCATGCCACACGAGCCCATGCCAGATGTCTCACAAATTTCATATGAATTTCATCTCTCAAAAACGGTGCTTCCGCTGCTCCGCGGATACCACCATGACAATGCAACATGGTGATAACCTCCACCAGATGAGCATCAACCTCACAATGGCAAAAGCAAATACAAGGTACACGCTGCACTCGGATCAATTTGTATAATTTGCAGCGAAACCAAAAAAAATATAGACCTCCAACGTTGGGTAGTGGTCAGGGACACCGGCGTTGTGCAATGCCAACCTCCAGCGCGAACCCCTGCCAGTCAGAGGTACAATAGGTCCAGGCCAAGTATTTGTATGCGAAAATGGGGGTTCGTGGTATATATTGGGAGAGAACAGGGTAAGTTGCCGGAAAGGTGGACAGAAGAGGTATTCATTACAAGTAAACCAGTGTACATTCGTCTACTCGTACTTGTAGAGTGCCAGGTTCGTGCTTGTACTTGTAATTGCGCAGGGCCTTCGTCACGTTGTTCTTTTATCGCACTCGTCGTGTTCGTCACCTGACTGTTTGGTTGTTTACATAACGTGTATGAACTGCATATAGGGAAGGCTGGCATAACTGGGGCAAGTGAGAACGGTTGTGCAATCTGGTACGAAAGCGAGTCGGCAAAAGACCGATTGGGGGCATTAACACGAACCAGTGCTCGGTACTTGTATCGTACCTTACCCCCACAGTGAGAAGGTTACTTGTATGATAGAATAACCCGACAGTGAAAGGTTATGAGTATAACCAATTTACTTGACAGAGCTGCCACAGCTAACCAACCGTTGGCAGACTAATACTACTCAACCAACAAGGTGAATTATGGGACGGTGGAGGACATACAGGAATTTTGGCCAAATCACTAAGTCACCGACGTCACGCCAAGAATGTGCTATTTATAAAACTCTTGGTCTGTGTTAATTACTGTCAAATGCGAAAACCAACAGTGTGTGCCCAAGATGTTTCATATAACTAATCAAACTGATGAGAGAAAGATACCAAAACAATCCTTACCAAACCAATACACCTGTAATATACGTGAACTACGCCCACACGCGTTCTTTACCAGTTAATTACCACTCAATTGTCTCCTCATAAATTTCTCTTATGCATATACCCCTCGTATAACGACAGACGTCGTAAATCGCACTCAATTGAATGACCGTGAGTAAATACCTCTTGCAAGTGGTTCAGGTGACGTTCATTCGTCGTATAGGATCCATTGATCACATTATATAGTCATTGACCGAATAACCATCTTCCAAACTATCGCTAATATCGCCACCCAAAATCCTATCCAATCATAGGGTGACACCAAACTGGAACTATGGGTACCAGGCCAAATGGCCTAAACGGTGGATAAACGGTGGATAAACGGTGGAATACACAACTACAGTTCACCTCCACACCATCTACACATCTCGTTGTTAACATTCTCAATATGAATTACTTTTACTTGAACAACCTCACTTTTTCTGACGTTGCCTCGCTAACTTACCAGCCAGCTCGGATTAAATAAGATCGGCAATGTTGGTGGGCATCTCGACGATCTCGGTAGAGTAGAATCGCTCGAGCTCCTTGAGCATACCGTGGTCCTCGGCGGTGACAAAGTTGATGGCCACACCCTTTCGGCCGAATCGACCACCTCGACCGATTCGATGGATGTAGTTCTCTCGGTTGGAGGGCAGGTCGAAGTTGATGACCAGAGAAACCTGCTGGACATCGATACCTCGGGCAAGCAGATCGGTGGTGATCAGGATTCGAGAAGAGCCGGTTCGGAAGGCCTTCATAATGACGTCTCGCTGAGACTGCTCGGTCTCACCGTGCATGGAGGAGACGGTGAAGTCGGCCTCAGTAAGAGCCTGGGTCAGGAAGTCGACCTTTCGTCGGGTGTTGCAGAAAATGACGGCCTGGGAGACGTTGATGGTCTCGTACAGATCGCACAGAACCTCAAACTTGTAGGACTCCTGCTCAACGTCAATGTAGAACTGCTTGATACCTTCAAGGGTCAGCTCGTCCTTCTTGACCAGAATTCGGACGGGGTCTCGCATGAACTTGCCGGTGATGTCAAGAACCTCGGCAGGCATGGTGGCAGACAGAAGAACGGTCTGGGTGGTCTCGGGCAGAGTGGTGAAGATGTCGTAGATGGGGTCCTTGAACTCCCGGGACAGCATCTCATCGGCCTCATCAAGAATGAACATCTTGATGAGATCGGTCTTGAGGATTCGTCGCTCAATCATGTCGTGGATTCGACCGGGGGTTCCGACAATAACGTGGACACCCTCCTGGATGACTCGAATGTCCTCGGCCACAGAGGTTCCTCCAATGCAGGCGTGGCACTCAATCTTCATGTACTCGCCAAAGGCAAGGACAACCTTCTGGATCTGGTGAGCCAGCTCTCGGGTGGGAGCAATGATCAGAGCCTGGGGCTTCTTAATCTTCTCGTCAATGTTCTGCAGAGCAGAGATGGAGAAGGTGGCGGTCTTTCCGGTACCGGACTGGGCCTGGGCAAGAACGTCGTTACCCTTGATGACGGGCAGAATGGCTCGCTGCTGAATGGAGGAGGGGTTCTCAAAACCGTATCCGTAGATACCTCGCAGGAGCTCGTCCTTGAGTCCAAGGTCGTCGAAGGAGGTGACAACCTCGTCGTAGTTGGTGGTGATCTGAGAAGAATCAATGTCGGTGAGTCCGTCGGCCATTTTGAAAGTCGTTTGGTGCTGTTTTGTCAAATATACCTTGTTGCAACAAATGTATATGTGTTCAAGATGTATGTTGAAGACCCAAAAACTGAAATACCTAATAAAAATTTTTCCACACGGCCTACCCTAGCCCTAAGAAACTCTACAAGTGTATGTACAGTAAACTATGCCCCTCAACGTAAAATGCCCATTTGTATGGCCCAAAGGGGGGGATTGTGGGGGTTATTTATGGCAATTAGAGGCGGGGTCGTGGGGGAAAATTGTCTTCGAAAGCCCCATTCTTCTCCCTTTTTCCGACCAATCAATATTGCCCCATTTCTGTACATTCTCCTCCTACCAATTCAACAAAGTTATGCAGCAAAAAGGTGGGTAGAGCAAAAAAGAGGCCCGGGTCACGTGTTCGCCAGCCCTCCAAATCTCAATTTCAATCAAGGGGGTTGACACAAGACAAGGGTGACGATAAGCGAGTGGCTGAAAGGTGCAATAATTATTACCATAAGCGATAGAGTCTCAAGGTGATGAGATAGAGGGGATGCAGGTGATACAAGTCTTTGTCCTTTTTTTCTATTACACATTTCTTTGTACCTCCCAGGTGTTCTCAATGAGGCGTTTTTAACAACAAACCAAGTAACCTACTGACCTGCTTTGTTACGCCACATGTGCAATAGGGTTATCATTATCAACGAGATTGAAATGGAATACATAAGAACTGGCAGGGGAATTATTACAAGCGAATCACGGAAGCTCATTACCAAAGTGGCACATACCGCTCCATTACACGAACCAACAGACATGTCTTCTAATCGCCCCTAACAAGGCTGGCCATACCCCACTTTGGCTTACTAAGCATCCTCCACGCGACATTAAGCACGCATCCCCAGATCAACTCCCACAGTCACCAATACACTACACCATGTCGGGCAAGCGACCATCTGTGGCCCAGAAGCGGCTCATGAAGGAGTACAAGCAGTTCATCAGCGATCCTCCCCAGGGGATCAGTGCGGGGCCTGCTGACGAAGAGTGAGTAGAGGAAACGGACCTGTCATGTGAAATGGGGCTCTTTGTCCAGAACACATCTTGCGACTCTTTGGGGCATATTAAGACGATGTTTGAAACATATCAAGACGATATTTGCTCATATCAGGAGAATTCAATACGCACTTGCTTTTGTCACAGTCCTTAAGCTGCGTATTATCACCAATATGCCTTTCATCATTCATGCTTGTATGACGACCTAGAATCAAGATGTTATATTCGTAACACCCACATACACCCCTCTAACACAGCAACTTCCTACTCTGGGAATGTCTGATACAGGGACCGGATGAGACTCCGTACGAGGGCGGTCTGTTCCCTGCCACTCTCAAGTTCCCCCAGGATTACCCCCTGTCTCCCCCGGTGATGAAGTTCACCTGCGAAATGTACCACCCCAACATCTACAAGGACGGCACAGTGTGTATTTCCATTCTGCATGCTCCTGGAGACGATCCGAACATGTACGAGAGCGCCTCGGAACGGTGGTCGCCGATTCAGTCGGTCGACAAGATCCTGTTGTCAGTCATGAGCATGCTGGCTGAGCCGAACGACGAGTCCGGTGCCAACATTGATGCCAGCAAAATGTGGCGAGACGACCAGGAGCAGTTTGTCAAGATTGTTCGGGGGACCGTGAGAAAGGCCTTGGGCTTGTAGTGCATAGGGGAAGGTGTTTGATATTCCACCAGATTAAACGTCTACAGTAGAGTGTTTATATAATCTAACGAGAGTGATATGATAATAGACGGAAGTTGTATGGGTTTTGTAGAGGTGTTACTGTACAGCAGAAGTCACTACGTACTACGAGTACTCATTCTGGTGCACTCGTTTATGATCGTTTATCTTCTTAAACATAAAGGATCATACACTAAGATCTATCATTCCATCCACGGCGTTCAGGTCTCTTCTTTACAGTAAAGTGAAGTTCTCTACAAGACTAATCTCCGATAGCTTTGTCGGTCTACACCACTCAATCACATGCTCTATTAAATATCCTTTTATGTACCTAAACAGAAGTGGTCTTGAGGGTCTCAGTGACCTCCTCAGTCTCCTTATCTTCGTTTCCCTGAGTCTTAGTAGACTCCTCCTTCTCCTCTCCCTCCTCATTGTCCTCGTATCGGATCTTAATGTTCTCATCGTCCTCCTTGGGAGCATAATCGTAGTTCTCCAGCAGGTAGTCAATGACATCCTCCTTGTCAAAGTTCTCAGCGGCGTAAAGAACGTCCTGGCCGCTCTGGTTCTTGGTAAAGGGATCGGCCTTGGCCTCACACAGCAGCTTGACAATGTCAAGATTGCCGTTTAATGCTGCCCAGTGGAGAGCTGTGTTGCCCGAGTCGTTCTGGGCGGAAATCAGAGCGGTCTGGGCCTCGGAGTCCTCGCCAAAAAGTCCAAGAAGGTACTTGACCACGTCAATATGGCCGTTGGCAGCGGCATAGTGCAGAGGGGTGGATTCTGTGTACTGGTCCTTGACCTGCTGGAGAGCCTCGAGGGGCTTTTCCTGGGCGCCGAAGAACTTTTCAATGTTTTCGAGCTCGCCGCCTCGGGCGTCGAACATGACGTCGTCAATCTGGTCTTCCGTCAACATGGTAGATGGAGATATTAGTGTCCTTTGGGAATTGTGCAGGTTGGTTGCGAGATAACAGAAAAATTTCTGACATGCATATTTCAAACTTTGATTTACAGAGAGGGTATTGGAGAAGTTGGAGAGTAAGTACTGAGAAGACAAACTGTCATTAAATAGAGACATTAGAAGGTTGCATTGTTCATTATTTCAGGTTTTATCCTCATTTGATTCATTATAGTATTTCCTGAAGACATTCTACTGGCTGTCTATCATGTTGACCTCTGTACTTGTAGATCTCCATCCCTACTGTATACCATACAGTACTGCTACTTCTCGTTATCACGAAGGTCATGGCTCATTACATGGTTACATGGTTACACGGTACTGCACAATGCAGCTCACGGTAACGTCTACATTTTGGTATCGTCCTTTACTGGGTACCAAGAGTCTGGCCCGTTCCAGGGAAAGAGGGGGTGGTGGGGTCGACGCCGCTGTTGCCCCGAGACCGGGTGCCGGCCTCAAGGTCGGCCTGGCTGGAGTTGGACTGGAAACCCAGAATGTTTCCTCCAGCAACAGACAGCGATCGGTTGGTGTCTGCTCGAGCAGCTGCTCGGGTGTCCAGAGCGCCCTCTTCTCGGTAGAAGGTGACGATGGACGAGGGGATCAGGTCAATGAGTCTGGAGATTTTGTTTTCGATCCACAGCACAACCTTGGACGAGGGCTCGATCAGAGGGTCCAGGTAGCCCAGAGCCATCATCCAGCCGGCAATGAGACCCAGCAGATGGCCGATGAAGGACGAGCTTGGGATCACAATGGCGATGACCACGAGGTAGATGATAGGCAGCAGCCAGGTGGGAACCACGAGGTTGGGAGCCAGCTGGGTGGTGGGCTGTTTGGAGGACTCTCGGATAGCCCAGTAGCCCATGAAGGAGAAGATCCAGGCGGAAGAGCCCAGAACAGCCTCATCGGGGAAAAAGCCGATGGAAAGCAGACACCAGGGGATGGCGGTGACCACGGCAAGGATGTTGAGCACAATGCCGGTTCGCACAGTTCCATTGACCCGCTCAAACTGGGACACAATGGGCTGCAGCGCCACGAGATTCAACAGAAGATGGAACCAGGTGGCGTGCACAAGGGGGTAGAAGGAGATTCGGTTTACTGTGTTAGATAGGAGAAGAAGACGGACAAGAGTCTCCTTTGCTTGCTTTCTCTACTCACGCTCAAAATTGGTGAGAGCTGTGCTTCGCAGCTCCAGGTCGTCTTCAATCCACACATATCGCTGGGACAGGATGAAGATGACGGTGAGGAAAATGGGCAGCCCGAGCGAAAGGGCAGGCGGGTGCTGTATCGCCTTTTGGAATTTCTGAAACAGCGGGAACTGGGCCATTGTGGGGTCGAGAAAGGGCAAGTTCGGGGCTGTTGATAGTTCGGCCCTGATAAAAGTCTCTGTACAGTAACTACTTGTCTTGGACGTCACGTGAGTAGGGTAAGTGAGATCATAACAATGCTTGTGGGAGAGGTGGTAGGATACAAAGAGGGTAGAAAAGGAGATACATAGATAGCTCTGTCCAAGCTCATCTCTTTGACCATAAATACTGCCCCAAAAAACCACCTCTAACCCCTCTTGATAATGTCCTCAGGGCAGCTGATACTATTATAGTCGCTTGGGACATGACAGGCACCTGAAGCTTACTTATCTCCGTGAGGGAATACAGAGCGATAGGTGGTGTATTATTCTGCGGGGTAAAAAGTGAGAGGTTTGTGAGGACTGTCCATGGATTTATATACCATTCCTGACCTTTTTGCAATGTACAAATTCCCTCTCAACCACCACATCTCCTAAAAATAGCTCACATGTGACTCCTTATAGTGTAAGACATGGAGTATCTAAATCTCAGCCCTGCTAAGCGAGATAGAGGTTTGCTGTAACATATGGGGAAGGGTTGTTAGATAATTGTTAGTCAGCCAATTGTGTGTTAATAATCAAATTATGTTTCATTATGGCACTTCTATCAGCTGAGTCATACTTAACAGTGTCAGATCAGTCAATTACATGGAAGTATTTCAAGTTTGATATTCATTCTAAGATGAAAAAGATACATTCCCATTATTATATACAGTAAGGGAGTCCATTTGCCTATCTTAATCTCTACCACCTGCACTTACGTAGATGTAGATGAACAGGCAGGTGCAAGAACCACTAACATCAGCATCGCAGGCACTACAGTCATCCAGCACCAACAGATCATTCACTCACTCACTACGCCCTCAAGAACTGGCTCACCACTTACTCACTCACCAATAGCTTCGCTCTTTTTCGCTCTTGTTCACTCTTGTTGTCATCGCTCTCATTACTATATACATCTAAGCCTTGGGCTCAGTGGGCTGTGCCTGCTGGGGCATGGGAGGGGGGTTGGCGATGCCGGAAACAGCCTCGGACAGGTTCTTGGGCATCTGGGCCTTCTGCTCGGCCAGCAGACGCTCCTCCTCGGCCTTGAGCTTGGGACCCTCGACAGCAAGGTACTCCAGGAACTGCTGGTACTGCTTCTGGCCCTCTCGTCGGTACACGTCGTGGGGCATCAGGGGCTTCTGCTCCTTGGAGGGGCTGGACACACCGAGGAACTTGGAGGCCCACTCGCCGTCCTTGCCGTGCTTGGCGTACCACTCCTTCTCAAACTTTTCTCGAGCAATGGCCTCTCGCTTGGTAAACTCGTCGGGCAGGTAGGTGCCCTCAAAGGTCTTGAGAATGGGTCGCACGTCGGTCACGTTCTGGGCAACCAGGTACTCCAGGAAGGGGATCAGCTTGACCAGCTCCTTGTCGCCGGGAGTTCCCTTCCAGGGCTCGATGGGGATGGCGTTCTCGGGCTGCTTCATGGTGCATCCGGTATCGGGGTCGATGATGATGATCTTGCCGACATCTCGGTTCATCAGCGACAGATCCTTGACCAGCTTGCCGTCCTCGTAGGTGGTGTGTTCTCGGGTCAGCACGTGGGAGAACCAGGCGTGGTAGGGATCCAGCTTCATGATCAGCTTCTCGCAGTTGGCCATGTACTGAGAAGAGAAAAGAACAATCTCATAGTACTGACCGAGGTAACCGAGGAAGTAGTCCACACCGGGTCGCTTGGCCACTCGCCATCCGTGCTCAGCAGACCACTCCTGGTGCACCAGCAGATCGTCCAGGGCCACAACCAGAGTCAGGGGTCGTCGGTACGGGGGAGCAGGGGGATCGGGCAGAAGAACGGCAGCAACAGGGTCTCGGTAGAAGGAAAAGGTGTCTCCGATTCGGGCCTTGAGTCGAGCCCACATCAGCAGGGGGGTGTAGCCCTGGCCGATGGTCTCGTGCTTCTTCATGTCCTCCTCGTTGTCCCAGTCTCGAGCCAGGTAGGCGGCAACACCAGCGCAACCGGCAAAGAAGGCGTAGTAGCCGTAGCCGGCCATTCGCTCTCGCTGGGCCTGCTTGGAGGTCTGGTCACTGGACTTCTTGGCAGTTCCGGCCCATCGGGCTCGCTGCTCGTCGGTGACGTCGTCCTCGGGGTTCTGGGCGCCCTCGGCCTTGCCCTCGCCGGAGGAGGCGGACTGGCTCTTGCCCTTGGACTCATCAATGTCCATGCCGGCCTGGGCCAGCAAATCGTCGTTCAGCAGAGAGCTCTGGAACGGTTTGTCGGATTTCTCGGTTTTTTTGTCGTCCGAGTAGAATCGCACGGCGGGAGTCATGGCCCGCTGGACTCCGGGACGGGCCACCCGTGCAATCTGGGCTGCTCGCAGTAGACTGTGCATTATTCAGTGATGATGAAGAGTTGAAACCGGTGCAGTGGAAAATCTAATATACTTTGGGAGGTGTGACTGAGTGGGTTGATATATGAGGTACGCCACTGTGGCGGTGGAGGAAGGCGGTTATCTGATCTTTCGGTTGGCCTCCGTGTCTCATTTGCCACTCTCGGATATTTCTCTTTTTCTTTTTCCTCTCTTTTTTCATCTCTCTACCCTCTATTGCTACATTTTCGCTCGTGTGGAGAAATTTCTCTATGCTTCTTTAACCCCGAAATTTCAACGGGCCAAAAAGACGGTTCAGTTTCTTTTGGGTTCTAAAGTGACGTCAAGGGAAGAGTGAAATTCGAGCATGGTTCCCACCAGAAGGTAATCCAGCTTAGTCAGGCGGAGAAAACATGGAGGCATTTGAGGCAGTCTAGTGAGGAGCTGGAGAGCTGAGAGTGGCGTGGATCGACTCTACGAGATTGGGGCTTCTGATCCATCTATTTTTCAACTTTTTGCCATACTAAAATCTCAACTAAGACCTCAACTATTGGCTTTATTCTACTTAGGTATTTACTCGACCTTGCTTCCTGTCGCTTATCGCACATTTCAGTCGCGTTCTCGATCGCACTGCCCCTTGCATAGCAAGTCGGGCTTTGAGCTTACAGTGCAAAACGCCGTGGTGTTTGGACGCCGCCTATTCAGGTATTTGTTAGTTGCCATCTTGGGATATTGATGGCTGAAAAAACTCAGCAACAATGAGACGTCTTCGAAGAACAAGCAAGTTGCAACCACAGAAAACGAAAGCGACCGTTTCCATTCGTATAGCGTACGCTTGCAGACTACTTTGGGAAGAAATTGTCCAAATACATTACAAGCAGGCTCAGAGGAGATGTTCAGTTAGTCTAAAAAGTGATCGACGGGAACAATAGATTTGAGTTGGGCTACGATTACGACGATGAGACGAGGTGTTCTAGAACGAGTACAAGTACTCGTAATCGCACTTGAACAGGTGATATTGGAGAGCTGAAAGTCTTAAAAAATTGGACAAAAGCCCACGTATACGGCTGTCTTATAATTTCTTCCGTGTATCAGACCTCTCTGATAATATCTACACCACCATTATGAAACCCAATAAATGACGCTGACTGAGAGATTTGAGGTTAACCGTAAAGACGAGGAGATGAAGCTGCTAAGAGATGGAATATCGGAACAATGAATAACTGAGAGCGTATATGAAGAGCAATGACGTCGTTCCAGAATTGATCACCGTTAAAAGTGTGTTTCACCAGTTCATCACCAAATTTCACTCTTCAGACAAAGTTTCACCTCTCACTCTTGGTGCATGAAAAGAGGTCTGTTCCACGTGCCTCAGTAATACAGACCGTGCCTGTTACCCGGAAGACTGCAGCTTATCAGCCGTATGAGGTCACTCCAGGTTAGGGCATTTTGTGGGGCTGAGCTCGATGTGCGCTTGTCTCACAGCCGTGGTGAATAGGGGGTAGTGTGTAGTGGAGATATGGGGTGCTCGTGTTTAGGTCAAGTGTGGAGGTGTGTGGTCGTATCGTGCTACTGTAGGTCCATGTGTACTAGTGAGACAGCCGTTTGGCGTCACGTGACCGGCATTAATATCCTGGCGGCGCCTTTGCGATCAGCCCGGTGCATTGCATTGCGCAATAAAGGGCCCACACACACGAACACGTCTCAAGAAGTGTTTTCTGGTGTATCTGGTCAGCACGAGAACCTGCCAGAACAGGCCATTTGACATTGTTCTAAATATAGCGAAAAGTGGGCGTAGCTGGGCGGGGTGGAGATTGTAGGTGGACGGTAAACGACAAAAAAAATCACATTGTAGCAAGCGAAAGGCGAATACTTGCCAGAATTTGCACGCTCCCTCCTTCCACCTCCTGTTCAACTTGCGCGTCTCTGAATTCTACCTCCATCCCTTGGACCATCCCGCCTGCATATCTAAGCTAAACTAACTTAGATGCAACCACACTTGACGTTTCTACGTACTGTCAAATTTCAAACCACCGAAACTCCACAACCCAACACCACCTCTTCCGCACGAACATGGCCAACTACAGTCTGTTTGGCGGCCCCACGCAGCTCCAGCAACAGCTGCAAAACATCTACGACGATGCCCACGAAGGCACGCTTCAGGCCGTGCTGCTGGAGACGGCCCAGCAAGACGGCCCCGCTCTCCAAGCCTGGACACTGTGTTTGTTTTCCATCAACGCCAAGATCAAGCAGGTAGAAAACTCCAAGCCCCGGAGCGACACCGAGCGAGGCCTGCTGAACTCGATTCTCGAGCTCGAGCAGGAGTGCAGAGAACGAATCGGCAATCTCGAACGCAAGAAACAGGTGTCGACCAACCCCTACGTCACCCAGGCCTCGTTGCCCTCGTTGAACAACCTGTCTCTGGGCCAATCGTCGGCCCCGGTTCCTCCTTCTCATGGAGCCAGCTCCAGCAACATCCACAATCCTTTCCAGGGATACGACTCTCGACAACAGCAGCCCCCTCAGGTCAGACCGTACTACCAGTCGCAACAGAGCCAGCAGTCGCTCCAGCCTCCGCTGCAGCCCCAGCACTCGAACCCCAGCACCAGCAGTGTCAACAGATACAACGTGCCTCGAAAACAGGTGCCTGGATCGTCGTCGAATGTGAATACGTCGCCCCAGAAGCCCCAGCTGCTTGATCTGGACCTGTCGCCAGGCAAAAATGATACCCCTGTGCAGAACAACAATCTGCAGAACAACAACCTGCTTGCGCCCGTGGACTTTGACCGCCCGAAACCCGTGGTGGCGCCTGTGCAGACGCAGTACCAGTACCCTCCTCAGCAGGACTTTCAGCCCGTCGAGCCCGAGGTGCGAAAAGAGCGATACGAAGACAGATCGCAGGAACGGCAGTATAATTCAGCCGATTTTAGTGAGTATAAGGAGATGAGATATGAAGTCATTGGGATGGATGAGAAGTCTGGAAGGAAGGATAAGAAGTCTGGCGTGACGTCTGGATATGAACAAAAGTCATTGATTTGAAGTCATTGATATGAAGTCATAGATACAAGTCTGGATGCGAGGGTCTGATTGGGATCAACATCTTAAGGGAGAGGTAATGGCAACGGCTCTGGCACATAACCAGATCGAAAGGCTCAGAGGTTGTGAGTCTGTGCAGTCTCCAGAGGTTACGTCTAATAACTTTGGAGGCTATCGCAACCGAGCCTCGAGCATGGCCTGATGCACTGCGAGCCAAAGCAGGTGAGTGATATGTGGGGTGTATTATTTGACGGGTGAGGCAGGCATAGAGATAAAAGAAAGTGGTTGAGTGCTATCAGCTGAGATTGACAGGATCCAGCTGACTTGCCGCTTTGGTCGAAATCTCCATTGTCTGAGAAAATGGGTCGCGTGTGATTTATCCGAGTCACGTGCGCCCATCTCACGTGGGTTGTCTGACTTGTGGTCTCCTGCACGTGATCCCCACCCAACTAATACCGCACTCGACGACTTTATTACTCCCCGCCCTAAGTGTGCTTCTCTGGCATTGTCTTTAACCTCACGGTTTAAACATCTCTCAAGCCTCACTTGCTGTCTCTATAGAGCTGGAGCTGGGAGGAATAAAATTGGGAGTTTGAAGTTTGGCCGTGTGTGTTCAAGGCACAGCGACAAGGAAGCAGCAGTGTTCACGGGTCACATGTGCGAGGTCGTTTACGGATGGGCACAGCAATGTTTTGTTTTCAGGTCGTGTGCGCATGCCACATGCACTCTAAGGGGTAGTGATCGTTTGGTTGAGCCCAAACCTGCAATTTCCCATTTCCTGGCGATAGCAAGGTTTCAGCCGACTAGTATTTTTTTTTTCTTTTACTCTCAGTGCGGGTTTTAATTTGAAGACCCAGTAGTCTTTGGGGGAGGGAAAAGCTCCTTTTGAAGGTGCAGTAGGTTATTGAAGCGAATCGGTGGGTTGAGGCTTCTGAGCCAAAACGTTCAAAGCACCTTTCTTCGACCCTTCTGCCTTTTTCAGCCTTTCTAAAGGCTCTTTAGCAGGCTTTCCCGCAGCGTTTTCTTCGTTGCAGCCCTCCCAAGCGACGTACACCCCGAGAGATAGACCCCCAAACAAGCCAGATCCTCCCCTTAGCGTGTTGCTACTCCCTCTTCCCAAATTACCCTCCCTTACTGCGTCCTGCACATCCACGCATTGTTGTGCCTGCTAAACAATAACATTGGGCCAAGTTAAAAAGCTTGGTGAGCAGAGCCGGCAAGTGTAATTGTAAATCAGGCCGCACACCCCTACCAGACGTTGCAACAGACTTTCAGTTCTTTCCATTAGACGATACGATAACGCTCAGTCACCGACACTAGGAACGCCAGCGGGACAATCCATTGAACCCCACACGTGACAATAACGATATCCGGCAGTCTACACGCCCACACCTCGACTAACCCTAGCTCCCATCTCCGCCCATCAACGGTCCACCTCGTCGTCCTCCACAGTCTACACGCCCGTCAACTCGCGGCCCGATCTCCAGCCCCTCTCGTCTGCGTCGTCGCCCATCGACGCCCCGCCCTCGCCGCCCAAACGAGAGATGCTCAAGACTCTTCGAGGCGCTACCTCGTCCAAGAAGCAACCGTCGGCGTCCACCGCCAACGAGGCGCCCCTCAAGGGAGCGTCGCTAGCCTGGAAATTCAAAAACTTTGGCAAGAGCCAAGAGGAAAAGAAGCCCGAGCAGCCCAAGCCAGCCAAGGTCAAGCCCACCCGGTCTAATGCGCCGTCGGTCTCCTCCCAGGCTAGACCCAACTACTCCACCACTTCGGTCAACACCACCACGAATACCACCACCAACAGCTCCATTCCCCAAAGCACAAAATCGAACAACATCAAGTCCATGTTGCTTGACGATGACGAGCCAGTTCCAGTGAGACAGGTTCAGCAGCCTGTTCAGCCAGCCCCTGCCCCCCAGCCTGTCCACCAGGCACCTGTTCAGCAGCCCATTCCTGCTGCCCACCCTATTCATCCCACACACACTCCCGTGCACCACTCGCCCCCCGTGCACCACTCGCCCCCCGTGCACCACTCGCCCCCCGTGCACCACTCGCCCCCTCCCCATGTGACTCATGCTCCTCCCCCTTCAAAACAGACCCCTACCGCCCACCAGGCCACCTACAATGCTCTGCATGGCCAGGGGGCCGCCAGACGGTCCGGAGAGGTGCGACGGTCCGGTGAAATGAGCCGACGATCGGGAGAAAACAGACGCAGCGGCGAAATCCGGCGTGCTCGACCCACCAGCGGCATTTCTGTGCGCTCCACGGCCTCTGACGCCGGAGACCACCCCTGGGCGGGATTCACGTCGGTGGGCTCTGCCGTCAAGCAGCAGCAGCACTCCAACAACTCGTCCACCTCTTCACTAACCTCAGCCCAGACTGCTGCCGCCGGAGCAGGCGCCGTAAAGGCGGCCCAGGCCCAGCAGGCGGCTCTGGCTCACAACCGAGCCCTCAAGCCCGTGTCTTCGCCCAGCACCAATGCCAACGCCAACCACAGTGCAAAGAAGCCGGCCTACCAGTACATTGTGCAGCCCACGCCTGCCAAGCCCCAGCAGAGTGCGGCTACTCGAGCAGCTCTGGCCAAGTCCAAGCAGCTCAACGACCGAACCAAGGCCAAGCGACAGGCCGCACAGTCGGCTCAGAACCGAACGAGACAGGTACACACTCCCCCCGCACAGTCGCGGCCAGCACAGCATCAGCAGCATCCCCAGGGCGCCAAGCAGATTCTGGCTGGAGGCGGCCGCCAGGAGTCGCCGTCGCCCGAGCAACCGGAGGAGGAAAAGAAACCCTTGACCGAGTGGGACAAAAAGGTTGCCGAGATCATGAAGGATCTGCGGGGCGTGGACGAAAACGCCGCCAAGCAGATTCTCAACGAGATTGTCGTGCAGGGCGACGAGGTCCACTGGGAAGACATTGCCGGTCTGGAGGCCGCCAAGAGCTCGCTCAAGGAGACGGTCGTCTACCCGTTCCTGCGTCCCGACCTGTTTTCCGGCCTCAGAGAGCCTGCTCGAGGTATGCTTCTGTTTGGTCCTCCCGGAACCGGAAAGACCATGTTGGCTCGAGCCGTGGCCACCGAGTCCAACTCGACCTTCTTCTCCATTTCAGCTTCGTCTCTGACCTCCAAGTTCCTCGGAGAGTCGGAAAAGCTCGTTCGAGCGCTCTTTTTCATGGCCAAGGCTCTGGCCCCCTCTATTATTTTTGTTGACGAGATCGACTCGCTGCTGAGTCAGCGGTCCGATTCGGGCGAGCACGAGGCGTCGCGACGAATCAAAAACGAGTTCCTCGTGCAGTGGTCCGATCTGGCGTCCGCCGCCGCAGGTCGAGAGCGAGAAGGAGACGTGCAGCGGGTCCTTGTTCTGGCAGCTACAAACTTGCCGTGGGGAATCGATGAGGCTGCTCGACGACGTTTTGTCCGACGACAGTACATCCCCCTGCCCGAGATTGAGACCCGAGAAGCCCAGTTCACAAGGCTGTTGGCCGCTCAACGGACCAATCTCTCCGAGGAGGAGCGAAAGGGTCTGTTGGAGCTGACAGAGGGTTTCTCCGGATCCGATATCACCGCTCTCACCAAGGATGCCGCCATGGGTCCTCTGCGAGCGCTGGGAGATAAGCTACTGACCACCAGCCGGGAAGATATCCGTCCCATTGGATACCAAGACTTCATTTCTTCATTAGCCTTTATTCGGCCCTCAGTGTCCAAGGAAGGCCTCAAGGCCTTTGAGGACTGGGCCGCAGAGTACGGTAGCAGTGGTGCTTAGGCAAGATTTTCATATATTTTCATTTCATAATATTAATGCATGGATAGACGGATAAATAGGAGGAGGAGGGGCGATATTGTGTGCTGGTTTGTAGTTTTACTGTGTTTTTTAGTTGAAGTGTCTTTCGTAAGGATAGCTACTTGTAGTTCAGTGTTCTGTCGTCATAGCTGATGTGACGTTCATGTATCAAAAATACGAACTACCTTGTGAGGAGAGTGGAGAATACCATATATACGGCACAGCTAATCTTCAATACAAACAAAGTGTCGGCCTTTCTTCGCACCCATTGTAATAGGTCTTTTGGTTTTTTTACACCCTGTTTCTCTGCCATAAACATGACCGGGAATATATATAAACCTCGGTGCCCGGATGCGGAATCGCCGCTGCAAAGACCAGACACGTGCTAATGCCATGATACGCTCGTACTGTACCTGCTTATGTGGCTAGCATGTGTCAGAAGTCAGTGACGTCAATACGTGTCAGAGGAGAACGGAGTGGCAGTGGTTTTTAGTGTGTAGTTTTTGGAGAGTGTTTTGTATGATCAACAACCTGTTCTACCCCATGTAGAAAAAGCTGGCTATTGAACTCTTCTTTACAACATACACTATATGGTCTGTTAGAATATGCCTGGATCCCAAATACTCTCAAAGTCACTCATGAGCGCGAATCATGTATGTCTGGCTCCACAGCTCATTCTATTCCTTCCATTTTGAACTGCTCCGACCTTCCTTAACCTGCTAACTTTACAGAGCCATGAAGAAGCCCCCTGGGGTGTATATATTGGGGTCCCCAGGCCACGTAGCGGGTTCTCCACAGTCGCCATGAAGTTCTCTCGTTCGGTTCTCTCTGCTGCCCTTTCTCTGGCACTGGCTTCTCCTTTGCTACACTACAAACCAGACCAGGTTCTGGCTTCTTCTTCTTTTGCCATCCACTCTTCGGACGACTTTCCCGAGTATGCGCTGGCCACCAAGGAGATCAATCCCGCCTCTCTAGGGCTCGATTCCGTGGCCCAGCATTCCGGCTACCTCGAAGTCAAGTCTTCAGGCGAAAACTTCTTCTACTGGGCGTTCGAGTCTCGAAACAACCCTGCCAAGGACCCTGTGGTCCTCTGGCTTCAAGGTGGACCTGGATCTTCGTCCATGTTTGCTCTGACGTTTGAAAACGGGCCCTCGTGGTTCAACAACCCGGAGCTCAAGCCCGTGCACAATCCCTGGTCATGGAACAACAATGCCACTATGATTTATCTGGACCAGCCTGCTGGAGCGGGCTTCTCCTACGTTTCTGCTGGCGGAACCGCGGCGCGAACCTCCAAGGAGGCGGCCAAAAGCGTCTTTGCCTTCCTCACGCTCTTTTTCGAAAAGTACCCGCACTTGCCGCGCAAAATCCACATTTCGGGCGAATCTTATGCTGGCCATTATGTTCCTCAAACGACTCTGGAAATCTTGCGGACCTCCAACAAGACCTTCCATGTGGAATCCATGCTCTGCGGCAACGGAATGACTGACCCCCTGAACCAGTACACCGAGTTTTCTGTCTACGGCTGTGATTCTCAAGCCTCAGGGGTGTCTCCTGCTCTCTACAGTAACGAAACTTGCCAACAGGCCAAGGCTGCTCAAGAGAGATGCATTCCTCTGATTCAAAAGTGCTACGATACCGGTACCAATGCTGATTGCAGTTATGCCACTTCCCACTGCAATGCTGAGATCCTCTCTCTGTTTGATAACCAGAAGAACATCTACGATGTTAGAAAACCCTGTGAGCCCTCTAAGAGCGGCACCTGCTACAAGGAGTCCGACTACGGAGAGGCGTTCCTCAACAACCAGACCACCAGAGACGCCATCGGAGCTGTTGTGCCCTGGAAGGCCAACAACCGAACAGTCTACAATGACTTCACCGTGTTCACTGGTGACTGGATGAGACCTGACAGTGTTCGAGCCATAACAGAGATCCTGAACGGCTACAATGTTCCTGTCCTCATTTTTGCAGGAGATAAGGACTTCATTTGCAACTGGCTGGGCCAGAAAAAGTGGCTGGATGCTCTTCCTTGGGACGGCCATAAGAAGTACCTCAAGGCTCGAGAACGGCCCTGGAAGGTCAACCATCAGAGCAGAGGTGTGTTGAAGCAGTTTGGTAAGCTCTCCTTTCTGCGAATCTTCGAGGCCGGCCATATGGTCCCCCATGATCAGCCTGAAGCAGCCTCTTACATGCTTCAAGAGTGGCTCACGGAGACACTGGGCATCTGGGACTACAAGGATTATGAGTATGGTGGAGACGGTACCCACTTTAAATAGCACGTATGTACTGACGAATCTATGGACTTGACTTGAATGCTGAATTTGACTACAACTAGCTAGCTCATTAGTGGAATACGGATGTACGTATTTTGTAAGGGTCCGAAACCCCACAACCCCACTTCTCGTATAGCTCGGAACTCTGAGGCTAAGCCATTGCGTTGTTTGGTAAGTTCGAGACATGGAACTGGAGAGAGGAGGAGGACTATAGGGAGCAGGTTTTCGTTACTTTGAAATTGTCGACCTACAAGCCTTGTCAGTGCTTTTCGTCTCACTGAATACAAATAAGACCCTTACTAGTTGTGTCTCACTGAATACTATTGTAGAGTTATTGATGCTATAGAGATGAGGTGGTACAAGAATCTAAAATGGTCACTAGGCGTTAGGATCGGAGTTTTATGCCCCGTTCTTAGACAGAGCAGTTTCCTCCGCACTGGCAAAAGGTAACAGAAAGAGCACCGCAGTAGCTAGGCTGTTCCCACTCGTCGGTAAAGTCTCCAGAGTCTCCCCGGATCGAGTAAGCACCCCAGGGGGTCTTGTTATCGTCAGTGAAGGCACCCACAATCACGTCTCCCTTGGAAGCGTAGAGATCCAGAGCCTGCTGGATGCCCTTGACCATACCTTCCTCCCAGTTCTTGAGTTTGTCGTAGGCGCTCTGGTCGTCTCGAACGGGAGAAATGACCATCTTGACGCCGCTCTTGTAGCCCTTGACGTCCCGGGTAGCAAAGTGCACTCTGAAGGTGTCTGATCGCTTGTGGTAGCCAACAGAAAGAGGACCTCCAGTAGCCTGTGCGTCACCGTTGGTTTTAGACAGACCAAGCTGTGAGTAATCATATGGCTCAAACAGGTCACTGAGCGCCTGTCTCAGTTCCTGTCTGAGTTTCTCAACGAATGCCTCAGCAGAGGAGGTAGGAGTAGCCACTGCGAGGGTAGTAGAAGTTCCAGAGGCGCTGGAAGCGCTGGAAGCGTCTCCATCCTGGTCGTCGATACCGGCTCCTCCGCCCATATCTCCTCCATCGTTCACAGTGGCATTCTTAGCATCCTTGGTGACAATCTGGGTCATGGCATGAGAGTGTCTAAGCTGACCAGACTGCAGGAACTTTGCGAAGCCAGCAGTGGTCAGTTTGGCAAAGTCTTCATTGGAAGTAGAAGCTTCCTGGAGCAGCTCCTCGATGGTAGTGTTGCTCTCTCGGTAGTCCGTAATGACAGACTCGAAAGTGGAGTTGTCTGCAGTGACAAAGTTGCAAGCCTTCTGGCAGTTGGCATCGATAGCGAAGTTGGCTTGAGCCGCGTACTGGGGCTCGAATCGAGACAGAGCCTCAGAGAAGGGCACGCCAATAGCGTGGTAGCTTTGCTGGATAGACTGGAGCAGGGACATTTTGGTGTATGTGTGGAGAACACAGAAAAAACGTTCGATTCTTTATATATATGAGGAGAGAGAGACTCTGTTTATGCAAGTGTCATGTGCAAAATGCATAAGGAGTTAGAGGAGGGGAAGAGGCGGAGTCGCAGGTGAAACTGGGGAAATGCTAAAGAGAGGCTCACGTGACTGCCCGGAGACGGGCTCTATGTTTCAGCCCGGTATTCGATGAGTTTTCCAAACTTTAGCCGTTCAAGCCGTTATAACGACTTGCCCTTTTTCCTTGTCCTATAAATCCCGCTTGTAATTTCGCTAAGGCGAAGTATAATTATTTTGGTTCCTGAAAAAGGCTTGGCTTGCATATCAGGCAGGTGCAAGTGACGTCATATGTCTTCGGCAGGTGTAGGTAGGAGCTTCAAAGTGTGAAAGTCAGTGCGACGGACTTTTTCTCAAACTCCTATCAATTAGCCGCCGCATCACAACCACACCGTGGGTTTGAAAGGTGTACCCCACCTGTCCCACCTTATCCCAATCTTTGTCTGTTAGAGTTAAGCGAGATGGGGGTGGAGTAGGTTGGATATTGGCTAGACGGATTTGGCCATTCAGCAGCGGCCGTTTGTCATCTTGTCAGCACTCACCTCCGTCGGAATATCGAGACAATGAAGTTCAGCGGTCTCATTTGGCTGGCTACAGTCGTCCTGGCTATCCCAGATGTCTCCAACCCGGTCCCTCAAAATGTCCTGCAACCCGTGCAGTATCGAGTTGCTTTCGCAGGCAACCAGGATGCGGCTGTGGTCTCGTGGAACACCTACGGCAAGCCGGGATACCAACCCACGGTGTACTATGGCACTGACAAGAACCAGCTGAACAGCAAATCCACTGGAGACTCTAATACTTACGAGACTTCTACCACTTGGAACCATCATGTTCGTCTGGAGGGTCTGGAGAGTGACAAGGTGTACTACTACCGAGTTGGTGGAGCCCCTGAGTCTGAGATTTACAACTTCAAGACAGCCAGAAAGGCTGGAAATTCCAAAGAGTTCACTTTTGCTGCTGCCATTGATCTCGGAGTCATGGGTCCCTACGGACTGAGTACCAAGGTGGGTGATGGAGCCAGCAACCCTCTGAAACCTGGGGAACAGAACACCATGGATTCTCTGCTTCAGAATATTGACAACTTTGATTTCCTTCTGCATCCTGGAGATCTCGCTTATGCTGACTACTGGCTGAAGGAGGAGCTTCAGGGATATATTGACACGGGTGTCAATATCCAGGATACTGACGCTCTATTCAAGAATGGAGTTCAGACTTACGAAGCCCTGCTGAACACTTATTACCAGCAGATGCAGCATATCACTGCTTCCAAGCCCTACATGGTTGGACCTGGTAACCATGAAAGCAACTGTGACAACGGAGGTACCGGAGACTACACTGTCAAGACGTGCTTTGAGGGCCAGCGAAACTTCACAGGCCTGATTAACCATTTCCGAATGCCCGATGCGGAGTCTGGAGGAGTAGGACCTTTCTGGTACTCCTTCGACTACGGTCTGGTGCACTTTATTAACTTCAACACCGAGACTGATCTTGGTAAGTACGGCCCTGGTCCTGATTCTGTTGGTGGATCCGATAACATGGACTCTGGTGAGTTTGGAGAGGACGGAGAGCAGCTCAAGTGGCTGAAGAACGATCTCAAGAACGTTGACCGGTCCAAAACCCCCTGGGTCATTGCTATGGGCCACCGACCCTGGTACGTGTCTGCCAAGAAGAAGCACCGATGTCTCGAATGCCAGGCTGCGTTCGAAAAGACCTTTAACAAGTACGGAGTCGATCTCGTGCTTCTCGGTCACCGACATCTCTACAACCGAATCCACCCTATTGACGACAAGGGTAACATTGATCCCAATGGTCTTAATAACCCTAGTGCTCCTTGGTACATTGTCAACGGAGCTGCTGGACACTACGACGGTCTGGATACCGCCAAAAAAACTGACAAGCCTTGGCTGGCTTACTGGCAGGACACCCAGTACGGCTGGTCCAAGTTTACTGTCCACAATGCCACTCATTTGACCCACTCCTTTGTGGTGTCTTCCGATAACTCTCTGCTCGACACTCAGACTCTGTATAAGAGCCGAGGTCAGGAAATGACTAAGAGACAGGTTGAGAAGCGACAGACTTCCAGTGCCAATGATCTTTCCATCGGCGGTCTTGTCATTTTCGCTTTCTTTTTTGTCTTCTTTTACTAATGTACAATAATGTATAGTACCTCCTTGCCTTCTAACAAACGTAAATCATCATTATATTATATGTGGACCATTACTGGTTCTTCTTCTCCGTGGTCACCTTTTTTCTCTTGAACTTGGCCAGCAGCTTCTTCAGAGGAGTCTGAGAAGACAGATAATCGGCCTGCTCCTGAGACAGAACTCGCTTGAGCAGTAGCGAGAAGATTGAGCCGAACGCCAGCGCAATCACTGTAGATGTCAGAATGATGACGTTGTAGGGCATGGAGAAATCAGGAGTGGGTAGCGACAGAATCAGAGCTGTAGTTCGAGTACTCATAGTATGAGCACCGTTGTTGTCGATCACAGTCAGCACTCCGGGAGGAATGGAGAAGCCATGGTTGGCGTCCGGAGGGTATTCAGCGAGATACAGCATGGACTTGTCAAAGTCGTAGCCCAGAGTAGCTGAAGAATGAGCAGGAATGGTGAGCTTGAGCTCGAAATGGGTGGGCTTCTTTCGGTCCACCGACTTGGAGTACTGAAGCACCTCAAAGGAGCCCTCGGACTCTTCGCCAAACTCATCGACATTCTTCAGCTTCAGAGTATGGAAGTAAAATCTCATGAACCAGGGAAGGGTCTCGGAGTAGATGAAGGTGACAGGTTCCGAGGAAGGGTTAGTGAAGGCGGTTCGAACACCTCCTCGCTGCTGTCCATGACCAGAGAATGATCGCTGGGCGAAAACAGGAGGAGAAGACACAGGAGAGACATGGGTGGCATTGTCAGACGTCAGAATGATGTCCAGAGGCTCAGTGTTGGCCAGAGACAGGGTAGGGTAAGTATCCAGCACCTCACCGTCTTCTCCAGACTTGCTCTGAAGCTTCCATCCCTCAGGAACATCCAGTTTGATAGATCCCTGTCCAATTCTACAGGCTCCCTCAATAGGTCGTCCAAAGATCTCCCTGATACTCCAGGACACCTCGGTAGGGTCACCAAGAGGGAAACAGATGTAGTCGTTAGCGTAGGGCTTGGAAGTATCACATCTAAAGTCGTCTCCATACAGAGGAACAGGAATGGGGTGCTTGTTTCGTCTCAATTGACGGGGAACGTCGACGACGGCGTCCACCGTCTGTTTGAGAACCATCTTGCAAGCCTCCTTCTCCGTGCATTCTCGATGAACGTCAATGGCCATTCCTTGCCACTGCGAATCAAAGATCTTGTGTCCATCAAGGAGAGACGAGATTCCAGCCTTTCCCTTACAAGGCAGCAATCTGATGAAAGGAGTGAGGTTTTCCGTGCAAACAGGCTCCGCAGGAAGAGCTCCTGAAAACAGGAATGCTGTAGTTTCGTTAGCTCCATTGGATCCCGTGGAAGACTGTTTGAAGGTGAACTCAGGCTCGACGGTATGGGCCGAGTCAATGAAGTTCAGCGAAGCGCAAAACAGTCCAGACAGCGAGTTGACCAGTCCGAACCATTTCTCCTTGGCTTCCTCCTTGGTAGCAGCCTCGATCCACGCCCAGGCCTCCACTCCTGTTCCTCCAGCAAACGCTCCATTGTGTGGTAGCACGCCCCATTCTTCGGCGTCCCAGAATCCCTGCGCGAACCGCAAGTGGATTTCCCGCGCGTCGCCCTGGGTGATGATCTGTGAGAGAATTCGGGGGAACTCGTCGTGATGAGCTACAGGGTGGGTGTTGAAGGGCTCCGACTCAGCCTCGAACTCGAACGAGGCCTGGAGGTACTTCTGCGACAGCGGCCGCAGAGACAGCTTCTCCGAGTATCCGAGCACGCCGGCCGCCAGCGCCAAGCAGGGCAGTATCGACAGTTTCATCGTTAGGTGTGCTGATGAACTTGTAGCTCCAAGCTCGAATTACGTATTGCATGCATGCGCGTTTACTGTACGTGGAGTTTAAGGTGGTGGTGGAGGAGTGAGAGAATGAAAAGAAAAGGTGAAGAAGGGCGAAATAGAAGGGAAAGGAGGTTCACGGGGTGTGTTTACCGGTTATTGTTTCAGACTAACCGCTTTTTGTGTTACGTAGGCTTCCAGAGTGCTATTAAGAGGGCTCTCATGTACACGTGGTGTCAAGTATTACGTCAACTTTACTTGGGTGATAGTTAAGAAGATGGGAAGATGGTGAAAAGAATAGCAACCAATGACTTATAAATGAGAGTGGGTCTCACAGTGGGTACTAATACAGTGCTATTCGCTCATACAATTTTCGAAAAAAGATATGAAATCATAACGTGTAGTGTTGTCATTGTGAGTCTTCATCTCAGTTCGTGTTTGCCACATTCAATCTCACTTCACTAATTGTTCCAACTGAAGCCAAGTAATGTTATCATTTAGTTCAACTAAAGTGAAGGAATATGACACACTCTACAACATCATTGAGACAGAAATACGCGTACATAAATAAATATATCAAAAAAGAGATGCTCAATACTCCCAAAATATATTTTTTGTTTGATTTGTCGTACTTTCAACGCCCTCAGCCACCATCGTCACCTTCGCCAACTCCCACTCAGATCAAAGCTTGAAATTATAATTATTTGTGCATTGCATTTTATCACCACTATCACCATCAACACAGCAGCATGGACGAAATTAAACGGCTGCGAGAAGAGCGACAAAGGCCATTCTCCGAGGACGATGACGCGGTCATGGCCGACGTTTCGGAAATGCGGGAGCTCAACGATGAGCCCCAGAATGAGCCCCAGGACTCGTACACAGCTCCACAAGAGTTCATCAACGAGACTGTGTCGTTACAAGCCGTCGATGAACTGCAAGCAAACGAATCAAACAAGAGCATTTACAACCGTGCAAACGACTACAAGCGGAAACGTCTGGATCGCCAGGAAGCGGATGACGATGAGAAGGATCTGAGTTACAAGGAACGACTAGCTCTGAGAGATCTCGAAAGAGACGAAAAACGGGTCCAGGAAGCTATTAGAAAGAAGGAGGAGGCGAATGGAACGTCCAAGGAGGAGCAAGATGAACTTCGGCGTTTTGAGAGAGCTCAAACACCTCCCAGAGTGGGTCCTAGAGTCAGAAAGGGAAGATCTGATAGTAAACCTGTTACTGAGGATACTGGAGAACGAGGACGAAAGCGGAAATCAAGATGGGACGTTCCTGACGAGGAGGAAACAGGTGCCCCGGGTACCAGCAAGATTACAGACGAGTTTCTCAACTCGGTGCTGCCTTCAGAGGGCTACATCATTCTCACTCCTCCAGCATCATACAAGCCTATGATTAAGAGCAAGGTGACGGTGAAAATCGAGGGTTATAGCATTCCTGGAGGAAACACGGAAACTGCTGTTGACAGAGCTCTGGCTATCCAAGCTGCAGTTCCTTCTGCAGACTCTATTCCTGGCGTGGGAGATTTGGCATACTTTAAGGAGAGTGATATGAAGTACTTTGGAGCGCTGATTAAGCAGCAGGATGCCGAGGAACAGGGACTGTTAAGTGCACGAGAAATGAAGGAGCGTCAGGTGATGCGTCTGATTCTCAAGATCAAAAACGGATCACCCCAGATGCGAAAACAGGCCATGAGACAGTTGACTGACTCTGCTCGGTCTCTAGGACCCGAAGCTCTGTTTTCTCAGATCATTCCTCTGTTTAGAGAACGTTCGCTCGAAGACACTGAGCGTCATTGGCTGGTCAAGGTGGTTGATCGAGTTCTGTTCAAGTTGGGTGATCTGGTAAGACCGTACACTCCCCGACTTTTGTCTGTCATTGAGCCCTTGCTGATTGACGAGGACTATTTCACCCGTGTGGAGGGTCGGGAACTCGTTGCCAACATTTCCAAGGCTGCTGGACTTCCTCATATGATCTCCACTCTTCGACCCAATGTTGGACATGCAGATGAGTTTGTTAGAAACACCACAGCTCGATCGTTTGCCATTGTCGCAAGCGCACTCGGTGTTCCTGCATTGGTCCCCTTCATCAAGGCTGTCTGTAAGTCCAAAAAGTCTTGGGAAGCTCGTCATACTGGAGCCAAGATTGTCCAGCAGATTGCCATTCTCATTGGATGTACCGTTCTGCCGTATCTGAGTTCTTTGGTGGAGTGCATTGGTGATGGTTTGACTGACGACAACCCCAAGGTCCGTCAAATGACTGCCCAGGCTCTGGCTTCTCTCGCCGAAGCCGCTGCTCCTTACGGTATCGAGTCTTTTGAGAGCGTTCTTGAGCCTCTTTGGCTTGGTGTGCGAGAACAGCGAGGTAAGCATCTGGTGGCGTTCCTCAAGGCCATTGGATACATCATTCCTCTCATGAACCCTGACTATGCTGACTACTACACCAAGGAGGTTATGGCTGTTGTCTTGAGAGAGTTCTACTCCCCTGACGAGGAGATGAAGAGAGTCGTCCTTGAGGTTGTCACTCAATGTGCTCGATCCGAGGGTGTCACTGCCAAGTACATTCGAGTTGAGGTTCTTCCCACCTACTTCAAGTGTTTCTGGACTCGAAGAATGGCCTCGGATCGAGTGTGCTACAAGCTGATTCTATCTACTACAGTGGAGCTTGCTAATAAAGTCGGTACTGCTGAAATTGTGGACCGAGTAGCTAACCATCTCAAGGACGAGTCTGACCATTTTAGACGACTCACAATGGAGACTATCGACAAGGTGGTTGCCAACTTGGGTATTGCTGATATCGAGGCAGGTTCCAAGTTGGAGACTCGTCTGGTTGACGGTATTCTCACTGCGTTTCAGCTCCAATCACCGGCTGCCAATGCCAACAGAGCTGACTCGATTGTCATGCTGCGGGGTTTCGGCACAGTCATTCAGGCCCTAGATACCCGAGCAGCTCCCTACTTTGCACAGATTACTTCGTCAGTCCTCTTCCGTCTCTCCAACAAGTCTCCTATCGTTAGATCTCAGGCTGCTGACTTGATTGGCCAAATTGCAGGGGTGATGAAGAACTGTGGAGAAGATGAGGCTCTCAACAAGCTCGGACAGATCCTTTACGAGCAGCTTGGAGAAGAATATCCCGAAGCTCTGGGTTCTCTGCTTGGTGCTCTCAAGGCCATTGTTGCTGTTGTTGGTCTGGCTTCAATGACTCCTCCTATTCGAGACCTTCTTCCTCGACTTACGCCTATTCTGCGTAACCGACATGAGAAGGTCCAGGAGAACACAATTGATCTTGTTGGCCGCATTGCTGACCGAGGTCCCGAGTACGTCTCTGCTCGAGAATGGATGCGAATCTGTTTCGAGCTCATTGATCTACTCAAGGCTCACAAGAAGACCATTCAGAAGGCAGCAAACAACACCTTTGGATACATCGCCAAGGCTATTGGTCCCCAGGATGTTCTGGCTACACTGCTTTCCAACCTGAGAGTCCAGGAGCGTCAGTCTCGTGTTTGTACAGCTGTTGCTATCGGTATTGTGGCTGAGACTTGTTCTCCGTTCACCGTTCTTCCTGCTCTGATGAACGAGTACCGAGTGCCTGAGATCAACGTGCAGAATGGTGTACTCAAGGCTATGACCTTCATGTTTGAGTACATTGGAGATATGGCCAAGGACTACATCTATGCCGTTGCTCCTCTGCTTGAAGATGCACTTACTGATAGAGACCACGTGCATCGACAGACGGCAGCCACTGTGGTGCGGCATCTGGCTATCAACTGTGTGGGTCTTGGTGCTGAGGATGCCATGGTGCATTTTCTCAACTTGCTTATCCCCAACATCTATGAGACATCGCCCCATGTGATTGTTCGTATTTTGGACGCCATTGAGGGCATTCGTCTTTGTCTGGGACCTGGGCTGGTGCTCAATTACATCTGGGCGGGCTTGTTCCACGCTGCCCGTAAGGTCAGAGATCCGTTCTGGAAGGCATACAACTCGGCGTACATTGAGAACGTCGACGCCATGACTCCTTACTACCCCGAGATGCCTGAGGATGATGAGTTCTACAGACACGAGTTGGATCTGTGGGTTTAGGGAAACAAAAAGGCGAATTAAGAGTTCGCATTTAGCATAAATTAATGTATATTAGGGGTCTATCCCCATCACTTTGAGGCATGTTGTAGAGTTTGCGAGCACTGTAAATGAGAGATGATTGTTAGTCTAGAGCTTGGTATCGACATAGTATATCTCACACTACTGGTACTCTTGGTACTGACTCTTGGCTAGTTGTATTACCAACGGCCTATCTCTCGTCAGAACTACCGTGCCACTAGCTAATGATTAGCACACCAGTCCATCTTTGTTCTGGCTGTTTTGCCACGTATATACTCCTGTCCAGAGACAACCAAATAGTTAGCTAATCAAGTAATAACTGGTAATCATTAATACTAATCACTATTAGACCAAGGGGCTCTAACAACGTTCAGAGGTGTCAAAAGCTGCCAAGTTAGACATACCCCACAATTGAAGACGGTATATGTACAGCGCGTTTGTGTCACTGTCAGACCCAGATGCTACGTGGAGGTCTTACAGACGTTACCCGTGGTGCTTCTGTCTCTCAATGTGACGTTGGCTACAATGGCTAGCTCTTAGACTGGCACTAGGGAGTTGCTAAAGTGCAAGATCTCGTTATCCTGATCTACCAGAGGCGATATAATATCGTGGTGGCTAATTGAGGCTATATCATGGCAAAACTGTCCTCATTTATATCTCTCTGGAACCCAAACACATGTGAAATGTGCTTCTGCCTATGTCTATAACTTTCCAATTTTTGTTTAACGATTATGCACCCCACATTATGCCCCACACCAGGGACTCATTATACAAGCAAGGATAACTTTGTCTGACAGTCAAAAGGTGGAGGCACTAAAGAGCTAGTGGGGATGATGTATAAAAAGTCGTAGATGTCAGCTAGAGAAAAATCGAGCAAGCAACATGTTCATTATCTACATTTTGGCCGCTTTGGCCTCTTTTCTGGCATTCAACCGTCTCAGGTACCACTACCGGAGCTATAAGCTGGCCCACAAGTGGAAGTGTTCTCCAGTCAGAGATGTGTCGTCGTTTCCTATGGCTCTTCCAGAGTTCCTCTTCTTTTTCAAATCTGGCAAAAACAATGTTCTATTGGACGAGTTTGTCAATTTCTTTGAGAAGAGAAAACCAAACTTGACTATCGGTCTAGTCCTGGCAGGAACTGATATCACTGTTACCCTGGAACCTGAGAATCTCAAGGCTTTGCTGGCTACACAGTTTAAAGACTTCTGTCTTGGTGTCAGACACAACCAATTGGCTCCCATTCTCGGTGATGGCATCTTTACTCTGGATGGACAAGGCTGGCAACATTCAAGAGCTATGCTACGACCTCAGTTTGCTCGAGATCAAGTTTCAGATGTGGAAATGATTGAACGACATGTTCAGAATCTGATAAAGAGAGTCCCTGAAAACGAGTCTTTCGACATCCAGGAACTCTTCTTCAACTTGACTCTCGATACTGCTACCGAGTTTCTCTTTGGCCAGTCTGTAAGCTGCCAGACAGTAAACAATCCTGCCGAAGATGATTCTACAGTGACTGACATGCCAATTCCCATGCGAAAATCTTTCCAGTCCGATTTCAACCTCGCTCAACACCACGGAGGCTTCAGAGTGCGTCTTCAGATGTTTTACTGGCTTTGGAGACCCCAAGAGCTGTTCAGTGCTAGCAAAAGTGTCCGTAAATTCGTGGACCACTATGTCAAGAAAGCTCTGGTTGAAAGTGAGAAGGAGAAAAAGACAGACGACAAGTATGTCTTTCTCACCGAGCTGGCTCGTGAGGTCAAATCTCCTCAAGTTTTGAGTGACCAGGCTCTCAACATTCTTCTAGCGGGAAGAGACACTACAGCTTCTCTCCTTTCTTGGTGCATCTACCTGCTTGCCAGACACCCTCAATCTTGGAAGAAGTTGAGAGAGGAAATTCTGAGCACTTTTGGATCAGGTTCAGACCTTTCTCTTATCACTTTTGAATCACTGAAGCGTTGTGAGTACCTGAGATTCGTCATCAACGAAACACTCAGATTGTACCCTTCTGTTCCTGTCAATGTCAGATACGCTACACGAGACACGACTCTTCCTCGAGGAGGAGGACCTGGTGAGAATGAGCCAATTCTCATTAGAAAGGGCTCACCAGTTGTTTACAGCGTGTTTGCGACCCACAGACTCAAGAAGTTCTGGGGACAAGATGCTGACGAATTCAGACCTGAACGGTGGGGAGAGGGTGTATCACGTGGATGGGAATACTTACCCTTCAATGGAGGACCCAGAATCTGTCTTGGCCAACAGTATGCCCTCACAGAGACTAGCTACGTTCTTACTCGAATCGTGCAGATGTTTGACACATTGGAGAATGCAGACTCCAGCCCTGAACCTCCCATGAAACTACATGCTCTGACCATGTGCCATCTTACTGGAGTTCACGTAAAGATGGGCCATGATTATGTAATGTGAATAAAATAAATACATGTCGTCGATGGTTTGTTGATTACTAATACCATGTGAAAGCCCCTCAGACGTTAACGTCCCTTGGCGTGTCTTTGTTCCTAGTCTAAGCCCCTCAACTTTGACGGAAACAAAAGCTGTCTCTCTGACAGAATATGTTACAGTGGCGGCTAATTGCAGTAGATCCGGAATAGGAGGCCTTCACATACTGTACTCTCACGTGTTTTGGTTATATCTAAATCATAATTCATTATAGGCAAATGCTATACTTTTGCTGGCCAATAGACTAGCTATTGGCAAAGGGGTTTTCCTCTTCATGGAGAAGGCTCTGAGAAGCAGGAACAGGAGGCTGTGTATTGGGCTGTTCATCATCAGATGAATCCTCCTCAGAGCTTTCCTCCTCTTCCTCCTCCTCTTCCTCCTCCTCTTCCTCCTCCTCGTCGTCCTCCTCTTCATCGACTTCTTCTTCCTCCTTTCCATCTTCCTCTCCATCTTCCTCCTCTTCTTCATCATCACTGTCATCACTGTCAGACTCCTCCTCTTCACTGCTGTCTTCACTTTCAACCGTATCGGCAAAGAACTCGTCTAGAGTCTGCTTTTGCAATTTGGGTTTGATAGCAGTCATACCATTAGTTCCATTGGAAGCCATGGAGGGCAGCTCCTTGTGGCTGATACCTGTAACAATCTTCTCGGTGTCCATATGAACAGCCTCCTCGGGCTCATCTCGAAGACGAGCGTCAGGAAGAACAGAAATATCATTCTCCCAGGGAGGAAGAGAAACGTAGCCACTGAGTGGAGTTCCAAGCACGGCAGAAGCAGTGTTGAGCTCCAGGCCACCCTCAGTGTTGGTGTTATCCACCTTGGGGGGCTGTTTAGGAGCCTGGAGCATCAAAGTAGCCAATTCGGTAGATGCAGGGTTACTAAGCAACGCTCCCAGGCGTCGCACCTTGTCTCTGATCTCATATGAAGGGTCGAATCGACCACAGTAGAGAGCATGAGAGTAGAGTTGTCCAACAAATGACTTGGAGAACTCAATCTGCTTCTCCTCAGTAAAGTCACCATCGGTAGCCTTGACAGCTTCATTTACTCGGAAAAGGTACACCTTGGAGGCCAGGTCCATGATCTGGGCTCGAACAGGCGTGTCTTCGTATGCAACGTTCTTCAATGCAGAGTATAGAAGGGCTTCTCCAACCTCGGGAGCGACAGACACGAATTCAGACACGAGCCAGACCACAGAGGCCTTGGCAGGAGACGTCTCGGTAGAAGTATCAAGTGTAGTGTAAATCTTGGCCAGTTTGGTCACTGTAAGAACATGTTTCTGGGGCTGCTGCTGGATCAGAAGACGCACACAGGTGAGACATTCAGACAAGGTAGGAGCTTCGGATCTGATCTGACGAAGCAGCCACGTGACCAAAGAATCGGCCTCCTTGCTTGTTCCTCCAGAAGCACACGATCCAATAGCCGAAACAGCTGCAGCTTGGACCTCTCGCTCGTACGACGTGGAAGTGGCGTAATGCTTGAGTTCCGAGAGCACAAACTTCCTCGAGCCCTTGATGGAGGACATAATGGAGATTTTGAGCAGGGCCACGGATGTAGTATCGTCGGGGAAGACCACAAACCGGTTAATGTGGGTAGAAAATGCGTTGGGTTGGTCTCTCTGGAGAATAATCTGCTTGATCATAGTGAGGGCGACTTCCAGAGTCTCGTTTTTCAGCAGCCGCACAAGTCCAACTTCGATAGTGTCCTGGTAGACAGGCTGGACTTGTCCTGGGCATAGGGCATAAACCGCGCTAACTGCACTCATAATGAGAACAGGAGATAGCGAGTTCTCAATGGCAGGGTAAAGAGCCGACAACAGCAGAGCGGTATCGGCGTCGAACGCGTTGTTGCCCTTTGGTGGCGCAATGTTGGTTCGGTTGTATCTGACTAGCAGATCAATGACCGAAGCTGCGGCGAAAGTATCCAGTTGAGGAATGATTCTGCAGAGACGTCTGTAAATAGGATGAATGAGATCCAGACGGTCGGGGCAGATAAGGAGCATTGACATGATGGCTGAACCGACCACATGGACGTTTTTGTCAGTCAGCAGCTGTTGCAGGAATTCGACCAGCTGAGGGAAAGTAGATGGATCCACGTCGTAGCATTTGGCAATAGCTCCAGCGACCGCTCTTCGGACCAGCGGGGAAACATCGGTCACTCCCTTTTTGATGGCAAACAGCACAATTCCGGAAATGGCCGGCACTCTCAGACTGCTCAGAACTCGGACTCCGAGCGATCTCACCGTGGGAGACGAATCCGACAGCGATTTCTGAATAGTGTTGACGCTCATGAGTGCCAGATCGTGTTCCATGGGCGCGTACCGGATCAAGTACACAAACACGAGTTTGCGCATGTCCAACGACTGAGACGCCGTGTTTCGCATGACATCAGGAAAGAACTGTTGGGCCTCTTCTCCTCGGCCCTTGGACATGAAGCCAATCACCTGGCGCATTCCAGCCAGTCTGTCTCTGTCGCTGCGCGCATTGAGCAGCTTTTTGATCTCCTCGGCAGACAGAGGAGCGTCATCTACGAGAAGTCGGGATGACGCTGACACTGCAGCTTCAAGAGTCAGCTCCTTGGCGGACTCCAGCACCGCTCCGATTTTCGCAAACGGATCGGACATGGTGACGAGACGGTTGTGTAGGTCGTTGTGTCGTCGCAGTTTTGATGTGTCAGCGCAGAGACCTACTTTTTCAGGTGTAGCTGGGTCTGATGTTGATACCTGTGATGATGCAACGGTGGATGATGTATGTTGTGAGGTTATTTACAAGTTCAGAGTATAGTGGAAAGAGTAACTATAGGAGAGGAGTGAGTAAGACGTGTATTTGAGAAAATTTGCATTTTTTCGCGGAAAATCAATTCAGTGTACCTGAATAACTCGGTATATGACCTCATATCTCGCATTCCCATAATATATCCTCTGCCTTGAAGTATGGGTACCTACTTTATGATATCGTCTCCCTTACAGTAAATACATCTCATATTAACTTTAGGTTCTTGCAGTCCCAATCAAGCCTTTTCCATATATCAGCAAGTCTATAAAGCAGTGCCTGACTGCAAAAAAAAAGGAAGTTAGGAACTACAGAGCGACCGAGCCTTGATAAGACTTTTATTCGACATCAACACTTTCAACCGACCTTACAAAACACCCTCAAGCACCCAGCTTCTCCCGACTAACACCATTCACACTAACTATGCGTCTCATCTCCAAGGGACTGAAGAACAAGCTGGAGTACAAGAAGCTCGCTCTGGACTCCACCGACGACCTGTACGCCCTCACTAACGTGATCCAGAGAGGCGATTTGGTCGAGGCCAAGACTCTGCGAGCGGTTCCACAGACCACAGGCGCTTTTGACGACGAACAGATCCAGGGCAACGCAGGCAAGAAAAAGGTGCTGCGAAAACTCATCTATATCACTATCAGAGCCCAGAAGATTGTTTTTGACGGCGAGGAGATCCGAATCACAGGTGTCATCACCGACGCCGGCCACCACGAGTCTCTAAAGACCAAATATCACACTCTAGCTCTCACTCCGGGAGATGAGGTGACCGTGATCAAGGAGTTCTGGGACTTTTTTGCGCTCCAGACGCTCGACCAGTACGTGGGAGCAGACACCATGAGCGCCCTGGCCATGGTTTTCAACTCCACCGGCAAGTTCACCATCTACGAGCTGCGTCATAGTGTCACTCGAGTGCTGGTTCAAGGTTACAAGGCCATTCCTCGAAAATACGATGGTCAGGGATCCGTGGGAAAAACCAGAGGCAAGCAATATAACGACTTTTTCAATGTGGCCAAGGAAACGCTGCTGCGAACTATCGAAAACAGATGCAAGGCCGACTGGACCATTCCTGTGCTGCTCATCTCCATGCCCTATATGAACAAGCTCTTCTCGGAGTACTTCAAGGCATGGGCTGTGGATAACAAGGTCAAGACCGCCATTCAGCTTCAACAAGGCTTCATCACCCTGGAAACGTCGTCCGAGGGTAAAACCGCCATTCGAGAGGCTCTCAAGTCCATCTCCTACAAATCTGCTCTCAACAAGCTGGCTATTGCTGCTGACGGAAACGAAATGGACCAGTTCCAACGCATGTTCCACACGGATCCCGACCGTGTGTGGTACGGAGAGAAGCATGTGGATTACGCTCTTGAAATGAGCGCTGTCTCCGTGCTTTTCCTATCTTCCAACTTTGTACGAGGGTTTGATCATGCTAAGAGATCCAGATACGCAGAGGCCACCCAGGCAGTACAGCAGAATGGAGGCAAGGTGTTCATGTATTCGCATTTGCAGGACTCGGGACGGCAGATTGATGCCCTGGGAGGAATCGCCGCTATTCTGCGGTTCCCTCTGAATGACGACGCTGTTGAGCTGGAGGATCCCGAGCTCAGTGACTACTCTGACGATGAGTAAGAAAGGACATGTATATAGTACGATAGTAGATAGATGCATAGAGCGAGGAGTGACGTGCCTTTAGACATATAACTAGAATCGAGTGTATGATACGAGAGAAGACAGGTGTACCTTGGGGGGTGTCAGAAGGTGTCATAGCTAGTGCACACACTGCCCTTTTGTGAGTAAATGTTAAGTAAATTTTCTTGAGAGTAGCATCAACAGAAACTTGGTTTTCACAACCACCCATTCTCTCAAACGATCAAATTCGGAATTGTCTCACAAATGAGCTCACCTTTAATTACCTACCATATCAATTATTTCCCACACGCCAGTCGTATTATGCTCTTTGATTGCCGATGACGCCACATTATGGTGTGTGCATCAAGTGAAAGACAAGGCAGGTTATGTAAATCAAACGAAGAGTGTTATTAGCTACCGAATAAGTACTGAGACAGACACAAGAAGGAATCGCACAACATGAGTAAGACACACATATACCCCTTTCTACGTCGTACCTGTCTCACACATCTCGCATCTCCCCGACACAAATTATCCTCATCCGCAAGGTTCATTTTCCCGCTAAGCGAGCCACAACCTAATGCAGTAACCATTCATCATGTGGCGGAAGAATACGAGCGGAAGTGTCAGCGGAAGATGTGTCGAATACACATTGAGAAGGCCATCCGGAGTTCTTTGAGGCCAATAATAACACCCAAAAGCTCAACAACCACCGTCTCTAACTCCACATCGGCTGCATCCCGCTAAACTAGTCTAGGTACCATTTCTGGGGTTGCAACTTCCTCCACCACATGTTCCAAATGTAAGTCGGAAGTGTACTACGATACAAGTGTGTAATGTCTCATCCTCATTCCAAACGTCTCAACGAGCATTTTGACCATATCTAAGCGTCATATACAATAACACATATCTCATCGTTGCCACCTTCCTTTCTCATCTCCTACAGCACTCAACATGTACCTCCGCCCCACATTTATGATTCTGGACGGCACGGCTGCGTTAATAAATGGGATCACGACGAGTATCCACAATAGACCTCAGAAACAAAAGGATCAGCCTAAATTGGCTTGCGTCACACGACAAGTCACGTGACACACATTCCTACCCCAATTTCCCTCTTTCTTCCCCTCTAGGCCGACTCGGACCCGGTCTAAAACACCCCGGATCAACTCTGAACCTAGACGAGTGTGGGGTGCATATAAGCCAAGCGACCTTCCCCAGACTTGTCAACATCTTCTTCAACAACACCGAGAAATGCTTTCGCCAAACTCCTGGGATACTCACGTGCACCTCTTCGATCCAATTAACTACCCGTTTGCGGGGAAACGGACTTACACCACCGATCAGGCGCTTTTGCCGGGATTGGAGGCTCATTCTAGATCGCTATGTGGAGGTATGGTCGGCAACAACGTTCTTGTTCAGCCGTCTCCTTATGGGACTGACAACTCTTTGATCATCGACACTCTTCGAGGCCATTCGGATCAACGAAATGGGTACAAACTCCGAGGAGTGGTGGTCATTGATCCAGACAACACGCCTGTGGAGTTGCTGCAGGAATGGTGGGACTTGGGTGTGCGAGGAGTGAGAGTAAATGTCGTTTCCACGGGTCAATTGGATGTGGATTTCGTGTCTCAAACACTCACAAAGACTGCTGCTCTTGTTGGTCCTCTGGGGTACTTTATCCAGGCCTATATTCCTCCCCATTACTGGGATAGTCTATTTGACGTTATTGGAGACTTGCCAGTAACTGTCATTGCAGACCACCTGGGTGGAATGAAGAGTTCCAGCGATGCTGGGTTCGAATCTCTGATCAAATTGACGGCCAAGAACGTGCTTATTCGTGTTTCTGGCTTTTACAGACTGTCTGAACAAGGTCCAGGATACGATGATCTGGAGGAAGTGGTCCAGTTTTTTGCTTCAGAAACCCCCAACAAGCTCATTTGGGCCTCTGACTGGCCTCATACTGGAGGTGGAAAACAGAGACTGTTGTTAAACCCTGGAGATGTGGAACCTTTCAGAGTGATTGACAACCATGCCATTCTACATAATCTGAGATCTTGGGTGGACGAGAGAACCTGGACCAACATGATGGAGACTCTTCCAGAGCGGATCTACAATTGAGGCTAGGAATGAATCACATACTAAAAGGATTAATGTCAACTGTAGTTGAAATGAATTTTTACATACTTTTACAGCTGCGTCCTATCTGGACCACACTTGATGGCAAGTTCAAGCAAGATCTCAGATCCAAAGAGAACCACAATGAGAAGTATACCCACGAGAGGGTAGAAAGCCACACAGGCGATACAGAGAGCAAGCTTGAGAGACAGAACGAAAGAGTTCATTCGAACAAGAGTCTCATAGACTGCAGGTCTGTGGTTCTGCAGTGCCTTCTTGACCATTTTCTCAATAGCTGACTGTGATTGCACGTCTGGTCCTTCGTCAGTCTCCTTCTTCTTCTCCTCTTTCTTACCCTTGTCTTCCTTCTTACCCTTATCCTTCTCCTTGCCTTTATCCTCCTTCTTCTCTTCTTTCTTGTCATCTCCAGAATCGTCCTTGAGCTCGACTATCTCAGCTTGCATTCCTTGAGGAACTTGAGCGTATGATACTGGAGGAACGGGGTACCCTTCTGTCCTAAAGTACCTAGGATCAATAACCTGAGACATAGGCCTAAGTAACGACTGATTATGGTATCCAGACACGGCTCTGGGTATCTGACTCACTTGTCGAGGGTGTAGATATGCCTGATGCATGTGCTGATGTAGTCCAGGAGGTATATGATATGGTATCTGATGAGCATGAGAAGGATGCTGGTGGGGAGGGTGTTGGTTGGCCTGCTGAGGATTCTGTCTCACGTGCTCATGCCAACGAGCAGAGTCCTGGATCTGTCTTCGTGGAACACTGTACCTATCCACCTCTCTTTCTCTCTCCCTCTCTCTTTCATTCTCCCGTTCTCTAGCCCTCTCATAATGCAGCCTTCTCTCGTACTCTTCGCGCTGTTGATCTCTATATTTCCTTCCTCGAGGGGGAGAAGTTAACGCGTCGGTGGTGGTAGGGGGCTCATCGGTGAGAATCTCATCCATGGGCGTCGTGATACGGTCTATGAGCGGTCTCTTCTCATTACTCGACCTGGAGAACCACTTGCGGAAGCCCATGCGACGCTTGGTCTGGGGCTCGCTGAACCGAACGGTAAGAGGGGTATCGTAAAGCAGCGGTTTGTCTGAGCAGGTATCACTGGAAAGCTCGGAGTATGGGTATTCTGAGCTGGAGTGTGTAGCGTGGAGCATGGCACGCAAGGGGTATCTTGTTTGGGACCAAGTAAACAAGTGAGTAACCTTAAATTATACCCACCTATATTGTAAGTAACCTTAAATTATCCCAACTATAGCTTAAATTGCTAACCGAAAAAGAATATCGAAACATGCATCGAGGGCTGCATACGGCTGATCACGTTTCAACATCTCGATTATCACCATGTCTTTTGCGGAAATGAGTATCGATGAGACTCCGGATGACGAGCATTTGGTCACCGGGCTCAGCGGCTTCTCTTTATCCGATCAGGAGGTCAGAAACCGCCAATTACAGCACCATCGACCCCTGCATCAACAGCAACATCAGGTTCCGTTTGATGATCTCATGTCTGAATTCTCGAATCTGAGAACCAGCGAGATGCGAGATCCTGATGAAATGGATATTGACGACCCCACGGATCTGCTTGATCTGCAAGCTGTCAATTTGTCACATATGAACCCCGAGTTTCTGCCACCCGTGTCTACACCTATCAAGACTGGCAGGAGAAGACCTTCCTCGGCTTCAATCATGGCTCCTGCTCCTAGTTCACCCTGGAAAATATCCTCGGTGTTCAATCCCACCGAACTGGGTGCCCAGTTTGCCGTCAAGGAGATTGAGAAGAATGAAGACGTGGATATGAGCATGGTGTTGTATTCTCCCGTGAAGGAAAGGGGTGACGTGAATGACAGTATCCAGGAAGACACGAAAGATGACTTGGAAATTGATTCCAACGACTTCTTTTCACAACCAGCAGCACCTGCTGTATCTGCTCCTGTTCATACCCCACCTACTCACACATCTGACGCAATCGTTCAAAAGACGGAAGCCAACCAGCCCACAGAATACCACCTTCATCTACCCAACCCTACCCTCGGATGGATGATGCAAAACCCCAATCTGCCGTACATCATCACCTCGTACTTGCAGCTCGCATTCAACGGCATCATGCTGGCCGCCATGGCCTACGTTGTCTATCTATTTATATCTTCTGTCCGCCAGGACGTGGGCTTCAAGTTCTCAGCACACTCAGGTGAGATTCTCATGGCCAAGAGCAAGTGCGCTAAACTGTACCTGCTCAACGAATGTGCCGCTCACTCTAGACGCCCAGCTCTGGAAACGCTCTGTGACCAGTGGGAACTGTGTATGAACAGAGACGAACATGCTGTCAACAGAGCGCGTTTGGGAGCAGAAACGCTCGCTGAAATCATCTCTGGATTCATCGACAGATTCTCATACAAGGCTCTGGGTCTCATTTCCATTTTGTTTCTGGGATCCATGTTTGTGTCCAATTTTGCATTCGGCTTCTTCAGAGCAAAGACTTTCTACAGTGGGGAAGTCGAGAAACAGAAGGGTCTTTGGGACAAAGCAAGAGACGCCTGGGGAGGAGAAATCAAGGATAAAGATGAACCAAAGAGATTGGTTTTTGGACAGCAAAATGTGCTCCAAAATTGACGAAACTACAGTATATAACACACACATAGACGGCTACAATGCTCAAATAAATACCCTTACAAACTCTCACATATACTTGTACTTCTCTCTTTTTAACAAACACTTTATTTTATTTTATTTTCTGATATCTTACAGCATCATCAAAAACTTATGCATACATACATTATTTCTTGCCCTTCTTCTTGTTCTTCTTCTTGGACTTGGACTTAGACGCAGTTGTGCTCTTGGCCTCGTCGCCGTCCTTGGCCTCGGTCTCCTCATCCTCCTCATCATCGTCGCCCTCCTCCTCGGCCTCATCAGCCTCCTCGGCGTCGCCCTTTTCCTCTTCAATCTTGAGCTCCTCGAGCTTCTTCTCGACCTTGGTCTCCTCGGCCTCAGCCTTCTCCTCCTTGGCCTCCTCAGCAGCAGCCTTGTCGGCCTCCTCCTGCTTGGCGGCTTCAGCCTCAGCAGCTCGCTTGGCCTCAGCCTTGGCCTTCTCAGCGGCAGCGGCGGCCTTCTCCTCCTCCTCGGCCTTGGCGGCAGCCTTAGCGGCCTCCTCCTTCTTGAGCTCCTCGGCCTTGGCCTTGGCGGCCTCCTTGGCCTCCTTCTCCTCCTTCTCTCGAGCCTCAGCAGCCTTCTTCTCAGCCTTGGCCTTCTCCTCAGCAGCCTTCTCGGCTGCCTTCTTCAGCTCGGCCTCCTTATCGGCAGCCTCCTTGGCAGCCTTCTTGGCCTCAGCATCAGCCTTTGCCTTCTCGGCCTTGGCCTTCTCAGCGGCCTCGTCCTCCTCAACATCCTCCTCCTTGCCCTTGCCCTTGCCCTTGATCTCCTCGGACTCCTCGAGGGGCTCCACAATCGTGGGAGCAGCCTTGTTCTCCTCGACCAGCGTCTTTCGCAGAGTCGAGCCGAGAGTAGCCTTGCCCTTGTCCTTGATGGTGGGGGTGTCCTCGTTGAGATCGACAATGTCCAGGTCCTGGGCCGGCTTGGCGGTCAGAGGCTTGCCCAGGCCGGTGGCAGGCATGCTCTGTGTATGCTGTGGTGAGGGAGATGCGTGCTGCTGCTGCTGCTGATGCTGCTGGGCGGCGGCAGCAGCCTGGCGACGCTCGTGTTCTCGACGCTGCATCTGGTGTCGGAACTGGCGCTCAACTCGGGTCTTGAGCACGGTGAAGTAGCTCACAAAGGTGCCCCGGTCTGTCTTGAACCACAGCTCCTCGGTGTCGTGGTCGACCTCCCAGTTGCCTCGGTCGAAATCGTCGGCGACCATGGCCAGGAAGTGGGCCCACGACTGGGCAACCACGTACTTTCGGTCGAACTCTCGGCCAAACAGAATGACCTGGCCCCACTTGCCCTTCTTGCCGGGAGCCAGATCGACGGCAATGTTGTTTCCGGCCCGGTCGTTGGCCAGGGGGATCCAGCCGGGGTGTGCGTACACGAGCTGGACGGCGCCCTCGGGGACAGAGTCCTGGGATGCGAGCCACGAGCTAATGTTCTTTTGTCGGGCCACGGAGGCCACGGGGGAGCCGGGGGCGGACGAGTTGGGCGAGCCCGCGTTGGGGTTAATGAAAATGCCGCCCTGCTTGGTGGGGGTCTGGCCGGTGGCCCGAGCAATCTCCCGGTTGATTCGGATGGCGGCCTTCTTCCACGAGTACCACTCCTCGGCAATGGTTTCGAGATCGAGCAGCGTGATGCCGAAGATGATGCCTGAGGGCCGGCCAAACTTCTCCTGGCCGTCGTGGATCAGACACGAGTCCCGCACGTCCAGGGGCAGCGAGCAGTCGAGATCGGCCTCCAGCTCGTTGAGATCGGACGCCGTGGCCGGGTAGCACAGCTGGTCGTTGAGCTCGGGGTAGTGTTCGTCGGCCCACTTGTCGATCCGCTCCCACGACAGCGACACCGAGGGGGCCGGTGGCTGGCCGTCGACGTACTCCTGCATTTCGTGCGAGTCTCGGGTGACTCCTGCGGGGTCGTTGTTGCCAATTGCGGACGACCGCGATCCGGGAGCGTAGGGAGCCTTGTTCACGGACGTGGACGAGGCCGAGAAGTTGGTGGTCGAGTTGTTTCGGGAGCTGTAGGGGTTGGCTCGGTCGGCAGCGGCTCCTCCGGCGAGATTGGACGACGAGGCCGAGGGCGAGTTTGTGTAGCCGCCGGTGTAGGACGACGAGGCCTGGTACATTTCGCTCTGGTTGTCGTCATTGTTGTAGAGCGGGCGGTTCTGGGAGTTTGCGCCCGCGGACTGTGACGCCTTTGACGATCGCTGTTGCGACGCGTATCTGTCTGGGGTAGTGACCGAGTGGATGAAATCCGACACGGAGCTGAAAAACGAGTTCATTGTGCGCAGATGGGGTGTCTTGGAGGTGTGCTTGTCCCGTTTTCGTGTGTCTGCAGTTAATAGTGCGAGGTGTACAGTAAGTGTGTGGTGTTCAGGATGTTGAAGCGTGTGAGTCCCAAGCTTGAGGTCAAGTAACAGTCTGGTGCACACAGAAGAAAGAAACGGGAGATGGCGATCTGAACTTTAAGGGGCTTGTACACCTGCGTGATTAGAGAGGGGGTGCGAACAATTAGGTAGAGACGGGGTGTTGGGGGGAGATGTGCACGCTTCTGTGTGGCTTAGTAAGCACTAATCGTGTTGTTTTTGTCGTCTATACCACCCCTTCTACCACTACCACACCCCTCACCGTCCACGTTGTACTCTTACCCGGCCTTTTTATGGTTCCACTTGAGACTGACGTTTTTGGGCCATTTTGGGACATGCACAAGGTTGGTGCTAACAACTGTAACAACAGGGTTTGAAGGTTAAGTGCAGCGATTGAAGGTGTCTCAAGGGGTTGCGAGGTCAGCTGAAAAAAGGAGCAAGTAACAAGGTGAGAGAGAGGGCGGTGGAGAGGTTGCGGTATTTGCGCGCAAGGCGATGGTGACGTCATAATCTGTACAAGTCCCCAGCCGTCTGTCTCACCTCCACCCCTTCTCCGGATTAAGCTGTGGAATAGCAAAGAAGCCGAGACAGCCAGAACGGGACACGGAACAATCATCCGAGTGATGAAAGGGGAATAGCTGTAGCAGCAACAAAAGGAGGGGTGGAAGTGAGTATGTACTCGTGGTTTTACTATTGACTGTTTCCGCTCAGAACAGTTATCGTTCTTTAGTATGGGTACTAGTTGTAGTTCTGTAACCTCAGTTACTCCTCTTCTTACTTGCCTTACTCTTACCTCTTTCACTGTCTCCCTCCCTCAGCCACGCGAAACGAAAAACACACGTGCTGCGCGCTTTTTGGTCGAGCTATTTTCATTTTAGTGTCATGGGAGAGCCCTACGAGATGGCCTGCAGCCTAACCGCCTTCTCGTGACCGCACATCCATGCTATCTTAGAGCTACCCAGGGTCATAAGGTCTGCAATCGCAACGGTGAACGGTGATACGCATAGAGGCTTTTTCAGTTTGCCGATGACAAACTCCGAAATAAAACGAGACAATAGGAGCGGTTTATTTATGTGGACATAAGAGAGGGGCGGTAGTCACGTGGTGTGTTAAATCACGTGTTCTATATCACGTGCTTCAATACCAGCTCACACACCACACTCTTTGCTTTCATATTCACTTCTTATGCTCTTAAGCCGTCCTTAAGCTCTGCTTTCTGCTGCGCATTGGAAAATGCACGGAACAATTGGCGGAATGTTGAAGAGAAGGTTACTGTACGACTGAGATAGAGGTGCGATATGAAATCAATAATAACTGCCGTTTAACGAACTGAAAATGGACAGAATGGGGAAAGGTGCATTCAAGATGTCGGAGTCGTCAAATGTGGGACACGAGCACAAGGTGGCGAGTAGGAGGCGTCGATACACGTGTACTCTGCATCTCACAAATCACTGGAGTGCCGTCCACTAACGTAGACTTCAGGTGCTTGAAGTTCGCGTCCTTTTTGGCTCAAGGTCTAAGTGGGGGGTGAGAGGAATATATGGCTTTTATGGGATGACTCAGAAGTGTTAGCCTACTAATTATCATACCGTTCTACTCGCCTGACTCTACTGATTACAATGGTATAATTTCCGTCCTCTTCTGACTTCGGGATCACGTCTCAAACCCCCCTCCTGTACCCTCTACCCCTTACTGGCTATGCTCAAAGTTGAGGTTCGTGTAGACATTTAACTGCCGCTGAGTAGTATCGCTATCAGCCGGATCCTTGGGAGTTTGCTCCTGAGCCGTGCCTAGCTTAGTAAGACTTGGTGTCCTGGTTGGTGAGATGATGTTGATTAGTAAGCCTTGGGAGAGGTTGTCGCTCAAGTACCTCCATCGACGCCGTGGTGGGTTGAAATCGGTCATATACGCTTCATAAGTTGTCTTATTTGTATAACTACGCTTTCCAGCTATTCAATGACACTTCTTGGTAATCGTTTTCATGCTCAACTAAAACTCAACTATGGATCTGATCTCAACTAAAACGACCATAAGAGGAAAACGATGATACCCATGTTACTTGTACGCCCCAAAATGATTGAAGCGCTGTACAACCACCAATCACCTACACATACAGTCAATTTCAACATCAACACCAGCCCGCCTGACACATCTTTTACCACCCTCTACACCACAGTATGTACCCCTGATCCCTTCCGCAACTGGTCATTAGCACTGTACAGGCACATCGACATCTCGTGATGTGCTGTAATAATATTCCGTGGCAGCCGCTCATGATAGTCGAGTATCATCTTGGAGGTGCCGTACAACTGTTGCTTCTTGGTATCCTAGTTCTTGCTCTTAGCAACTTCATTGAGTCCACCTTAATAGCAAGAACATCAACGTCTTTCGTATGTACTTGTACTCGTAATCGGACACTCTATACTTGCCCTCAACCTACAAGAAGGACCCTTTCAATCGGTTCTAAAAATTGCTACTCTTCTTCGATCTGGCATAGAACAATGCCCTGTTCCACACTGTATCGTCTTCGAATGATAATCTGAAACCTCATACAGTGAGGATGGGGGGTGGTTCAAAGCAAGCTGGAAAAGCCATGGAAACGGCTGAAAATTTGGCAGTGGCTATTTGAGAAGATTTTGTACAATCTTACACTTACTAGGCACCAAAACCCCACCTCAATGGCTCCAATATCACGTTTCGTGCTCCTCTGAATTGCAGTGCCTAAATTGAAGAGTTTAATTGAAAGGCTAAATATTTTTAGCGCATACTACAGTGTACGCGATTACGGTTGCCTGGATACAGTGCGATGGGCAGTGAATTTTGAGGATGCATTGTAACTTGGTCAATAGTGTTCCAAAACGAATTCCAAGGCCATATTTCAAGTTAGGAGAGCAGACTCATTCTTTTGATATACCTTGACCTCCAAATATACATCTCCTACCCTTCATTACACACCCTCCTCGAAAAGCTATATACATCTCTAGTGCATATTTAAGGCACTGCTCCGTCCCAAATAGGACGAATCCAAACAACTCTAAATCCCTGCTCCCACATAGACGGGCCCTTTTACTGATATATAGTGAGCGTTGTAGGTCCCGAATACTACATTCAACATCTCACTTCCACACACACAACCACTCTGAAAATGAACCAGGCTCCCCTCAACCCCTCCACCGGCAACTCCGGCAACATGATGCAGCGACAGCTCCACAAGAAGCTGTTCCAGCAGAAGAGCTTTGCCAGCCCAACCGACAACCTCATGAGCCCTTGCACCGCCAAGCTGAGAGCCCACAAGAACAAGTACATTTCCATGTGAGTATAGTCATGTGATTCGCGTGATGTCACGTGAACAAGAGATCTTCTAATCGGAGTTTTCGACCTTGACGTTGATCTGAAGTTCTTCTTTAGACAGGTCATTTGAACGAGTCACACTAGGTCGTTCGTTTAGCTATTCGCTTAGCTAATTGCTTAACCATATTCCATCAACACCTCCCTCAATCACCTCTAACTCAGTAACAACAAGTCCAAGCCCGGTCTGTCTTTCAACGCTCGACTGCAGAAGTCCATGTCTGAGGAGTCCGACTGCGACGAGAAGGAGAACCTCTAAACCCGCCGCCGGTCCCCAAACTTGACCAATCACAAGGCTGGAACTTGATTGGAATGTGATATCGTATTTATTCAACAGCTAAAGAGCTCGTACATAGCAATGACTGATAAGTGAAATGAGTGAGAGTATGTAGCTATCTCTGTGTATATGAGGCGAAGAAGAAGAAATGTACAAGTAGTGTGTGTTCTGTGAAGGAAGTGAGTATTTGTCAGTTATTGTGTGAATCTTGTGTACTTGTAGTTTTCGAAGTACAATGGCTTCGTTTCAACTTCGGTTGGATGTGTATATGCTTAGTAACCACAGTCAAAACGGACTTTGAAGACTTTAGGTAAATCAAATAGACGAAATGAGTCTATTAGATACTATATACCACCTATATATTTCATTTCAAACGTTCTTTATGTCTCCAGCGTCATATTTGGCAAAATTTCGGAGTGTTTCCTTCTCCTTCTTGAGGGTGCATCCCACCCGGACTCTCCACAGGCGGTTTCTTGGTCTAGTTGGTCATGGCATCTGCTTAACACGCAGAACGTCGGCAGTTCGATCCTGCCAGAAATCATTCTTTTTGCTTCCAGTGCTGGTGCTGTAGAAAATGGTATTTCTGTGACCCCCACGCACAGTGTGGGGGTGATGAAGATTATCAGAGACCGTTTCTATGTGATAAAATTGAAAGGTGCAATTATACCAAGTGACTCTATAAGTACTGTACCTGTACTTGTACATCTCATTCTTCGATATTCACATGCGTTATTATGTTGTTATAGACACTCTTTATGCCTTCACAAGATATTTGACTGACTGACTACAAGTACTTACTTGACTTGCAGAAACAACTATCTATTGGTGAATTGCTAAATGAAAACATTATCTTGAGCTAACTACTTCCAGCTAAATAGACAGGCCAAAAATATAGGACTTGGCCCCCTTTTGCTCAAGTCGTTATGACTGCGTTGTGCTGTGTCATGGTATGCCTTACCTCCTTCCAGCCAGTTCGAAATAATCTTCCACGCCCATGTCTATGCTGAGATCATACTCCTCCTGATCTGGGTTCATTGCTCTCATGAGATTAAATTGTCTCGATAGCCCGCTTCGGGCTTCCGTTGTGTAGAGCCAAGCGCCCATCTTGCCTTCTGAAAATCCAACAAATAGGTTTTCCCCATAAAAGTTGTCCTTGTAAATGAAATTGCGTGCAATCTCAATAGTTCTCACTTCCGAAGTAGCTAGATCAACCACATAGTAAGTGTCATTAACGAGGTGACTCTCCCTTGCGTGTGGTGATGAAGTCCAGAGCACCACGTACCTTTGAGACCCCTCAGGAACTCCTCCAACTAGTGTCGGTTCTGGTAATGTAAGCCATCGAGCGAAGCTCTTGATACGATCTTTGCGGTAGTAGATTCTGCTCGCCCGTGCTTCTTTATCTTCTCCAATACCGACGTCGTTCAAATCGACTAGAATGGGAACGATACTTAGCCCGAATTCTGTTCGTTCACCCATCCATAGTAGCCCACTATAAATCGAAAAGGCCTTATCACACATGACTTCCCCAAGCTTTCTAATAGTCGCTGATGGTATGTGTATCATTCGAAGATTCTCCATATCAACCACTAACTGGGATTCATCTTCACTGTGGGAGAGAATAAATCCATCAGTGCACATCTCACAAAAAATATCTTCGCGAGGATCATCCCATTTGAAACCGTGACGGAAATCTAGGTTATCAGAGGGAAGAAACCACTTTTCAAAGAAACGGGGAGTATGTACGTCCAACAGTGTAATCTCGTTGGACGACACAAAAAAACGAATATCTTCTCTCGCCAGATCCGAAAGATATCCTGGTAAAGTAACTTTTTTCCCCTCAATAAGACACTCGAAGATGCCGTCAGTTATCTTTCTTTGTGTCACATCTGGGAAAGAACGATCGGGGGTTCTGGTTGCAGCCATAGTACGCACGTCCATGAGAAACAAAGCCACGTCCAGCTTTGTGTTGAATGCTGGACGGTTTCTCATTCTCATCAACGGTTGGTAGTCTTCAGGAACAGTGGTTTCAGTTTCGACCACTTCTATGGGAGTGAGATCTGACGGCTTTTCTGGGAACTTGATGTCCTCCATGCTATTCACGGCCTCCCACTTGTCAGATCTCAAACGCCCCACAAAAACACGCGCACAATCTGCCCATGTTTTCATTTCTGTGCCATCCTCTCCAGGTCTTATCCAAGGGTTTCTCTTCCTCACTTTTCGTTTCATCACCCTCTCATCGATCTGATTGAAGGCATGGTACCAGGACGAGTTCACCTCGCGGAGATTGACACATGACTCGAGATCCGCTTGATCGTATATCTTATACACAATCTCAAGTGGTAGGTCCATGATGGGAGAAGTGGTATGCAAGAAGACAAGAACGTGCATTATCGCAACTTAATGTGAGAGTTGGAGAATGGGATGAATAAAAAGACGAATAAGAGATAAAAGTTGTCTTAATATTTGATAAGTAAAAAAAGTAAAAGGTGACATGGTCACCAGTGGCATTTCCACCGACATGATCAATAAATTAGTTGTCGCTTTTGAACTTGTATGTACAAGTAGAAGACAAAGTCTCGTTGTAAGTAGTACCTACCACCGTCAATTGTTGGAGTTGAAGAGATCAGAGGATTCAGTGTCCAGAGCATTATGAGCCCCGAGTTGAAGCAATAGAGCTCAACCAAGATATATTGGCATTGTCTTTGAGTCTATACCCCTTCATGTAACAATAATCAGATTGAACTTTTCCTGGGCCAAGTGGGCTTACTAAGCACTAGGCGGAAGCACCAGAAAAGAGAGAAATACCAGCAAAAAAAGGATACTCCGCAACGGAGAATTGAACTCCGGTCCCCCGCGTGCTGAACAGAGGTTCTGACAGGCGGAAATTCTAGCCACTAAACTATTGCGGACTGGTGGGTTCCGAGCTGCGTTGGGGGCCGAGGTTCGGGCTTCTGATGACTAATATAGGCAAGATATGAGTATAAAAAGTGGATAACCGGGCTCTACAGAGCTGTAAGATTCGACTGATGCAAAAAATCCGTCAAAATATTGCCTGTATGAAATGTTACACGATATATCCTTCAAGGGCATGATTAAGTTGAAAAAAAAAAATTAAAAAAAAAAATTAAAAAAAACTCATATAAAAAAATAAAAAGATTGCAGCACCCAGGATTCTCGTATGGTCTCCCACTACAATACTAACTAGGCTCTCTGGTGCTTGACTATGGCTGATCGGACGGGAAGCCGTATTTTCACCAGGATATGGCCGCAACCGTTAGATATGTAAGGGTTGGGATCCCTAGACTAATCGTCTCCAGACCTAGCGACGGGCGGGGCGCCCGTCGCGCTCTACAGAGACTCAGGCCTTTCCAAGAGTCTCCGGAAGCCGCACTTCTTACTGGTTTCTCAGCTCATAGGTAACTTCATTAAACTATTTACATCTAAACTTCCTAATAACATCATCTTAACTTCCGGGTAACGGCCTACGGCCGATACCGGCCCGCTGGTCACGTGCTACGCACGTGCCAGGCACATCATACTCGTGACCTTCTAATAAGATCCCTCGTGACCTCCTGATGACTAATCCAACTCTGCCTTATGTAAGCAGAGGGATCTTACACTCTCCCCTCCTTAAACGAAGGTCACGAGTTCACATCTTCTTCCAGTCTTGTCTTCGTCTCGCATAGGGTGGTAACACTAGGTGTCTCCTGTCATCAACTTCTTGTGGTCGTCAATGTCCTATCTTCCAGCGACTCCGTACAGGGCTCATGTTGTACTTTTTGTTTCGGCTTCCTCTCAGTCCATTTGCGAATTACCACTCTTAGACATCGTTTCGACTTCCACAAGCACCATCGACTCGGCTCATCTCCTCGCCTCCCCGAAAAATTTTCCTAACTGTTCCGTGCCTGTCTCTCGTATCATCTCGTGTCATACTCATCGCATAATCTGTTCTCGTCCTCTCGTCGTCTTGACACAGCGCACATCAGCTTCATAGCATTCCACTGATCAGTTCTCCTCGGTTCTCGATCCACCTTCTCCGAGTCCGCGACTCTCCATCCTCCCTTGTTCGGCCTTTGGCGTTGCCTCACTCTTTCGTCTGTCTTATCTCCTCCCCGGTCGAAGCCTTCGCTCTCGCTCCGCCAGGTCGCCAACGTCATCGCTCCACGTCCGCTCGCTTGCATCTCACTCGCTTCCGCTTCCGCGATTCCTCCGTAGTCAGAGTCACACCGGACCACTGATACCTCTAGGCTCACAGGTTCTCTCCTCCTTAAGATCACAGCCCGCTCATCGACATTCGTCGCTTCCACGCTCCGGCCACTCTCTCGTCTCACGGCTCTAGCATTCCTTATGTTCCTGCTATCCGCTCTCACTCATCGACGTATCATTCGGAGCCTCCTCGTTGCCTCGTCAGCTCCTCATTCTCGTCTGTCGGTTGGTCCACATTGTCATGCTTCCCCGGCCTGCCAGAGAGGTGCGTCCTTACCATCGGGCACCTCCACACCCCCGAGAGACTCCGTCTTCTCTTCTCTTCGGCCTTAACCGACGTCGTTCGGAGTGGCTTATCGTCGTCACGATGTTCCTCCTCTAGCCACCCCTCCTCCCCTTAATCCTTTCCTCCTTCTCTTAAACCTCTCCTCCTCCTCTTAAACCTCTCCTCCTTCTCTTCATAGCCTACCGTCCCCCCTCCCGCCCTAAACGGGCGCCATCGCCCGAAGCCCCCCTTGAAAAAAAAATGTTGAGGACTTCTCCGTGGGCATGGAATGGAAGGTTTGATGATTCCGGCGGCGCAATCTCTCTCGCACTTGCTCTGGTGTGCATGGTTTTTCTTCCAGGGTCCAGCATCCCTCCGTCCTTGCTCTGGGGTCCGACAACCAACTCTCACTCTCTCTCTCATTAAGAATAATGGCTGACGCCTGTGGCCTAGTAGCCAGCGCCTTTGTGCCAACTTGTAATCTCAATCTCTCTCTCTCTCATTTGGCGGTTTTACTCGGGGATGACCGCTAACCCCTTCCGATACGGTTTTTTCTTCGCGAGGCTTACCGATAACCCCGGGCTTCCACTGGAATCTCGTCGAGATCCCCGACCTCCGCCTGGTCGGCTGGTATTTATTACAGGGGTTCCCAGAGATCCCCGATTGTCGGCATCCACCATCACGTAGTCGTCATCAATAATCTCCACGTCTCTCTTATCCCTCATCGCTTGTCGTACGGGATCCGCCCTTACGGACCAGACTGTGGTCCATTCTCCCCCCCTCAAAACTTTGGGGGCAAGAAAAAAAAAATTTTCACCGCCTCCGGAACGTCTCCAGGAGTATCGCTACCAAGTGTAAGGGTTGGGATCCCTAGACTAATCGTCTCCAGACCTAGCGACGGGCGGGGCGCCCGTCGCGCTCTACAGAGACTCAGGCCTTTCCAAGAGTCTCCGGAAGCCGCACTTCTTACTGGTTTCTCAGCTCATAGGTAACTTCATTAAACTATTTACATCTAAACTTCCTAATAACATCATCTTAACTTCCGGGTAACGGCCTACGGCCGATACCGGCCCGCTGGTCACGTGCTACGCACGTGCCAGGCACATCATACTCGTGACCTTCTAATAAGATCCCTCGTGACCTCCTGATGACTAATCCAACTCTGCCTTATGTAAGCAGAGGGATCTTACAAGATAAAAAAAAGCGTTGGACCTACATATTGGGCTAAACATGTCACGTGAACAAACTTTTCAAACGTGATTTTGGGGGTTTTAATGGACATATAGAAGAGTTATAAGAGCTGAATCAGGGTAAAACAAACATTCTGATTCTTATGGAGTAGTTAGTTTTTCAGTCAGAACTCTGTAATATAGTCTTTTACACATCCCTTATTTCGTATCTTCAAGTGACCATCTAATAGAAGAAATATGTCAGGTTGTCATGAAAATGACATTAGAACATCTTTATAGCCTACCAGCCATTTCTCTAAAGTTATAGGTAGCTTGGACCACTATTGCGAGTTTTGTTGACTTGCATTCTATTGTTGGAAGTCTGCTTAGTAATGTCGATATTATAGGCTACATGGAAGGTGAAACAAGAGCATTACTTGTATTGTGAAGGGACGATCTAGAGAGAATCATGGCTAATGCCCATATTGCCTTTCTTGGTAGCAATAGACTGCTTCTGTCTCTGAGCCCCACTCTGCGTGTTTTATAGAGAATCTGAGGTATCTGCCTGTTGGTGTCAACAGCTTTGTCCCTTCAGCCATTCACTGGTAGTCATGGGCGTTTGTCACATACTTGTACTGTACTTGTTGCAGTGATACTGTGACAGTAGAATACCTCTTTCTTTTCAGATTCTCCACAGAGACTTTTCAAGGTGTGTGCTATGGCGTCTCCCTGAGCAGAATTTACCGTATTTCATGTTCTGATTTCGAACGTACTGTAGATGAAGGAATTCCTTCAACAAGTATAGCCAAGGGACCGCTTGAACGACGACTTTTTACTACTCTCTGTCCTTAATGATCTTTTCCGGGTGGTCGAGGCGATACGTTGAACTTGATCATTCAAGGAACAGAGGTACTCTTGATCTGACCTGATCTGACCTTGATAGCTAAGGGACGGTAGCCCGTGAAGGACTACAGAGACTCGCTCATCATTTGTACAAGTATTGCACTCTTGCAGCCACTCCCCTATTCTTTTACTCTCACTGTGAGCTCTTCATTCAGTTGAACTGTCATATATCCAGCTTTCTCATCTAACACGTTCTCCAACCAGTTAGATCAACAGGCTGAAATACAGCACAGTTTTGTCAGGTAAATCTTTCAAATCAAATCTTCCTCTACAGCATCGTTTGTACATACTCTACTGTTGCTACGATCACAGCGGTTGCTGTCTGTACTATACATTTTTTGTTAAATACATTTCATTTTGTGTTTTGAATCTGACGTGTAAGAAACTTCTTACTCGTCATCCTCCTCCTCCTCCTCGAGAGTCTGGGCGGCGATTCGGTCAAGATCTCGCTGTCCGTTCTCGGAGATTCGTCGGCCACCCTTGAGACCGGCCTCAAGGACACCGAGCTTCTCAAGAGCCTGCAGAGCTCGTCGGTTGACGGAGCCGGAGGCGTCCTTGTGGTGAGAAGGTCGCTGGCCACGGTTGATAGCACCACCGTAGAGCTTGTTGAGCTTGCCAACACCAACCTCCTTTCGCAGGTAGATGTGTCGGGCAATGGAAGCAGCTCGCATGTAGAACCATCCCTCAGCATCCTGGGGAGGGAGCTCGTTGCCGGCAGAGGTCTTGACGACCTCGACGTAGCCGGGGACCTCGAGCTTACCCTGTCGCTTGAGGAAAGAAGCGTAAGCCTCAATGAACTTCTGAGCGGGAACGTCTCTGTGGTTAGTCACTGAAAAGGGTGTAAGAGTTGTATGAATGTGAACGCACTTTTCGTCGCTCGAGACAGTTCCAGGTTTTGACGCTGAAACAACTCACTGTCTTTAAATCACTTGCGTGAAGTCCAAAATCCCCATATTTCCACTCACCTAACGGAAACACCAGTCATCTTTAGTTGTTGTTGTTGTAGAGTTGAAAGAGGTTTTTCCACGATATGATTTTACTCTTAGGACCCGCAGCGCAGGGAGGTCCCAGACTTTCAGAGTCAACCTTATTTGGGACTGTTTTTACCAATTGGGACACAGTCATGTGACTTAAAAAGCTTAATGTGGGGACGTTGGGAGTGAAAAGCTTATGTAATAATAGCTTATGTAATAACTGTGCTTATGTAATCAGAGTATGTGGTAGCTTATGTAAGCGCGTGTGTAGAAATTGGGTTGCTTAGTAATCATAATTGGGCTCAACAACGTCGACTCTAAGCAGCTGTAAATTGATAAAAAAGGATTGTGAGACTGATTTAGTACTTCTTGTGAGACCTATCAGGATGTTATCAGGCCAAGTTATCTCGTTCATAATAGTTTGATGCTGCTCTTCCAAGCGTTTCAATGCTGACACTCGTATGTCTCACCTAGCATTGAATACACACATACGACATCAAAACTGATATACCTACAAGTACTGTAGTCGCCGAATCACTTCGGTAGGTTCTTTAGAGCTTCTCAATGTCATGTCTCTGTATGTTTACATGTCCATGTTTGACTTATTTCCGAATTTCCGAGCCGCACGCTCGTATCGAAAAACTGAGTCTATGGATCTGAAGGGGTTTGGAGGGCACCCTCAATGAGATCTTTAGAAATTGTGGTCATCTGAGAGATACGTATATAAGTCCTTTGTGGTGTAATAAAGCTCTGGACAAGATTCAGTCCGTCTCTTACCACTTATGACTACAAGTACCCTTCACTGTTCTCGATCTTGTTAGTCTCAGGAGCTTCATCTTTAGAGACAGAGTGGTGAAGTGAGCGAGGTTCGTGTGAAATCGGTCTACATTTGGTCAGAATAAATGTAACCCAGACCTTTCTAATATCTTTCAAGTCTTTCATAGCCAAACATGACACAAATTCCCAACAATAGAACAAGGAGTGCACTTACAAAACAGCTACTCAGGTCAACGGTCTTGAGACTCAGGAGACCATTCAACCTGATAAAAGTCACAGTAATTCCATATTCTGATCACATTGATGAAGTTCCTAACCTTTTTTAGCACTACCGTCACACTTCATCACGATTTTCAGCCGATTCTCCGTCACCTCAAATAACCTCCACCTTCAACTAACTCCCAACTACAAATCAGCAAACCTTCAACTAAACCACACACCCACCATCTCCGTCAATATTCACCCAATGTCTTCAAAAATTCACACATCTACTCAATGCCTCAATAACACCTACCTACCAAATCACCATCCCCCGCATCTGTTCAATTGCGCCCACCACACCCCCTCCGACTACAACAGCAACCCAGGGTCTAAACCCAATTGAATTGCTTCCAACGTTCACGTCTGCAGAGGAGTCTGCCTTACTATGGGGCAACTTTGGGTGGCGCCTGTAAGACTAGAAGAGTAATGGACCAATCAAACGGGGTTAAAAATGGACGCGAAAATATAGGTACTCCAATTGACACGTATACTGCCATTGTCCTCTTTTTCCCCTCAAAAATACCCCTTTATTTTCCCCCGTATTGCCATATTACCAACCCCCAGCCCTAACCCCTCCACGCACCACTAAAAATTAAACCACCAGTATACCACCACAGCAGAGCAGTCTCCACAGCACTCTACCGCACCACAATGAACAACCCCAACTGGAAAAAATTCAGCAACCAGCTCAACCAGCTGCAGCGACAGGCCCAGAAGGGAGCCGGAGGCGCCGGAGGCCCCAAGTTTGTCGGCGTTGGGGGTCTGGTGGTGCTTGCCATTGCAGCCGCCACCATCAACTCATCGCTGTTCAACGTCGATGGTGGTTCTCGAGCCATCATGTACAACCGAATCGGCGGTATTTCGCCCCGAATCTACCCCGAGGGAACCCACATTGCCATCCCCTGGTTCCAGAGCCCCATCATCTACGATGTGCGAGCCAAGCCCCGAAATGTGGCTTCTCTGACCGGTACCAAGGACTTGCAGATGGTCAACATCACCTGCCGAGTGCTGTCGCGACCCAGCATTTCCGCCCTGCCCACAATCTACCAGACTCTTGGCAAGGACTACGACGAGCGAGTGCTGCCGTCTCTGGTTAACGAGGTGCTCAAGTCTGTGGTTGCCCAGTTCAACGCCTCCCAGCTGATCACCCAGCGAGAACGAGTGTCTCGACTGGTCAAGGAGCAGCTCATCAAGCGAGCCTCCAAGTTCAACATTCTGCTGGATGACGTGTCCCTCACATACATGACCTTCTCCCCTGAGTTCACTGCCGCCGTCGAGGCCAAGCAGATTGCCCAGCAGGAGGCCCAGCGTGCAGCTTTCATCGTCGACCGAGCTCGACAGGAGAAGCAGGGAGCCATTGTCAAGGCCCAGGGTGAGGCCCGATCCGCCGAGCTGATTGGTGAGGCCATCAAGAAGTCCAAGGACTACGTGGAGCTCAAGCGTCTGGACACTGCCCGAGAGATTGCCCACGTGCTGGCCAAGTCCGGCAACAAGATCATGCTGGACAACGACTCGCTGCTGCTCAACGTGGCCAACGATTTTAGATCGAAGAAGTAGGACCAAAGCCCGGCTGTATTATTAGTAAGGTGCTCCTATTCCTCATCTTGTGTAAATAGATAATTAACTGAAAGTAGTAACAAGTGTGTGACGTAGAGGAAGGGCTTTTGTACTGGCTCTTTGTATCTCTGTAGTTGTCTGATTACTTGTTCTCTCTGGTGTCTCGATCTCAATATCGCTTCTAACTAATTATCAACTATAACGGTGGTGACCTAAAGCTCAAGATCACATCAGTATTACACACCTTAGCTATACCTCAATTACTGCTCTTACTCCACTAACCAATACTTGTACTTTTATTCATCTCTAACACTTATTATACAATGCCGTAGACTGCCGTCTAGTCTATATTCAGTCTCCTTAGTTCTCCTCCATCTTAACATCCTCGTGCTTCACATCAGAGACACCCTCCTCGCTCTTGGGCTGCTTGAACCACTTCTTCTCCACCTTGCCAACATCAGGAATATCGGCAGAACCGTAGAAAAACTTCTCAGCAGCTCTTCTGTCGGGGAAACTGACCACCACAGAGTCTCCATTTGCCTGAGCAACATTCGAGTACTCTCCAACACTCACAAGATGAGCTCGGATGTGTTCCTGCTTGTCGGCTGTCACAGGAGAAATCAGCACGTCCTTGGGTCGCAGATCAAGAGAAAACTTGGCTCTATCCACGTTTTCTCGTGCAGGAGGAGCTCCATAGGGATGGAAGCCTCCACGGCCTCTGTAGGCACCTCTTCCTCGAGCTCCTCGGCCTCTGAAACCTCCTCTTCCTCGAGGAGCAAAGGTGGGAGCCGTGGTCGACGACTTGAACACCTTGGTAGGGTCCTTCTCATGCTCAAGGATTTCCATCAGCTGGTTTCGCAGATCATCGACATCCTGGGTCACGGGCTGGCCCATCTTCACCAACAGCTCCTGCTGCTCAATCTGCATTTCCAACAGCTGTTTCTTCTGGGCCAAAATGCCGGTCATCTTTTCCAAATGCTCCTTTCGTCGCTGCTCCTTCTCCTCGAACACGGCCTGTCGCTCTTCCTGTAGTCTCTGCTGCTCGGCAATCTCGTTTTCGGGAGTCTCATCGTCCGTCTTTCGCCAGTACACCTTGACAAACCGGTTATCGAAGATGGTCTCGGGCGACTTGTAGGCGTTTTTGGCCTCTGCGGTGGTGGAAAACTCGATTTCGGCCAGTTTTCCAGGCACATTGACCTTCACTGAGGTGAGAGTTCCAAACTTGGAAAAGAAGTTTCGAACGGCATCCTCCGAGCAGTACTCGTCGGGGATCTTTTCCACCACCAGTTTTCTGTTGTATTCCGTCGACGAGTGAGGCGTGGAAAGAGCACTCATGCCCCGCTTGTTTCCTCCATTATTACCGTTGTATCGCTTCTGCTGGCCCGAAATGAAGCCCTGGTTGCTGGGCAACGGCACGTTCATGCCAGGCATGGGGAAACCCATCTGCTGCATTTGTGCAAAGTCGAATCCCGGAGGAAACGGGGGCGGAGTGGGGAACTGGCCCTGTTGCTGCTGCTGAAATCCTTCCTGTTGTTGTTGCTGCTGCGGCTGCTGCTGTTGCAGAGGCTCCTGCATATAACTCTTGGTCTCAATGGCGTGCATCAGAGCCTCGACAAAGGCGTCTGTGTTACCATGCAAAAATTCCGTCAACTGAGATCGACACATTTCGGCAAGTTCGTTTTTGGGCATATCGTAGTTGGCGAGCGCAATGACGTAATCGCCCAGAATCGAGGTATCTGCGTCACTCAGGTTCTCGAGCTGCTGAAGCGCCCATTGTTTGAGTTGTGGCTGTTCGGTGTCGGGGATCATCTTGTCTTTTTATGGGGGGTTGAAAAAGATGGTGATATAGAAAAGGAGAAGAGGAAAGAAGTGCATGGTGAACAGAGGTTAACTTTATTGGAGAGGGGAGTGAGAGTAGTATGGGGTAGTGTAGCGGAGATGGGAGGGTAATCGGCAGTAATATCAACTCTTTGAGCTTCCCAAACAAAGGATCAGTTTTTATTTTACATTTCTGACAACTTTTGGGGCTGTAAGAAGAGGCACCATTTCTGTTTGTATTATGTAAGCAGCAAAGTCTGTACCTTTACCAAACATCGACATTGGGAGAACGGTGCACTAAGAGCGAGGTTAGTGAGAAGTAGGGTTGTAACGGTTTTCCTTGGTAGAACGTGGGTAATAGTGGAAGGTATGACTTTCAGCATATCATTCTGGTGGGGAGGATTTGCCTGATAAATCTATGCATTCAGATTCAATGAATCTTGGTCTTTGAGGAGAACATGAGACAGGTCTTTTGAGAAGTGTGAGGGCTCTCTAAGGCAGATAAACGGAAGGCGTATGTACAACGGTATAGAGAAAGGGGGGTGATTTGATACGGGATGTTGAGTCACGTGACAATAAGAGCTTCAGGGATCGATTCACCTTCAAGAAACATACAAGTACAAGTACTTGTACAATAATGACATAGTACTTCTCCATTATTAGGTCTACCATTACTTGTACCCTGGCAGAGTTCCCAGTGGATTGGAAGAAATGCATCATTTAGTCAGCATTTTGTTAGACAAGGACGTTATATTACTTCACCAGTACTATCTCCACGTTAACAGCTACAACATGGTGTATTTTCCATCTATTTTTCCCTTAATAATAACACACACATTGACTAATACGCCGCTACACGCTGTTGAGATCTTGGTTCACATTGGTTCGCAGGTGCATGCTTCTATTCATTCCTTGGGAAAATTAGAGTTGCAAAAGTGTCAGCCCTACAAGGAGTTGTAGATAGGCGGAGACAGTGGAGATGAACGAATGAGACTTGAATAATCGTAAGAAAGTAATTCCATAAAGACATCTTGTCTCTATATCCTCCCAACCTTCCACAAACAGCTTCTCAATATCCATCGACGCCAAACTCTATTAAAACTTCTACATGCAGTCATGAATCATTGTGAATCTACGAATCGTACATACCATACACTACCCACACAATGACCATCCTCAGCTACGTGATTACTCTCATTGGCAAGAGCGACATTCCCGCGGAGTTCATTGCCTCTGTGCAGGAGATCTTCGCCAAGCTTTCTGTGGTATCTCAGTTCGAGATCCAGCTTGACGGTAGCCGAGTGCTTGACTACTCCGTTGAGATTCCTGTGGGCAACCTCGCTGAGCTCAAGATTGATCTGTTTGACCTCTCTACCGGCTCCGGCGTCGATATCATCGTCCAGCCCGCCGAAAACCGGCTCAAGAAGCTCTTCATCTTCGATATGGACTCGACTCTGATCGAGCAGGAGGTCATTGAGCTGATTGCTGCCCGTGCCAACGTCGAGGCCCAGGTTGCCGAGATCACCGAGCGAGCCATGAACGGCGAGCTGGACTTTAACGCCTCTCTGGCCGAGCGAGTTGCTCTTCTCAAGGGCATTGACTCGACTTCTCTGTTTGACGAGCTCAAGACCCAGCTCAAGTTCACCAACGGCGTCAAGGAGCTGTGCAAGGCGCTCAGCAAGACCGGCGTCAAGATGGCCGTTCTCTCGGGCGGCTTCACTCCCCTCGCCAAGTACGTGGCTGGAGAACTGGCTCTTGACTACGCCCATGCTAACAACCTCGAGGAGGAGGACGGAAAGCTCACCGGAAAGACTTACGGCGAGATTGTCAACGGAGACAAGAAGGCCGAGCTGCTGCAGCGAATTGCCGCCGAGAACAACATTGAGCTCGACCAGGTGTGTGCTGTTGGAGACGGAGCCAACGATCTGCCCATGATGGGAGTTGCTGGCTTTGGAGTCGCCTGGAACGCCAAGCCTGTGGTCCAGGAGAAGGCCCCCAGTCGGCTCAACTCGGGTTCTCTGAGAGACGTCCTCTACATTCTTGGTTACTCCAAGGGCGAGCAGGAGGAGCTGCTCAAGTAGGGAGCTGGAATGAACAGCTCAAACGTGACCATTGAAGATGCTCACAGTATATATATAGATAACATGGATGATGGTATAGAGTGGGAATTGGCGTAGGTTAGATGTGTAGGAGGGTTAGAAGGTACGCTGACTTATCATGTCTCCTATCCGTACTTGTACCTTATCTAGTGTCTCTCGGAACTCAATCAAATGCTAACTAGTTGCAACAGACACGCTGAGTACAAGTAGTCTTGATAGAACTACGTGACGGTTTTAGAAGTCTTGGAGATCATTGAGACTCTGGATATCTTCCAGGTACGGATACTAGCGTCAAATAACCTGATCTGACTCTTTTCCTACGTTTAACGTCTATTGGTAATCACACTGAAAACGCTAAGCAGGATCCTGTCACCTTTCCGTTGTTTTGTTGTCACCTTACCGTTGTTTTGTTGATAGACATCCGTCACACCACCCCTCACAAGCCATTATAACTCCGATCGTCATTTTACATCCGGGGTTGCTTATTAGTAATCTCTGATGTACCATAACGTTCCATGCATGCCAACGGCTGCATTGGGAGTGCATGAAGTGGGGCGGCTTATTTATAGCAAGCTAAAGTGATAGATAAAACATGATTGAGGAAGAGAGGGGCTTAGCTTGAAGCAGTAATCGAGTAGCATACATCTCCTTATTATTCTAGCCAAATTATACTCCATTCTAAGCTCAATTGCCTCATCCACAGTTATCCCCAATTTCAGTCACCAATGACAAATGCTATTTAGCATTCGATAGAGTTTCTGTATCTGACCTGACATCTAACTTAGCTTGTTAGTAATAGCACCCGTATTTGACGCATAGAGGGTGAAATTTGTCAGCATGGAACTCTTCTGGAACGATCTCTGTCAATTCACAAAGCAAAACTCCGAAAAACTTTGCTCTCCAGCTACTTAATCCACCACGTCCTTCTCATGACTAAAAGTTTATTCAGATTCAAAGCAACACCAAGGTCAACTTAAAAAGCCGGGCTGTCCTAATATTTAAAACCCCAGCGAACTCCAACATGTTTCTCCGCACTACACTTCGACGTATCCAGCAGACGAGCAACCATCTCTCTGCCTCCCGCCTGATTCTCACACGTAACATGAGCACCGAAACCCAGCCCGCCGAGAAGACCAAGGGTCTTGGCTTTGCCAACAAGGACGGCCACTACCGACGTCAGGTTTCGCAATTCCGAAACGCCATTTCCACCAAGCCTGGTGCTGAGTTCCCCCCTGACAAGGACCGATACCACCTCTACGTGTCTCTGGCCTGTCCCTGGGCCCACCGAGTGCTGATCACTCGAAAACTCAAGGGTCTGGAGGACCTCATCACCGTCAACGTGGTGGACTGGTACATGGACGAGGACGGATGGAAGTTCAACCCCGAGGTGCCTGGCTGCACTCCTGACACTGTGAACAACGCTGAGCGAATCCGAGAGATCTACTTCAAGGTCAACCCCGAGTACGATGGCCGATTCACCGTGCCTCTGCTGTTTGACAAGAAGCAGGGCAAGATTGTCAGCAACGAGTCTGCCGAAATTATCCGATTCCTCTTTACCGAAATGGACTCCCTGATCCCCGAAAAGTACCACATTGACTACTACCCCGAGAAGCTGCGACCCGAGATTGACGCCGTCAACGAGTGGATCTACAACGATATCAACAACGGAGTGTACAAGTCTGGCTTTGCTACCACCCAGGAGGCCTACGACGAGAACGTCTACCAGCTGTTCAAGTCTCTGGACCGAGTGGAGAAGATTCTCGCCGATCACAAGTACCTGGTTGGAGATACTCTGACTGAGGCCGATATCCGACTGTTCACCACCATTGTGCGATTTGACCCTGTCTACGTGCTCCACTTCAAGTGCAACCTCGGCATGATCCGACATGACTACCCCAACATCCACAGATGGCTGCGAGACCTGTACTGGGACATCCCCGCCTTCAAGGACACCACCAACTTTGAGCACATCAAGAAGCATTACATGATCTCGCACCTGAAGCAGAACCCCAACCGAATTGTGGCTGCCGGACCCCGAGAGAACATTCTGCCCAAGGACAAATAGGTGGAATAGTGTATATATATTAACGATTAACCATTTTTATTTGATTGTAACTGTAGCCTAGAGTGGTAGTTATGGACTGGTTTACTTATAAGGAAATGGAGGATGATCTGGACACTCAGAAGGTAAGTACCGATAGAAGGGCGAAGCTTGATCCTATTAGATGCCCTTTCCTGGTCTTTTCGGAGTATACCTCGTAGAATTAGTATGTACTGTACATGGTCTGTTACTCTTTGTATTCTGGTGTATTCTGATCTTAGTCCTATACTATTGAGTGTAGATCTAGTAGATAAGAAATTGATCGTAGCTCAATTGAGATCTCTGTGTATAGTACGGACGTAGTTCCCTTTACTACACCTTTCCTCTAAATATACAGCCACCTCATTTTTACCCCCCTCGGATTCGAACCCTGCACCATTACGTCACCCCACAAAGTTTGGTGACAAATCAGATCAGTATGCACCTAACAGCATAACTAATTTAATAGTCTCAGTGAACTCCCTTCCACAACACAGCATGATTCGGGCCCTAAAACACCTCAACCGGCTCCAAGGAGTGCGAGCCCGGTCTACTCTTGCCACCGGACAACCTCTGTTTGAGACCCGGCCTCATTTGATCAAAAATGGCGACATTACTCCGGGTATTCCTGCCCTGGAGTACTTTGAGCGACGTCTTCGAGTGGCCGATGCTATGCCTGTTAAGTCGTGTGCTGTGGTTATGGGAGCCACTACCAAGTACAGATCCGGCCCCGTTTTCTACGATTTCCACCAAAACCCGGATTTCTTCTATCTTTCTGGCTTTTTGGAGCCCGAGTCTGCTCTGATCATCGAGAAGACTGGTCAAACCCCCGACGATGTCGTTTTCCACATGTTTGTACCCCCCAAGGACCCCCAGGCTGAACTCTGGGGCGGTGCTAGAACCGGTGAGAAGGGTGCCAAGGACTTTTTCAACGCTGACGAGGCATACTCCAACAACAATCTGATGCAGTTCAAGAAGATTGTTGAGAGAAACGATACCGTTTTCCATGACTCGCCAGACGTCAAGAACGTGGCTTCCATCTTCACAGAGACGGTCGAGACCCCATTGACCCGAACGCTGAAGCAGAAACTCGTTTCTCCCCTGTCTCCCATCATGACTAAACTGAGAGCTGTCAAGTCCCCCAAGGAGATTGCAGTGATGCGAGCAGCTGGATCTGTCAGTGCCAACGCATACAACGCGGCCTACGCCAACCCCTTTTCCACAGAAAAGGAGCTCCAGGTGTACCTGGAGTCTCTGTTCCTGCTGGGTGGCTGCGATAAGCCTGCCTATGTTCCTGTCATTGCAGGAGGAGCTAACGCTCTGTCAATCCACTATACCCGTAACGACGACAAGTTTGGAGACAACGATCTTGTTCTTGTCGATGCTGGTGGACAGTTTGGAGGCTACTGCGCTGATATCTCTCGAACCTGGCCTGTTGGTAAGGAGAGCATGGGCAAGTTCTCCGAGGCTCAGAGAGACCTTTACGAGGCTGTTCTGGATGTCCAGAAGCAGTGTATCAAGGAGTGCAGCACGGACAAGTCGATCAATGACATCCACGAGATTTCTGTCCGAAAACTGCACAAGAACCTGCAGAATGTCGGTTTCAACGGCATCACTCTCAACCAGACCCAGACCCTCTACCCCCACTACATTGGCCACCATCTGGGCATTGATCTGCACGATGTGGGCAAGAGCAACCGTCGGGCCAACCTCCAGGTCGGTAACGTGATCACCATTGAGCCTGGAGTGTACGTTCCTTACGACGACAAGTACCCCAAGCACTTCCAGGGCATTGGTATTCGAATCGAGGACAATGTGGCTATCACCGAAAAGGGCTACTCCGTGCTCACCGAGGAATGTCTCAAGGAGGTGGACGATATCGAGGAGCTGACTCAGTTGGCTTACATGAACTAGAGGAGTACCTTGTAGATTATGACGCCCTAAGGGCAGTATGTAAATACAGTAATGATGATGATAATGACCTAAGTGAGGGAACGAGTATCACGAGCAGATCTAATGCTTATAGTTTGCCATAGACTCGTATATATGTGGCTATAGAGATCTATCCACTTTACTCAATGATAACTTGTACGTAGAACTGTCATATTCATACAACCTTGAGTCATCAGGGTATACCTCGAAAAACTTAAGGAGATGTCTCAATAAAAGCTACAAGTACAATTGAACGGGTACGTACTGTACTCAGCATGTTATTACAAGTCTTCCTTTTAATGAACCTGTTTTATAATCCTTCACTTTCAACAAGCTGACACTTCTACCCTTATACAGTATGTACCCGGTAGTCTAAACGTGGCTCTAACTGGATCAACATTTCTATTCGACGCCATCTCTAAACATGATGTTGTCCGCTCCAGACCTACGGCCAGTCGCTACTTGTACCTTTCGTCATTGCAATTATCTATTCTTTTAAATACTCTCCCTAATGATGAGCGCCGGGAAGAGGGGCTCCAACCACCTTGCCCTTCTCCACTCGTGCGTCCTTCATCCAGCCTCCGACAGAAACAGCGCCAACCTCGTCGTGGAACTTCTTCATTCGAGCCTCCATTTCCGGCCGGAAGTTTCGAATGAGACCCTGGATGGGCCATGCGGCGGCGTCTCCGAGAGCACAGATGGTGTGGCCCTCAATGTCCTTGGTCAGCTCGTAGAGCATGTCAATCTCCCGCTCCTTGGCCTGGCCGGTCTGGAATCGGTCCATGGCCTTGAGCAGCCAGGTGGTTCCCTCTCGGCAGGGGGTGCACTGGCCACACGACTCGTGCTTGTAGAAGGCGGCAAACCGCTGGATGGCTCGGATAACGTCCTGCTGCTTGTTGATGACAATCACAGCGGCGGTTCCCAGACCGGACTGCACGTCCTTGAGGGCGTCAAAGTCCATAAGAACGTCCTCACAGATGTTCTTGGGCAGAATGGGGACGGAACATCCACCGGGGATAACACCCAGCAGGTTGTCCCAGCCGCCCTTGATACCACCGCAGTGCTTCTCCAGAAGCTCTCGAAGAGGGATGGACATCTCCTCCTCGACTGTGCAGGGCTCGTTGACGTTACCGGAGATACAGAACAGCTTGGTACCGCTGTTTCGCTCTCGGCCAAAGGAGGCAAACCAGTCTCCTCCTCGTCGCAGAATGGTGGGGGCCACGGCGACGGTCTCGACGTTAGTGACGGTGGAGGGTCGGCCAAACAGACCGACTCCGGCGGGGAACGGGGGCTTGAGACGGGGCTTACCGGCCTTACCTTCCAGAGACTCGATCAGCGAGGTCTCCTCTCCGCAGACGTAGGCGCCCATTCCTCGGTGAATGTAGACGTCAAAGTCGTATCCAGAGCCACAGGCGTCCTTACCGATGAGACCGGCAGCGTAGGCCTCGTTGATGGCGGTCTGCAGCACGGCAGCCTCGTTGTAGAACTCGCCTCGGATGTAAATGTAGGCTGCGGTGGCGTTCATAGCTCGACCGGCCAGCAGACAGCCCTCGACGAGCTTGTGGGGGTCCTTTCGCATGATTTCTCGGTCCTTGCAGGTTCCGGGCTCTCCCTCATCGGCGTTGACCACCAGGTATCGGGGACCCTCGTTCTTCTCCCATCCAGGAGGGTTCATGAACGACCACTTGAGTCCGGAAGGGAAGCCGGCTCCTCCTCGGCCTCGCAGACCACTCTTCTTGATCTCGTCGATGATCCACGTGTCGCCCTTGAGAATCAGCTCCTTGGTCTTGTACCAGTCTCCCTGCTTTCGAGCACTGGCCAGATCCCAGCCGTAGTTGTCGTAGAGGTTCTGAAAGATTCGGTCCTGGTCCTTGAGACCGCCGTACTGACGGGCCTTGGGGGTGGCGTCCTGGGTGGTGGCAAAGCCTCGGCTGAGCCGGGCCAGACCCCGTTTGTGTAGCGTGGTCCTGAGCATTGTTTTTTTGCGTGGTACGGGATGGAGATGTAGGGTGTGGTCAAGCAAGCTGGCTTTTGGCACTCTGCAGGCAAAAAGTTGCAATGCTATTGGCTTGGGTATTTGGGCGGCTTTTGATTGGCTGGGAGCAGGGGCGACGTAGGGGGTGGTTTTGGGGGTGAAAACGATTTTCAAAGAGACAAAATTGTTTGAAATGACGTGGAAAATCCATTGCTGTCGTCATATTTGCAATTGCTATAACACTCGTCGCATTTGACGGGCTCTCTAAACCTCTCAATCCCACCCCTCCAATTTTACCTCTCCCAATTCCCAAACAGAACCAGGGTAAGGGTCCATCATCAGCCATTGGGACAATACACAACCATGCTTTACTCAGCTGTGGAGATTGAGTTTGATGGAGGATGGGAGGTGTGTAGCTGACCATTAAATAGACAGAGATGATGATAGGTTGTTGGGGTGGTATTTTTCGATTACGTAATGCAGTGGCAATGGGGAGAATGCAGCAATCAGATTGATCCAGTGACACTCGTTCATTTTCCTCCACAAACAGCAATTTCACTACAGTACTTGTACCTCCCCCCCTGCTCGTATAAACCCGTGGCATGGTTACTGGTCTCAGTTTGAGATCATCGACATAAGGTTATCTTACACGAGGGGAGTGAAGAGATCGAGTTTAGAATGTTGCTGTTTGAATGGGTGATGCCTTATCTAAACGGTGCTCTTTCTACATTTTTTCGGTTCGTCCTTCTTTTACTTCTTTCTTCGCTTCTCTTTAGTTGATCGTTTATTCATTATTATGGGCATCCCCGTTAGTCTAGTTGCACTACGGGAATGAGAACCGGCTCCTGGTCCTCCGTAGTGTCTGAATATGTACTGTTTGTAGCCGCCTGCACTTGCCCCACCCTCAGCTCTCGCCGTCCACTAAACGAACACTCGCTTCCAGGCACCAAATACGCCGAGTGGGGCTTGAAGTTCATTTCCAGCTGGCGGTACTGGTCTCCGAACGAGCACTTCTTGTTTTGCTGGCCATTACACCGCTTGAGCGAGTCTCGAGGCGGATAGATACCCCGGACGTCGTTGATAAACACCTCGCCGGACATTTGCTGGTACCCGTTCCAGAAGGGGAACCTGGGCACGAAGTCGCCGAGATGCGTCATTCGACAAAACTTGATATCCTTCTCCTTGACCTCGAGAGTATTGGGGTTCTGAGACCCCCAAAAGGTGCGGTCTGCAAAGTTGGCAAACTGTCTGTTTCCTAAAGCTGGCGCTCCTGCTGAAAATACCATGGGATTGTGGCCGTTCAACTGGTAGTTCAGTCCAAATAGTGTCGCAGCTGTTCCTCCTAACGAATGGCCTGTGATAACGAGCTGGTACTTGGGGTATCTCTCTGTCAAGCGCTGAACCATGCCATCAACAGCATGGAACGAATGCAAATAGCCCTTGAGAAAGCCGAGATCAACTTGACAGTCTCTGCAGTTGAAGTTGTGGACCCCCAAATGCTCAGGATGAAGCTCCACTAGTCTCAGATGCAGGTCTGTCACCCAGTCATTCATGTCCTGAGTACCTCTCAGAACCAAGACAATCTCCCTATGCTTATGATCCAGAGCCACAAACCCCGAGATTGTCCGATCAAAGAGATTGTCTGAATGAGTAAACATATCCACCAGCTCTGTATGTTTCCCCAGCTCCCTGCATCCTCGAGCTATACACTTGAATGGATGCTGGAGCTTCTTGGGCACACATGGAGCCACATTGTTGAACCACATATACCTGATGAGTCTCTTTTCGAAAGCCAGCGAAATTCCGCTCGTTTCGCCACTCTCAAACGCCTCACTGTTGCCCCGTATCAACCTGTTGACTCCATCGCCAAAGCGGTCCAGCACAATAGGACTGCTTAATGCGACGCAAAGAAGAAGAAAAAACACAATCATTGGTTGGCTGGAACGGAAACCGCACATGTTATATACCACCTACATTTCAGGGCATCTCGAGGGACACGGAAGGTGTAGTTGAGCGCTAGGGAAAGAGTGGGATGAACAGGAGTAAACGTCTTCCCGCACTGCAATAAAAGAAAACGTAGAGGGGAAATTGGTGTCTTGATAGTGGTTTTGTGTTAGATTAGAACAATCACCTTGATACAACTAATATATCGGCTATAGGCGTCATCAGTTGTCACGACTTTTTCACATCCCAACAGCACGACTACATAGAGTAGAGTAGGGGGAAATGGAGCCAAGAGGAATGCTGTAAATTGCTCCTCAATACTTATTGACAGCAAAACATCACTTTTATCAACTCCCCATTGCCAAATAACCAACCACCCTGTCGTGACTTAATATATCTCTTTCCCCTAACGTATGCGATTACTTCAGAAAGTGTAATTATGTTGTTGAATAGTTGGACCTTCCTAGTTGGGTTTTAATATTAACCGGAGTGAAGGAACATAGTGAATGATTGGAAGGAGGTGTGAGGAACATGACAGTCTCAGGTGATATTTGAAGCTGTAAAAATGACAGCAAACACGTTCCATTACTCTTATACCTTCGCTTAGCTAGTCACTTACTACACTCAACATTGTCCACTTCTCTCTGCCCCTTCTAAAATAATGTACCTGTCATTTTGACAACCTTTTTAACTCCCTATTGAGCACCACCACATGCTTTCTCCTTCCTGACTCGCTAGAAATGTGGCTGGAGTTGCTGAAATCAATCACGTGATCCGGCAAGTTGTGGCTATTCTATGGTATCCCCTAGAGCGGCTAAAATTGCTTATCGTAGTTGATAGTGTTATCTTGCAGCTATAAGGAAGTTAATCAGTAGTGACAAGGGCAAGAGTCGCAGTCACGTGAGCAAGAGGTGTAGCGATGTATATGCTGCACTTTTGAGGCAAAGACCCTGCCTACTATGTATGAGCTTTGTCTTGTTCTCTACTTTGGCGATGACTAATAGGGATATTTTGATGCGCTACAGATATCCTCCTGGGTGCATCATCTATGAAACCCCATATGAGCCGTATTACGAGACATGGGGCTGAGGGGGGATAGAAGTCTTCCGAAAAGATCCAAAGCAGGCATCTTAGGCGATCTGTGTAACAAAAAACACGACTATCATACCACACACGGATTTATACCAGTAGCTATGACTGAGTGAACCGTAATGTTATTGACAACTCCGCTCCGTGTGGGGGTCAAATTGGGGGTAGCTATGAGTATTTTCAACAGTTTGAAAACATCATTGTGATCTCCTGAATGAGATTAACATGATAGTGTAATCAGTTATTCTATTTCATCTCTCTATCACCTCCTGGAAGATTCCGAAATTCGTTCCGTTTCAGCCGCATCAGCCACAGTAAATGTTTAAATGATGACACACCAATAAAAGGCGTTCAAAAGGAGGTGAAAGTTGAGTTATCGCAAAGATGGAGGTGTCGAAATGTAGCCAGAGATGTGCTTGTTAATACCAACTAGACAGTTAGTTCCTAACGCTACGCAAATATCACACATTTCAAGACGATTCTCAGGCTGACTCAGGACTTTATCTGGTAAGCTTCTTGCGTGCTTCACACAGGTGCACAACGGTGCTTCTAGAAAGCGGGTGAGATCAGCGATAGACACAGTTTTTTCTGAGGGGCATTCGGGACTCCTTTACGAGTGAGCAAAATAATTTCCAGCCGTTCCGGATGACTCTACCTCCCCCAATCCCCTTGTAGACATTTTACCCGCGCAACTCTATCTCGCGCTACTGTATTAATATGCATCCAACCCCAGGTGAAGATGAGCTATAACTAAGGATAACAGTCGATCACGCAGTACCAATTACCATGTCTGTTACCATCCGAAAGATTGAAGAGAGCGATAAGGAGGCCTGGAAGCCTCTCCTGGACGGATACCTGACCTTCTACAAGAAGTCCTGGACCCCTGAGGTCACCGAGGTGACTTTCAAGCGGTTTCTGGACGACTCAGAGCCCGTCAACTGTGCTGTTGCAGTTGACGAGTCTGGAAATCTCATTGGATACGCTACCTATATCAACCACCGAAACACCTGGACCATTGGCGACTCCATGTACCTCAATGATCTGTATGTGGATGACAAGGTGCGAAACGGAGGAGTTGGCCGAAAGCTGATTGAGTTTGTGTATGGAGAAGCAGACAAGTTGGGCTGTGAGAAGACCTATTGGCACACTCAGCACTTTAACCATCGAGCTCAGTTGCTGTACACCAAGATTGGTGAGAAGGATGATTTCGTCAAGTACGTGCGACCTGCTGAGAAGAAGTAACCTCAGAGCAGAGCGATGAGGTGTATGTGATACATCACAACTTCTGCTACCCATGTTTCTTAGGTCAATTGGCCTAACAAACGTCTTCTGCATCGTTTGAAGTCCCTGGAGGACTTCTCAGATGTCCATACTCTAAATATATTGACTTACATTGTAATCTAGTCATTGTAAGGGTACACTATACCCAACGATATGTGGCCAGTAACACGTATTAGGATCACGGTTTCTTGTGTCATCTGGCCCCTTCTGTAATTAACAATCCTCCAGTGAGAATCTTTCTTCCCTCTGTTGCCTAGAATATAGTTGAGATGCTAGTTGAGTTTTACTTTAGATAGGTGTCAAGGATATCAAGGGCATACTTTTACAGTACGGACTATATAGTCATCCTGCAAGATCAGATAAAGATACCTTGATAACGAAACGATTATCAAGATGGTGACTTATCTAAAATTGAAACATTTGTATTCATAGACCAGAAGCTACCGTTTGGAACTAACAGTTGGCCTAATTGCTTCAATGGATCCCACCCCACAGCTTAATCTACAACTCCCTGTAACAGCGCAATGACCCTCTAAACTCCATCACCAACTCACGAAACTCCAAATAAAACCACAAACCGCCTGTACTCACACCACTGCCTTCTCCATGCTCAAAATCACTCACCAGCCTCCCACAGCCTCTCTCGAGCTACTCGCTTAGTAGCCTGCCCTAAGACCCTCCCAGCCATGTTTCAGTTTCACTTACAGTAGTACGAACACTAACCAGCCGAGGGATATCGTAGGGCGCTAGACCTGTAAGTCGTTAAGACGTTACTCGACTGCTCACTCACTTCTCTTCTCACCAAATTTCGTTACATTCTTTAAATCTTCAAGAATGTATCATCCTGCTTAGTAAGCACCCGATATGGACACCCGCATTGCTTATTTCGGTTTTACAATTAAGCTCACGTGAACCCAGTTTTAAGCTTTCCGACGCGTGGTTGTTGTGTGGCTGTAGCTTGTCGTGATGTTTGGTGATATCTACGATTGAGTAATATATTCGGAATTCTCGAAAAGAGACGACTCGAATGGTACTAGTTAAACCTTATTTTGGTCGGTATCTCTGGAATTGAGGCAAACCTCAGAAAAACCAATCTCGTCGAAACTTACGAGCTATTTATAGCCAATAGAGGTAGATGTGTTGTTTGTGTGAGTACGAATACGATACTCGTAGCGAGATCTGAAGGCTAGCATTTCTCGGAATTCCACAGCAAATCACGTGACAGCAATTGCTGGGCAACCGATAAAGTATGGGGTTACATTTTTGTGGAGTCTGGACCATGCATGTTGCTTCTTGGCTTCTTGGCAGCTGCCTCAGGAGGGTAATTCTGAGTTGTTATAGCGAAGAGAATTTAGAGTGACACAAATGAGAGTGAGTGAGTGACGGCAGCAACGGAGGAATGCGACTTTTGAAACGTGCATTTGCCCTTGAACTATTGTACTTGTGGTCATTGTTTGTTGGTAGCTGTCATTGTACATCTGTTTCAGCGAACATGTGAACGCAGCAGGGGTCAATCAAGCAAAGTAATCGGCTTCTTATCGTCGATTCAACGTGTCCATACTCTCAGCAAGACCAATATCTACGGTTCTATGCATTAATTACTTCCAATATGGCAATACAAGAAATTGGCAGGCTATAAGGTTAAATGAATGCCGTATATTGGATGAGCAATGTCGATGGAAGTAACTATTAAAAGAACGAGAGACACGGCAGACTTTGAAACTAGCTCCCGTTCCTGGAGACACAAAGACACATCTGTCAATCTCGCCTTGTTTATCTTCTGTTTTTCTTCTGTTGATGTCTCTGTTGCTCCAGAGGCAGTGTACAGAAATCATGTAGGCGACCTCATGTGCGGTATTGTAGCGGCAGGCGTGGCGCAAGTCAGAAGATTGGCATGATCGATTTTCAGGTACAGGGTGGAGCAAAAACAGGTTTATTGAGAGATGTGGTGTTCATAGGACTTATCAGAGGACATTGCGATACTCTCCTCAATTCTGGCTATCTGCTGACATTGGTATGTCCCCTCTTCTCTTCAAGATCAGATCAATAAATCCCCTCTAATCGTCTTCAAATCTCCACTTTCACAATAGAACTTTCGGCTCAATACGGTTCTGGAACCTCGTGAAACCTCGTGAGAAGGCTTTCGGAAACGGTTTTGAGCCGAAGAGGTAAAGGTGCCAGCCAACGACTTGAGGCTATAAGAGACATTGGTTCAAATACCGCTATCTGACGCCTGAGTAGTTCATCACGAGTGCTATCGGTTGCCATGCCTACAATGGTACTTTGTCGTATCTTCCTGTAAACAAAGACATCAATGTTACCCTCAACACATCGAAATACCAATACGAAATGCAAGCAAGAAACAACTGTCGCCATTCATGTAATAGCTCATAGCCGAATAACCGCCTCTAAGATGTTCCATAGTGCGATTACAGCACTCCTTGGGCTAAGCACCCCGCGACTTAGCGTGATTACTGTAGCGTGTAAACATGGGCGAGAAGTGCACGACGAAACAAAACAGAAGGAGAAATATCACCAGAGAATTACAAAAAACTACAATACAACACACGTCTTTCGTTCAAATTTTCAATATATTAATGTTATTTACCGCAGTTTCCTGCAGAATCTAAATGCAGTCATGAATTTAACAGTCCTCGAGGTTGACAATGGCCAGGTGAACGGCGGTGCACTGGTCTCGGTCGTCCTTTCGGTCGTAGAGGTTGTAGAAGGTTCCGGACAGACACTGCCAGAAGACCTGGTTGTCACCAATAGCGAGGTTACCGTCGGAGGAGATGGCCCATCCAGCAGCGTACCAGGCACCGGCCTGAGGAGGAGGTCCGTCAAACTGGAACTGGTAGTTGGACACGATGGATCCGATTCGTCCCTTGTCGTCCTTGAGGATACCGTCCTCGAGGGTCATGGAGAGAGTGCCCTCCTTCTTGCAAGCAACGAGCTTGGCGAAGTCGGAGTTGGAGGTGGGCTCGTCCTGCTTGCCGGAAGGCTTGGGGCCGGTGGTGGCGGCGGAAGCAGCCTTGGTGGCCTCAGCGTCGCCAGAAACAGCGGCGGAAGAGGTGGCGGAAGCCTTGGTGGTCACATCGGAGTGAGGCACGGTGGCGGGGGTGGTCTCGGCGGCGGCAGCAGACTCCTTGGCGGAAGTAGCGGCGGCAGACTCCTCGTGGTGGGGAGCAACGACGGGCAGAGTGGTGGTGGACTCGTCGCAGGGGCAGACAACAACGGTCTGGGTCACCACGTCGTCGTCGGTCTCATCTCGCTTCTGGTGAGCGGTGGGCACAGCGGTGGCCTCGGCTCCGGCCTGGACAGCGCCAGTGATGGGCTGAATGGCAATTCCGAAGTTGGAGTAAGAGGTGATCCAGTCGGAAGGAGCTGTGTTGGTGGGCTTGAGCTTGGTCCACTCGTCTGCGGCAGAGACGGTGGCGGCCAGAGCCACGAGAGAGACGGCAGCGGACTTGAAGAGCATGGTAGGAAACGAATGTGGTGCTGTGCTGAGCTGGAGCGGAAGGAGATTGGCACTGGATACAAAGGGGGATATATAGGGACCGACGGTTTGGCCAAACTCTAGCCTGTGAACCTTGGCCCAGAGTTAGTTGCAAACCCAAAAAACAGCAAGCCTGAACCATCTCAACTCTGAGCTTGTCTCACTAGCACTGTATAGGCCGCTGGTAGGGGGGTTGTTGGAGCGAGTCCCCGTTCCATTGATCCAAAGGAAATTTCACTACTGCCTTGGCCCTTGAACACTCATCTGTCATCCACATTTTTCCCCTTGGCACACCCCTTAATATCTGCAATCGATGCATACCAAGCCGTCCAACCACCCTTCTATTCATCCCAAGCCGGGCCGGGTAACCGTGTGGAATGCAAAGTCCAAAATAGAACAAAGTCAGACAGGGCTGGTATTTATAGCTCACCCGGGGAGGCTGAACACACTACACAGATCGAGAGGCCCTGAAATTAGTGCCCCGTTTGTATTCTGGCTTATTTTCTGACCGCTCGGATTGCTTCTCGCGTAATCACACGCACATAATATCCCTCAACAATGACTGCAACCGCACTGCACTCGTCCCATCACAATGCACATACCCCATCCTCGCCTCGATTCTTGGCAACTCTATTTCCGCTCTGGGCGGGTCTGTCAACTTTAACGAAACCCAATTTGCGGAATTAACGAATAATGGAGCCTTACCTGATGGCTGAGCAATGACAAATCGTGAAGCAAGTGCGGGTGATGCGGGTGACGGCCAGGGCTGGTGTCACGTGGCTGCAACGCTCGTGTATGTGTCACATGTCATAATTCTACTTGTGACATCTCATGTCACTCCAGGTCTGCCTCGTACACTGCCGACTTTCTTGTTTGTTGTGATTAAACCGACCGCGCGCTCCCTCTCTCCTTTTCGCCGTGGTCCCTCGCTTTTGAATCACGTGACCCTTCCCCCCCTTTGTAACCATGGTAACGCTGTTTACCATAGTGGGAGAGAGTGCACCCTGCGATCTCCAAGACGCGTTGAGAATGTAAACTTTGCCTGGATTGTGTGAGACTCATGTACGACCGGGGCCCAGACGTTGGACCTGGGTCGCTATGGTTACGCAAGGAACAACTCCACTGGCTTTAGAATTGCCAAGTTGTTTTGACGTCCCCTATCACCCCTGCGTTACTTGTACTCGTAGTACGAGCCCGAGGAAGATTGACGATGTGGTTGACACGAGTATGGGCTGTAGAAGCAGCGAGGGAGTATTGTATTCCTAGTGTCGATTAAACCCCTGGGTACGGTTACGGGAACTTCACAAAGGCGAGAAGAGAAGGATCAGGCCCCTATCCGAAATGCCATTATCTCCACTTCGTCACGATTCCCCCCTCCAAACTCCTATTCTATCCATTCCTCTTCATAAGTGCACTTCGGCTCGCCAATTTACATTATTCAGCCCCACATAACGTGTAGAATGAGCGTTCAATTCAGCTCGTGTTCAAACTCAACAGCGTTACATGGCTCCAGAATGAGCAACAGCAGAATGGGATGATGCAAGAAAGACGCTGCCGAGCAGGTTGCAGAACGGCTCTGCTGAGTAATATTCGGGTCTAAACCCGAGTAATGGACCAGGTGAGTAATTCGTATGGCCATACATCAGCGTGTAGATAACAATCGAATACGACACAACAGACATACCTTGATCACCCCTCAGTTATAGATAGTGATGTTTTCACTGTTTTGTTATGGTGGTCCACTGTTTGTATCTGCTACTCCATCAGTCACCCCTGAGACACGTCGATCTAAACATGTTATCAACGGGTACGAACTAGATAAGTGTTGATGAAGCTTATGAGGATAGCGTGATCTAGCCCATAACCTGATGACCACCCATCGTAAATAAAATCAGAATCCAGAATGGGGTTCGCTACAGCCGGAGTAACAGTTCCATCAAGTCCTATTCCAAATATCTCCACTCCTCATCATTGTGGACCCCCCACTTCTCTTCTTAGAGTTCAGAACGTGTTGAACTGAAGGGGTTAGTCGTGAAAAATTGAAATTTCCCGTTCAAGCTGAGTTCTGTCTGCATTCGAAAGGAGCCAGATCAAAGGGGGAATGCAGTCAAGGGTGTTTCTGGAAGCGGTTGAAGGGGTAAGTGGAGACCTATAGCCTTGAGGTGAATACTCCATAGCACGTAGAGTAACCAATGGGGTGTCCATATCACAGCCAAGACCTCTTGGCGCTACTAGCAATGGTCGTTCTCGTCGTACGAACACTCCTCGCGGCTCTCATAGATCATAAATGTGGTGTTATCAAAACACACTATAATCTGAGAATAGGCACGTGGAGAGTGTAAACTGGGAAAACTGGACATCCGATGATGGTGTAATTGTGGGCCAGTAACTCATTGAGGTAATACGGAGGATGACCTATCAAGAAGGATTTACAGCTGTGTTTTGTCATTACCACAATGCTTGAAGACCAAATACTGATCCACGGACTTTAGAAATGCTACTTCAACAAAACTAAACGGCAGTTACATTCCTCAACTGTTTGGACGCCAACGATTCCCCTCTATGCCAAGAATCGGTCGTTTAATGGGTCCAGCATTCTCTTCAAAAGCATCCGACTTTTGTGTATGAAGTGATTATAAAAAAAAAAGAAGCTGTATTGGGTCTAAGGTTTCATTTCCCATTATGATGTGCCATTGTTGTTTCTGTGATATGAGAGTGAATGGAAGTTTGCTCTTGCGCTTCAGGTATTTCTCAAACTTCCCTTCTGAGTCATACATTTCGTGAAAATGTTGCTGGACTTTTACATTTGAAAGCACCCATTAACGTACACAAGTAGAGTATGTCAGGCATTCCAGGTCTCTATTGATTTGAGCCTGTTTCTGCTATTTCATCAAGTTGACAACACAGCTGGCATTTTTGGTGATGTTGTCTCTAACATCAAGTTGTGGTGGTTCTGTCATCACTGATGTCTGAACGATGACCCAGTTTCATCCAGTACCTGGTTCACCTTTCCTTTGGTAATGACGGCATTGACGGCTTTGCTGGATAAACGCACTTGCAGGCCTCTCATCGGGTTTTCTTCTTAGTTTTAGTCCTATCATGAGGCCTCTTTTCTGAGAACTAATGACTGTCTCATTATTAAGTCTACGCAGAAATCACGATTCTGGTTCAAACCTGATTAGAAGAAGCCTTGAGGCAGTATCAGTGATCAAGAATTTCTGTGTGGCATGGGGACAGCTGTCTCATCTTTGATCATGTCCGATTGGTTTGCTCCTACTTGTATTGTATCACACCTACACCTGTCTACTTGTAGATCTACGAACCTGTCGTTTATTATATGCTAATAAATAAATGAGATTATTCCTTCTTCTCGTTCCCTACTTCTTGCAGTCTGTGCTTGCGGCCCTGCCCTCCATGCTATTGTTGTTGTGCGCTTGCGCGTTTTTGTGTGTGCTTCATCTGAAACTCTTCATCTTCTCGGCTTCCTTTCTGAATCTTCCATTCCAAAGATCCTCATGGGTCCACTTGAAGGTCTCAACGACTGAGAGAGGCCACTGGACGAACTTGAAGTACTCATCAGAGATGAACTCGACCACATCGTACAAATCATATCGAGCTCGATCTCTCCACCATCCAAAACTGTGGAAGAGATGGCAATACGCCAGGTAGTATGCGATTATGATCATCGAATAAGGATTCTCCTCTTGTCGAAGTTCGTTGAATTTGTCGCTGTTGAAAATACACCATGCTGAAAAATGAGATATGGAATGGTATTGAGCGTCCTGGTTGAACAGTTCGATTATGGCGTGGACTTCATTAGAACAGGTGGCTCTAATTTGTCGACGCTCAAACATTGAAGGAATGTTCTCATCTACCAGGATGTGGTCCAATACAGCCCACAAGTCTTCTTCTCGAGGAAGCTTGACTCTCATTCTTTCGGGAACCACTGGGAAGATAACAGTAGGGGGCAGGTGCTCCCCCGAGAACGAATGATGCGTTTTTCGTATCGAGCGACAAAGGCCAGCCAAATCCTGAGTTCCATTGGTGAAAAAAGGCATCAATTCAGAACCAAGGGTCAAGCCACAGAGGTAGACATATATGGCTGTAGTCATCAGAGTGTCGTCTCGTCTGAGAGGTGAGTCCTGCTCCTGGATTTCGTATTTGAACCATTGGAGAACGTTGGTGAACTCCTTGAGCAGTCGCTCTTGGACTTTGAATGGAATTTGGGGGTATCCTCCTAAAGTGATGTTTTGCTTTGCTCTCTTTTGAGCAAGGTCTGCAGAGACTAGAAACAGACACGCCTCCTTGAGTGTTGTTGAAGTAGCAAGCAGGTGACCTCCTCCGATCCATTGAACGTCTTGTGGGGCGTTGGCCTTCATTATCTCGGGGTGGGTATGATGAATGAACTCGAAAACGAGCTCGGATTCTGGCATGGACAGATCCAGAAGTTGGGCCATTGAATATTTATATTGTTGGGGGGTATTCAAAACAGTTATAACGGTATCTTTGGAGGTGCCTTCGCCTGATGTTGTCTCGTCTGAGCCCCCGTCAGAGAAGACGTCGTCGCCAGGAGGACTGTAGTGTCGTTTGTTTGTTGTGTAGTCTGTTGGGTCGGAATCCAGCCTCCGTTTGTTCGATAGAGGGACTTCCCATCCTTTTCCCTTGTCCTTGTATTCCGTTCGATCTCCTGATACTGATGCGATTCCTGAACCCATTTCTATTATACCTGTCATTGAATCTGTCTTTGGTGATTCGGGAGCTGGAGTGGTGGCCGCAGAGGTGCAACTGTCCAGTTCTAGACGAGAAAACTCAGCACGACACTCGACGTCACTATCACTGCCACATCCAACTACCGGGGGTTTAAGACCAAACCGCTGAAGCGCTGCTAATGCTCTCGCATCTCTCTGGCCGGTCACGTCGTTCATTGCCGATATACCACAGTTGAAAACCAGGGTCGAGCAGGAGGTTTAGCAAATGTCGAAATCGTGTTTTTGGTTAGACATAGACGTTTGCGTTTTCTCAAGACCAAGAAGCCCCCTCCATTAAGTATCGCAACCCCACCAGACAAGGTTCGGAAACCTCGCTTAAGCACATGCTGCCATGTCCACCTGTCTGTGTCTGCAACGGTGCAGAAAGGGGGTGAAAAAAGGCGTTTGTCTGATAGATGGAAGCAAAGAAACGTGATAGAAAGGGGGTCAAATGACGGCTCTCTTTGTAGGGTTCCTTTCCACTCATCCGAACACGACACCGGTCGTCGATAGTCAACATCCTGAAACAAAGTTTGGGGGCTTGGAGTTTCAAATACAACGGAGTATCTCTCGCAAGGCTAATTGGAGGACCCTTAGAGAGTCTAGATAGGCGTTTGTAGGGTCAAAAAGTAACAACCTATGGGTTAAAAGGCCCTTTGCGGTCCTTCCACAGATTCCAGTTGTGCCCAGCTCATCTATAAATGCCCCTGTTATTGGGCTATAGCTGGCACCGGCTGCGGCTGGTATTAAGCGAAAACGATAATCAAGAAAGTTGAAGCAGTAGCCTCAGTTAGGGCAAGAAATCTTGTTTCCGGAGCAAAACCTCGGGCCGACTTCACTGAGAGGAAGTGTCCGTCATTCCTTGCTCCCCACAAATCATATCCACACGCTAACTCAAACGTGCAGGAACGTCGAGTTTGATACCCCAGGTACTGCCATCTTCCGTAGCTGTCAGGTGACTAGGGCTCTCGCTATATCTTCCGAAGGCTGGGAATAGACATTATCTCCTTAGAAATGCCCGATTCTCATTTAGAGCTCATCCTTAGTGCCCTGTCCTGAGAAACCAGTTCATGCCCGTTGGGAAAGAGGGCCAGTGTTGAGCAACGAAGAGTAGCGGGGGTGCTGGAAAGACAGGCAAAAGAGCGACCGGTAGCGCAGGTGTGCACCTCGCGACTGAAACGTGCCATTATATAGCGACGTCATCATGACGTTGACTTCTCTTTTGCTCCCTCCTCGTCAAAGAATGCCCACCTCCTGTACACACGCAGACAGTCAGGACATGGGATACCTTAACCTTGATGAAATTGCCTGTTTGGCTGCCTAAGGCACACGCTGGGTTTGTAGAGCGGGCGACCTCATCAGGGAGAGTTTACGAGGTCTTGCTTAGTAAGCGTTTGGAAATTAGGTAAGCTCGACTGGCTGCTTGGCTTATGTAATCTCGGGTGGTGTAACTCTAACAACTCGTAACCTGAGGCAGTTACCCGGGAGTGGGTGAGTCATTGAGGGTGAAGCGATCGAGTTTCAAATGGGTGAAAAATGTCATCACAAATGTATGTTGATTGATGGGTGACGTGAGTGCCGCGCTCTCCACCCCCTTACGTCACCGCTCTGACATTTTCTTGTCTCATCAACGTCCTTCGTGCTACGTTGCACCCAAAATGGCGGAAACTCACTGTTGCTTAGTAATCGTGTAGTGGGAATGCATCAATAAAAGCGAGCCAGCAGGATCGTGGGCGATGGATGTGGTGTGTCGCTGCGTGCACAGCGCTCTCTTGTCGTGTTTCGGTCACTTCGGCATTCATTCGACTCCACACAATTGGCCACCTCAATTAGAAGGCAAAAATAGCCTGTGCATATGACCATTCGTTCGCCACTGTGAGAATGTGATTTTTTAGTGCAACGTCTGAAAACGCCGAAACGCACGCACTAACCGGCCAGTAGCTCGATCACATGCCGAAAAGAGGACGCCGCTAGCTCTGTATCTGTGTCCTCGCTGGGCTTGCCGTTGCACACCACCACGTACCCTAACCCAACCTCCCTAACCCTATCTGGTTAATTCTCACCACTCTACATCTACACACAACACTGGCCATGTCGGGCAACTATCCGTCGTCGTCTGCGCAAGATGTGCGACGTCTGGAGGAACGCGACAAGGAGCGCCGCAGAAGAGAACGCGAGGCCGCCGAGTACAAACGACAGAGGAGGGAAGATGTGAGTACCCCAGAGGCATGACTGAGGTCATAGGATGAGAGAATGAAGGGCGAAAAGTGTGAAAGGGGGGTGTTTTGAGGGCGAATTTGCGATCCTGATCGGCAGAAGCGTGGTCTGATCGCCTTTTCTACCGCGATGGAGTGTTTTTACGTCGAGATATGGACGTTTTGAGGTGATGACTAATATGATACCAATGAGATACCGAGGTGGAAGGAGACAAGTTTAAGGTGGAGGAGGGGAATGTCGGAGGAAAATTATGATACCATATAGCTTATTACGTGTCCTCACGCTCGAAAAGAGGCGTCTGGCAGTCTCCAACGTATGAGATACCGTTATGCACCAGGTCACGCGATATATGACGTCTACATATGTCTCACGACTGAGGGTGTCCCTGACTTACTAAAGCTGCCGGTTGCTCAGTCAGTCGGTCTTCCTTACTTACACTGCCACTGTTTGTGTGCCGTATTTTGTCCAGGTACAGATGTACATGCAGCTCAGGTCCCAACTGCATGAGCCGCAGTGCACAACAACATCTCCAACATACAAGAGTAAACAACACACCACAACGTATTACTCTGATACCATCTGCTATACTGATACCACCAGCTGAGCCTTGAAACAAAGCCGTCGACATACGGCTGTCATCTTGATTCTACTATCACCACTATACCAAACACACTGATATCTTGACATCCTTCTATCACTCTAGTCATGTCACCTCAACCACCTACAGAACCAAAAGCGTTTCGAGTAAGACCTTCTGCTGATGAAACACCACCCCACCTTATGACACATCTGACATGTCACATTGTCACCGATGTACCATTCAGATTGTCATCCTGCTATTGCACTACCTGCTTCTTAGTAAGCCCCACTTTATCATTCATATGCTAACACAGAACCGCCGTTTTGACGACCGAAGACGATTCGATCGGCGCCCACCAGGCCCCAACTTCAAACAGGAGATTCCCACGGGGCCACGTAGCCTGACGGGCAAACGCGACAACCGGGGCTACCGCGGTCCACCGGGAGGAGGAGGGCCACCAGGGCCAGGAGGACCAGACCCACGTTACCAGGGGAACACACCGCCGCGGTTTGACCGTCGCTGGGACGACCGGCGTTTCGATAACCGACGCAGGTACGACGATGGTCCAGGAGGAGGAGGAGGCCCAAAGAGAGACCCACAGCGAGACCCACGTGATCCCAGAGACCCCAGGGAGCTGAGAGACCCACGTGACAGACCGGACCCACGTGACAGGCCAGATCCGCGTGATCGACCGGACCCTCGAGAACGGTCAGATCCTAGGGACCTACCGCCAAGAGACAGACCTGACTCGAGGGGAGATCCACGTGATTTGTCGCGTGACAGGAACTCAGAGGATGGCGGCGCGTCGTCACGTGGGGCGCCTCCCGCGGACGACCTGTTTCCGCATTTTGTCAAAAACGAGTCGTCCAGCGTCCCACCGGCAGCAGCAGCATCTTCAGCAGCAGTCTCGGCGTCCAATTCGGTGTGTAATTCGCCGAGTGACGAAAGGAGGTTCTCACGTGACTCACGTGACTCTCGGGACGGTCTTCCACGTGATTCCGTCCGTAAATCTCCCCTTCCACGTGACTTGCATCGTTCTGCATCGCCAGATGTGGCTGGTCCTGCCAGAAATGGCAACCGTCCATTGAAAAAGCCGCATCAGAAACCTCATCCGAAGCACTCCTCTTCGCTCAGTCATCAGCATGATCTTCACACTTACTCGGATACGCATCCCGAGGAGCCCGAGGAGATTGCTCGTAAAAAGGGCATGGAGGTGAAGAAGGAGGATGCCACGAAACGGGTCAAGGAGCTCAAGGACGAGGTCAAGAAGGAAAACAGAGAGCTCAAGGCTGACACTCCAGCTCCCGCAGATGTAGCCATGCACGAGGATCCCGTCATTGAGAATGGCACCAAGGAGGACAAGGTTGTCAAGAATGGACAGGATCATAATGCTACAGTGGTGCCACCGAAAACCGCCGAAAACCATGTACAAAAGGAAAAGGTGGCACCAGAGGATAAGCTGAAGGAGGATAAGAAGGAGGAGAAGGCCAAGGAGGACAAGCGGCCAAAGAAACAATCTGAGGTGACTAAACCGGTTGAGAAGGAGAAGACGGAAAAGCCGGTTGAGAAGCCTATTGAGAACCACAAGCTTGTAGAGAAGGTCGAGAAGAAGGCTGTGGAGGAGAAGCCTGAGGTCAAGCAGAGCAAACAGGAGACAAAGGAAGCTTCCAAGCCTACTAGCGTGGATAAACCTGCTGAGACTGTGAAGGAGCCTGTGAAGGAGCCTGTGAAGGAGACCAAGGAGGAAATCAAGCCTAAGGAGGTTAAGGAGGTGAAGGAGGCTGTTCAGGAGTCCCCGGTGGATATCAAGGCTCCTGAAGCTCCTGCAGTGGCTGAAAAGCCCAAGGAGGAGGTTCCAGTTGCCAAAACAGAAGCTGTTGAAGCTCCCAAGGCTGATGAGGTTACCAAACCTGCTACAGAGCCCAAGGAGTCGAAACCTGAAGCTCCTGCCGACGACGAGATGGGTGACGCTCTGGAGAAGGAACTCGAACTCGAGATGCAAAAATTGGAGGAGGAAATGGAAGTTGAAGAGGAAGCTGCCGTTGCTGCAGCCGCCGCTTCCGCATCTGTTTCTCCTACTACAGCTCGGTCTCTGGCTGCTACTTCCATCGAGACTCTTCCTGTTCGATCAATTTCTCTTCCCACAGCTCCTCCTGCCCCTCAGCAGCAGAGTCAGCGTCTCAGTCTTCCTGGAGGACTGGCTTTGCCTGGTGCCACTGGTGAAACTGGCTCCACAGCAGCTACAGCAGCCACTGTGACTCCTCCTGTCGATCCCGCTCCTCTCACTGAGGATGTGGAGATGAAGGACGCTGTTCCTGCTGCTCCTGCTGTTCCCGCTGCTCCTGCTGCTCCTGCTGCTCCAGCTGCTCCAGCTGTGCCTGAGAAGGTGGACCCTGTGATTGCTAATGAAGCAGCAGCAGCAGCCGCAGTGGCAGCCGTTGAGTCTGATAAGATGGACGTGGACGAGCCTGAGAAGGTCGATGCTAAACCTGTTCCTGCAAAAGTCAAGTTTGCCGTTGAGGAGAAGGAGAAGGAGGAGAAGAAGGAGGAACCCAAGCCTGTCGTCAAGGAAGAGCCTAAGGCTGTACCTGCAGTGCCCACTCCTGTCGACGGAGTGTCTCCCCGAACAGCTACAGCTACACTTCCTGAAGCTAAGGAAAGCAAGAAGAAGGGATCAGCTACTGCCTCTCCTCTGGTTGCTCCTGTAGTTGCTCCTGCATCTCCTGTCGTTGTCAAGGCCTGCATCGACTTCCAGCCCGATGAGTTCCCCATGACTCGGCTTGAGAACACTTACTTTGCCAACCGCCTCCTTCCTCGAGCAGAGAGAGTGGCTGAAATGCGATACCTCCAGCCGGTGCCTCTCAAGTCTACACGTGACTACAAGTGTTACCGGGCTAACACGCGCAACTTTGCCGTGATCCAGCCTCTTCTTGCTGATCGTATCTCTGAGCGAAACAAGGCTATTTTTGCCAAGAAGCAGCAGCTACAGCAAGAGTACATTGGCAAGTATCGGCTCTGGAGCAAGCAGCATGTGGCTCGGTCTCAGGATGAGCAGCAGGCCGTTTCCAAGGCTAATCAGCAGATGCCTCGGCCTGAGCAGACCACTGGAGACAAGGGTATTGCTCTTCCTGGCAGCAGTGTTAATGGTGCCCCCAAGGACGCCGACTCTACTGCTGAAGAGAAGGGCAGTGAAAAGAGCACTGCTGAGGATGTGGCTGCTGGACGACGAGGAAGACACTCGCATGGAGATACAGTTCGATCTGAGGCCGAGTTTCTGGAGATTCTCGCCAACCTCGAGCGAGAACATGCCCGTGACCCCTCTGTGCGTGCCAAACTCACCTCTGCCACTATTCCTGATATGATTCTGGACGAGGAGATGCGACACAAGGTGTTCTTTGTCGACACCAACAACTACGTTGCTGACAAACAGGCGTTCCACCGACGTCTGGATGTGGACGGTATTGATAACTTCACTGCTGCTGAGCACGAGCTGTTCTGTGAGGCGTACGCTGCTCATCCCAAGCAGTTTGGCCGTATTTCTGCTGCCATGGGCGGTCTACGGACCTTCCGGGACTGTGTTCTTCATTACTACAGAACCAAGACTCGGGTGGACTACAAGGCCATTGTTGCTGGACGAAATAGACGGTCGGCGAGAAAGGGCAGAAGAAAGAAGGATGTGGTGGACGAAATGGCGTTCGATGGAGCCATCAGAACACGAAGAGCTGCTGCTCCTCAGTTTGGAGAGGAGGAGAGGAAGCGGCAGCTCGAGGGAGAGAAGAGAGAGGTCAAAAGAGTCAAGGTGGAGCCTACCCCTGTGCCTACGGGAGTGCCTGCGCCTGTTGTTGCGGCTCCTGTGAACCCAGGAGTTGCTGTACCTCCAGGAGGAGTCAACCCAGGTATTCAGACAGCTCCCGTTGTCGAGACTCCTGTTGCAGCTCCTGCTCCTACTACAGTGGCAGCTGCTCCCCCTGCCGACTTCAAGACGTCTTCCTACTGGTCTGTCAACGAAGTCAACCTGCTTCCTATTCTTATCCGGTCCCACGGAACCAACTGGGAGCAGGTGGCTGCCCATTTCCGGTCAAAGTCTGCTGTGATGGTGAAGAACTACTTCCACAAGCACGGCGAGGCCAAGGGATGGCACGGACTAGCTATCGAAGCCGATGAGAGGGTGAAGCGAGGCGAACCTTTGCCTCCTCCTCCTCCCATCAAGCAGTCTCTTGAGTTGACTACCCCTTATGCGGGTCTGAGAAAGAAGCGAGTGAGCCCCGAACAGGAGCAGTTGCGACAGGATCAGCAGCAGCAGCAGCAGCAGCAGCAACAACAGCAGCAGCAGCAGCAACAAGAGATGAGACAACCTCAGCCCCAGCAGCAGCAGCAGCAGGATATGAGACAGACCGTTTCTCAGCAGGAGATGAGACAGCCCTCGGTGCACCAGTCCCAGCAGCCTGTCCAGGCCTCTGTACAGCACCAGCAACAGCAGGAGCTTCAGAGACAGCAGCAGCAGTCTGTTCATCAACAGCAGTCTACTCAGCACCAGCCTGTTCACCAGCAGCAGCCCACGCAGCATCAGCCTGTTCATCAGCAGCCTGCCCAGCAGCAGTCTACTCATCATCCTACTGCTCAGCACCAACAGCCTGCTCAGCAGACTCAACCCCCTGCTCAACAGCCAACTCCTGTTTCTTCACGACCTACCCCGTCTCTGCACTCTCGGTCCAGCTCTCAGTCTTCTACTGGAACCCCTGGTCCCTACAGACCTGTGGCTATCCAGCCTCAGCCTCAGCACCAGCACGTGTCTCAACCCCAGCATGTGGCTCCTGCTGGAAGCTCGCCTCAGCAGCAGTACATTTCCACCCACGGTCGAGCCGTTTCTTACGACTATGACCATGTGCGGGACCCTGTCTCTTCCATGCGGTACTCTCCCCATGGTATGCGACCCACAGAGTCCATGCGACACATGCACTCGGCTTCGCCTCCTCTGGGCCAGTCTGCTCGTCAGTCTCCTCAACCCGGACCTCCTCCTATGGCTGGATTCTTTGCTACCAAGCCCAGATCCTCGTCGTTTAAGCAGGAGCGGCCCAACCTGGAGCGTCAGCAGCTGGAGAGACAGCGTCAACTGCAGGAACAAGAGCAGCAGGAACGTCAGCGACAGTTGCAGGACCAGCAGCTCGAGCGGCAGAGACAGCTGCAGGAGCAGGAACACCGACAGCGACAGCAGGAACAGGAGCGACAACGCCAGTACCAGCAGCAGCAGGAGATTCAGCGACAGGAGTTGCAACGACAACAGGATCTTCAGCGGCAGCAGGAGCTACAGAGACAGGAGCTACAAAGACAGCAGGACCTCCAAAGACAGGATCTCCAGCGTCCCACGTACTCCCCTTACATGCCTCCGTTGTCTCATACTCCGCCTCCCCAGCAGAGCTCGCCCACGGGCTTTTCTCTACCCCCAATCAACGCCCATGCCTCCCATGGGCCTCCTCGGCAGACACTTCCACCCCTGCCGATTCTACAGCGGCCGTCTAAGACGTCGTCGATCACGTCGATTCTCAACGGCGAAACCAAGCCCAGTGGAGGACGGCATGGAGGAATCACTCTTCCGCCTCTTAACGCCATGGCGGGGCCTCCTGGAGGTCCAGGTGGTCCAGGCGGTCCCTCTGGTGCTCCTGGAGCTCCGCCTGGAATGTATCCTCCTCGACAACAGTCTCCCCCCGGGCCATACCCTCCCTACTGGCAATAGAGCTGACATTGGGTCAGAGGACATGAAGAAGGACAGCATGGATAAAATGTGTTTATTTATATGTATTATATGATGATCTAAGATGATTGTAGGTGAGCTGTTGTAGTTTTGTTGATTTGAGGTTTGCTTCAAGTTGTCATCATGTTTTTTCTGAGAGCATCAATGTGGAGTACCATTGTACTTGTAGATTGGTGACAGTGGGATAGAGTGCTACAAGTACTCGTACTGTACTCGTAGGGGAATAGAGTAAAAGACTTCATCATCAGAGTGACAACCACTGTGTGTCTTTGATATGGACATCGTGTCCATCAATGTTTTTACATGCCAGTTCCTATTGATGCATCATCATCAGCCTTATACATTCAATACAACTACACAATAATTCCTGATGCAATGTGATAGTTAACGCTGTAAGAGAAAGAGCAATTCATACTTAGCCACTACGAGTGGTCAATACCCGTTCACTCCCACCAGCCATGAGTACCTACCTATCCACACTCAACACTGTACTAATTACCATCCAGCATCAACTACCTCCATCCTCAGTTGCCTTATCATATCATTCATTAGTTACATTGCACATCCAGAGTCTTAATAAATTCTCATGTGCCTCATTCGGAGGTAATCCTTCATCAGACCTCCCGTTGTTTGTAAGCCGTTGCTCAATCTACAGGTACTCGGCTTCGCCTCGCACTTGTGCTTACAAACTCTTGTTCATAAAATGCCGTCGAGTAAAAGCCAGCCAGTACTTGTTAGGCTTGGTCGAGTCCTCCTTGTAAATCTTCTCAATCAGCCGCTTTGCCAGCTCCTGTCGGAACTGCATCAGGTATCCTCGCAGCAGCTCGACCTCGTTTCGGTCTCGAGGAGGAGCGTACAGAGAGTTGAGAGGGAATCCAGCATCGCCAGGAATGGAAAAGTGCTCGACAGCAGCAGTGTTCAGCAACTTGTTGGCCTCGTTGGCAGAGGTGGTGGGCTTGAGCTTGCCCAGACACTCGGACACAAACAGAATGCCGTAGATCAGAGCCCGGTCGGCGGGGCCCTTGATCTCAAAGTTCTTGAAGAAAGAGTTTGCTCGAAACAGATCCAGGACCTCGTCGATGATATCGTAGTCGGCGTTGCTGGGGTAACTGGGTCCTCGGAACGACGTTTTGATGGGCAGAATGGCAAAGTTTCCGACCACCCGCGTGTCCTGGTCCTCGCCGAGAAATGTACTGTTCAGAGCTGGCATTTTGAGAGTTGTGTGTTGTTCGATGAACGGAGTGATGAACAGGTTTGGGTGTGATGAGGTGGAGATAGCTGGTGAACTCTAATAATGGCGCAGTTAAATGGGGAGAGAGAAGTGGTAGATAAAGGGGTAGTTGTGGTACTTGGAAAGAAGTAAATGAGGTGAATCGGTATATATGAGGTAATTGAGTATATGGAGGCTTTTTCCGGAGTATTTCGGGTATGATTACTAAGCATATGGGTGGTGTTTTATATCTAACTACGAGCAAGTATTTTAGTTAGCATTTCCGTTGGGACTAAATGGCACGAAGTTTACTCAATTTTCACCTCATCTCATGTCTCTCTCATGTCTCTCTTCCCAGTGTCTCTCTTTCACAGAGAACGTAAACCTGCGGGGTACACGGAGTTAAGATCTGCTGTACGAGATTTTGTAGTCGGAATAGCTACAATTGTACTGAATGAAGCTCATAGGGTCAAGTTCAAGCTGGAATCACGAATAGGGCAAATGGCTAAAGTTGATGGGATGTACACACCAGATTAGCCGCTTGGGATTAATACAGGTTGGTTGTGCTGTTCAAATCACACCGTGCATATGAACATGTCAAGGAGACAATAACGAACATTTACAACAATGGGAGACGTACAGGTGTAGAGTACGGCAAGTAAAGGGCGTAATTTTGGCAGAAATCGCTCAAAAAAGGCGGCAAACAGTCCAATTTCTTGCTTTAACATTCTCGTAACCCCTCCCCTCATCGCCCTATAGCTCCTATCTATAGCTGTTTATTGCTACTATCCACCCCTGTGCTTATTAACGACAAATGAGGTTAAGTGATGGATTGCATACAAGTACGACAGACATGGAGAGTATGACCAAGGGGTAGAGGAAACCTCGCGACACATTTCTTAGTAGCTGGAATAGTTTTTGACGGTATTTCAAGTAGGTCTAGCTATCAACTTCTCGTTTTTGTCTCCCCTTCCCACCATGGCAAGTATTTTTCTCACACCTTTGTCCATACAGTCTTCCCCAACCCTGTATTTTCGACGTTTTCGGCAGAGTGACAAATGTGGAAAAAAGGCAGATTTTTCGCCAAAAAACGGGAAGAAGTGATGGTCTGTAGTTTGGTTGACATTTCCAAGTATCGCTGATTGCTCCACGTCCACTGATTCTTCTTTCAAGCCCTTCCACTCCCCTCCACCTACTAATACCGCAGGTGACTAAGCAACCTAAAGTTGGCACACACTACACAACACAGCCTCGTGCGTCTTAGGGCACTACACTTTTTCAGAGCCGCCAATCTCTACACCAGTTGTTGTTTGCACGACACAACGCCCCTAGAGAACCACAGACACAAAGCCACACTCGACACGGGCAGCTCAAATGGCGCAGGACGTGTTGGATATTCCGTTTACCGATATTCCGTCGATGCAAGTGAGTAAGAGAGAGAAGGGCGAGACATACGAGAGAGACATGTGAGGAGTGGTGGTGTAAATAGAGATGTGGTGATATTTGTTAGGAGAAACCGGATTGAAACGACACAAAAGCTCATACCCGACGAGCAAAACAGCGACCCTGTTGATATACACTCATTTCGGTTTATCGGAACTGGTTTTCCTTCCGAACCGTCACCTACGACACTGCGGTTAAGGGGGATGGGATATGATGATGTGGTGGATACCGATACATGATACGTGAAATGAATCGTGGCTTATTGTGGGGAAGAATTGCGATACAGTCGAGAGAATACCCGCGTCAGTTTTACAGTCACGATTACACGACCTGTGCCAGTGTATTTTGTCTCGACACACGACCTGTTCCGACATATCACAGAATGAAGACGCACAAAATTCAACTAAATCCAACTTTGACAAACGACATGTCACACTGACGTCACCTCTCGCACTGACGTACCTTCTACACCACCGTTCACCACCATTAGTCACCAACCTACTAGCCTTTAGTTCTCCTTCTTAGACCAAAACTAACCTAGCGCATCCCCGCATCGCGGTCTATGCAGAACCTCAACGAGAGGTACGAACAGGGCCAAGCGCCTCCTCCGCAGGGCCAGCCCAAACAGCCCCCCATGCAGCAGCCCCAGCATCACCCGCAACAGCAGCCCCAGCAGCAGCACATGCCTCCGCGACACTACCCGACCAACCGCCCACAACCGGGTCAACCGGGTATGCCTCAGGGACAGCAGCAGTCGCCGAGACAGTACTCGCAGGGCCAGCCCCAGGGACACCAGGGTCAGACGCAGTATCCATATGCTGTAGGAGGTAGAGGACAGGGTCCGGTGCAAGGACAGGGACAGGGACAGGTGCCGGTACCTATGCCTCAGCAGCATCAGCAGATGCCTCAGAGTCACGGTCCTCCTCCTCCTCAGCAGCATGCCCAACACCATGTTCCTCATGGACCTCCCCATGGACCTCCCCAGCATGGACCTCAGCATGCTCAACAGCACGGTCCTCCCCAGCACGGTCCTCCCCAGCATGGTCCTCCCCATCAGTACTCTCCCCAGAAGGCCCAGGGCCAGCAGGTGCACCAGGGAATGCCTCCACCTCCTCCTCAACCCCAATATGGAGGCCAGCAGTTTTCGCGGCAACAACCGCCGGCGCTGCAGACCCAAGGCAACCCGTACCACATTTCCAGACGGCCCCAGATGCGACACACGCAGTCGGCAACTTCACCGACCTCGCCCTCGAACCCGTACTCGCAGTTTTCGCAGTTCAACCCGGGCCGATCTGTTTCTGGAGGACCCCAGCAGCATCACCCGGGAGCACACCACCAGCAGCCATATGGAGGAAGAAGCATGTCTCTGACTCAACAGTCGGTTGCAGCAGCTTCTAGAGGAAACCCCAACGTCTACGATAGAGATACAGGTCGAACCTCCACAATGACCTCTACTTCTTCAGGTAGAGTCATTCCCTCGCGGCAGGGACCTCCTGGTCCAGGTGGTGCTCCTCACGGTCCTCATGGAGGCAGTACTCACGCAGTAAACGCCCAGGGACACAGCATTCCCGGATCCACCGTGAGTCTGAGCTCGACGGTGACTCCCTCCACCTCTGCTACTCACTTGCCGTCGTCTTCGTCTGCTTCTGTCGCCACGTCCTCGACTGTCGTATCGCCCTCTCAACAGTCATCCTTTGGCAACCATCGAACTACCTCGACGTCGTCCATGCGGTCTCTGTCTTCTGAATTTGGCCCCTCGCCTCGTTCAGCTGTGCTTACCGCTTCCAGAAGAGCTCCACTGGTCTACCCTGCTCTTCTGTCCAAGGTGGCCGAGATGTTCCGACTGACCGTTGTGGTCGCAGACAAGAAGAAGAACGAGCTGAGTTACTCCAACTCGTTCCTGGGTTCTGAGGCCGTCTCAGTCATTGCAGACATCATCAAAACGACCGACAGAAACCTGGCCCTTCTTCTAGGTCGATCTCTGGACGCCCAAAAGTTCTTCCACGACGTCACCTACGACCATCGTCTTCGAGACTCGCCCTTTGAGCTGTACCAGTTCAACGAGATTGTTGAGGCCAACGACGCAGCTGCTCAGACCGTGGGTATGCCCGTGAACGGTGTTTTCACTCTGCTGACCGAGTGCTACTCTCCTACATGCACTCGAGACAAGCTGTGTTACTCCATTGCCTGTCCCCGACGGCTGGAGCAGCAGGCCCGGCTCAACATGAAGCCCAGCGGTCTCAAACGGTCCGAGTCGCGTCTGTCTCTTCACGGCGACAGCGACAACAAGGAGCAGAAGCTGTGGCGAGAGAGGGTCACGAAGGAGATTGCCAACAGTGTGGACGACGAGGAGAAGAAGCGTCAGGAGGTCATTTGCGAGCTCATCTACACCGAGCGAGACTTTGTCAAGGACCTGGAGTACGTGCGAGACTACTGGATCACTCCTCTTCGAACCTCAAACATTATCCCCGAGGCTCGACGAGAACGGTTCATCAAGATGGTCTTTTCGTTCATCATGGACGTTCACGCGGTCAACATCAAGCTGGCCGAGGCTCTCACCAAGCGAGAGCAGTTTGCACCTGTTGTTCGACGAGTTGGAGACATTTTCCTTCAGCACGTTCCTCGTTTCGAGCCTTTCATCAAGTACGGTGCCTCGCAGTTGTACGGTAAGTACGAGTACGAGCGAGAAAAGTCCTCCAACCCAGCTTTTGCCAAGTTTGTCAACGACACTGAGCGTCTAGAGCAGTCTCGAAAGCTGGAGCTGAACGGTTACCTTACCAAGCCCACTACTCGTCTCGCCAGATACCCGCTGCTGCTTGAAGCTGTGCTGAAACACACCAAGGAGGACAACCCTGACTACGGAGACATTCCCGAGGCCATCAAGCAGATCAAGGCTTATCTGATGAAGGTCAACGAGAAGTCTGGTCAGTCCGAGAACCGGTTCTCGCTCATGCAGCTGAACCAGTCGCTGGTGTTCCAGAAGAACGACTACGTTGACCTCAAGCTCATGGAGGAGTCTCGACGTATCATCTTCAAGGGTTCTCTGAAGAAACGAACCCAGGACACCCAGGGAGAGATCCAGGTGTATCTTTTGGATCACTTCCTTCTCTTTGTCAAGGTCAAGGTGGTCAACAAGAGGGAAATCATGCGAGTCTACAAGAAGCCCATTCCTCTGGAGCTTCTCTTGGCCGCTCAGGCAGAAGAGATTGGACCCAAGAGTTCGTCTTTCCGACGTCCTCCTTCTTCGCTGATCCCCAAGACCGTGTCCAAGGAGTCGTCCAACGGAAAGTACCCCCTTACCTTCCTGCATATTGGACGAAAGGGCTACGAGCTGACTCTCTATGCTGCCAACTTTGCCGCTCGAAAGGCCTGGTCGGACAACATTGAGTCGCAGAAGAATGCTCGACGAGAGCTTGGCGATGTGTTCTCGCAGTACACTCTGTGCTCTGGCTTTTTCCATGGCAACAACCGAGTCAATTGTGTGGTTCCCATTGACGGAGGAAGAAAGGTGCTGTATGGAACCGATTCTGGAGTGTTCATTTCCGACATTCGGCATCTTCCCAAGCAGCAGGGATCACTGCAGAACTCCATTGTGGCCACCACGCCCGTCAAGCTCATTTCCACGAGCAACGTGACCCAGGTGGCTATTCTGGACGAGTACACGACGATTCTGGCGCTCGCAGACAAGACTCTGTATGCCTGGCCCTCAGACATCATCGATACTCCGGATCCCGTGTCCAACTCGCGAAAGGGCAAAAAGGTGCTGGGCCACATCAACTTCTTCAAGGCTGGTGTGTGCAACAACCGAATGTTGGTGTGTACAGTCAAGTCGAGTTCCACTTCGTCGACCATCAACGTGCTGGAGCCCTCGGAGCCTCTCACCAAGAACAAGCGGCAGACCACGCTCTTGTCTCTCAAGAAGGGCCGTCAGGACACGGAGTTCCGGTCGTTCCAGCAGTTCAACATCTCGTCGGAGATCATTTCCATCTCCCTGTTGTCTCTCAACTTGTGTGTTGGCTGTGCTAACGGTTTCAAGGTGGTTTCTCTTACCAACTTCGACACCCAGAGTCTGCTGTCTTCTGCAGACACTTCTCTGGATTTCGTCATTGGCAAGGAGCAGCTCAAGCCTATTGCTGTTTACCGACTGGATGGTGAGTTTTTGCTCAACTTCTCCGAGTTTTCGTTCTACGCCAATGCCCATGGCTGGCGAAAGCAGCCCATGTGGCGAATCGACTGGGAGGGAGTGCCTCAGAACTTTGGTATCTGGTACCCCTACCTGTTGGCGTTCGAGCCCAACTTTGTGGAGATTCGGCATGTCAAGACGGGCGAGATTGTGAGCGTTATTCACGGCGAAAACATCCGGTTCTTGCACGAGTCGTCGCGGGAGATCATCTACGCGTACGAGGATGAGCGGGGCAACGATGTCATTGCTTGTCTGGATTTCTGGGAAAAGAGCCAAAAGAGAGTGGCTGCGTAGGAAAAAAATCAGTTTTAATCGGGGGAGTGTATGTACATTTATTTATTTAATCAGGAAGATGAGAGCGGTAGAGAGAAGAAGAGTAGATTGTTGAGAGTATTTGAAGGCTAGTGTAGAGTCGTTGGTTCAAAAAAGACCGTAGAGAGTCGATTGAAGGAGTTTGGTACAAGTAGATTCAATGTCTGTGGAAGGATAATGATCCACTGTTGGTATGAACAGTTCTTATTCAAGCATGAGATCCCACAAGCTACTGGAACTGGTTCAGTAGAACCATATATCGGACATCTGATGCTAACTGACAGGTCAGTCAATCCTTGGTGGCTTAATTATGTTTCACTCCAGATCAAAGCATTGAAATATTTCAAGGGAACCATATTGCAGTATTTGAAATAATGAAGCTTCCCTGATAGCTAAGAACAATTTCAACATTATCTCAAGCTTGATTAAACCAACTCAAGACCACCGATTGACTCATTACCCCAATCCGTCTTGTACCCACCGCCTCAATATTATTCACTCTCCCACATTCGCTAGTCATTTCCATTTTCGCCGTTTAGCTCTATCGGTTTCTATTTTTCAGTCTCGGCATGGACTTTTCATCGTAACCCGCAGTCTTTCTCCACGACCTGAACGATGCGAGCGATTGGGTTTCATTTAGCTGTATTTGGATGCCACTCAACAGGATCAAGGTGTGACATTTGAGGATCAAAAACGTTGAGTGAGGTTATTACCTTGTCTTGGATAATCCGGCTGAGTCATGGCCACTAATTAGAGTGATCAACAGGGCAGTTTTTCTGCTTTCAAAGAGGGGAAGATTGAGACGTACTAAATTATTTGGTGTCAATATTTCCACACCATGGAAGGAACGTGAAATGGATACAAGACTAGGGCAAATTGTCTCCATGTAAAGATACTTTCACCTTGAGGGTCAATTGTTATCTTATCGCCTGTGACACCGCCTGGATGTCTCTCTCTTTGTAGATGCGCTATCTCCTGCTCAACACGCCTCAAGGAGAAAAAGCACTGAAATAATGCGCTTGAAGTGGCAAATAATATGGGGTATGCAGGGACATAGTGTGGAAACAGTAAGGACCATAACAGCGAGAGCGACAGAAACGGGCAAAAAGACAGACGTAAAAAAAAGGAAAGCGAGGGCGTGCGAAAATAAGAGAAAAAAGGGAACAAGGTCAACACTTTGTTGTCAACATTTGTAGCAAGGGGAGGTGATGTTGTACGAGTACAACTGTTCGAGTCTGGATGCTCTAGTGCAGTAGCAGCCAATGTATCTATTGATGTGAACATACAACCACGTTCACCAAATTCTGCACAATCTTCTAGTATATGCTGTTACTCCACTTCTCTATATACTGCAGACAATCGAAAACAGACACTTCTTTATCTACTTTACTTTGCCACGGCATAAACCTGTTGAGCTCAACCATCAAACCATCCAGACTGTCTTTGCAACAACAAAGCGGGGTATATAAGTAGTGGTATCTCTGCTCTTTCTTTCTCCATACTCATCCACAACCAGCATGTTCTCCACCAAGCCCACCCAGCCTACGCCTACCACTTCTATCAAGACCACCACCGACACAAAGCCCTCTACCAGCGGGCGACCTGTGGCTCAGTCTACCAAGAAACAGGGTCTCAACCGGCCTTGCAACTTGAACACCAAGGACCAGGAGCACTTGCTTCTCTGTGATCTCAATTAGAGAACCACACCTTGCTACACCAAGAGCCGCACGAAATTGCCACACAAAGACCCTCCTTCAGTCACATGAGATACGACTCTCTGCAACCCTCTTCTATGCACTCCCACCTGGCTAATCTCACACGTGCATGGATTGTGCACGCGATACGACAGCAAAGGTTTATACAACGACAGCAAGTCCAAGTGGTTCATGCCACTCGAAGAGGACTAATTTGCCACTCAACATACCTCATATAGCTATAATACATTGTGAGAAGTATAGAAATGTATAGAAATCTGTGTTCCCATGGGTATAGCCTCCACGAGTGCAGTCTTTGAGTGTAGCCCATGAGAATAGTTGTAGAGTTGTATCAGCCTACCACTGGAACATTATTATCTACGGAATAACCATGTCTCAGAGATAATCCGTAAATCCCTCATCTTGGCTTCAGCTGACCTCAATGAGGAGGCTCCTAATATTAGCTGTGTTTCGTACAATAGGCAGGTCTCCATTGTGCAGGGACTGGTCTAAACGTTCAAGTGGAGCCTCAAGGGGGAAGAGAAGATAAAGGTTGCGATGCCAAATTGTTTGGAGATGCTCGTACTTGCACGATAGACTGGAGAATGTTTCTAATCTGCTCTGCTTCGAACTTTCAATCTTTTGCCACTTACTCTCTCTGCCATCTTCCACTCACCGATAGCCGTGATCTGTCCATCTCGAGACTGCCCTCAAAATAGAATATCAGACCATATTAGAAGATTGGAGGTCACGTTAGGATGTGGAGTGACTATCTAGGCAGTATGCTTGTCGAAGAGGAGCAACGAACCACTAGTACCTGACCTGTAGTTTTCCATTGTTCCGCTTGTTTCCTATGCCAAAAGCGCGCTTAGTCAGTACAAGTAGCTATTATACCCCACTGACCTTGACTAAACGCTCACTACTCATACAACTATACGATCGCTTAAGGCCCACTTCTTCAGTGAATCATCACCCGGGTCACACCTCCCTCATGTCCCTTTCTAGAACAATGGTCTTGTATGGTCCCGTTTACAATCGTACGTGGCTGCTGCGTCACGTATTCTCCTTCGTCTCACTTTTTAGTCTTACCTCGGTCTCTCAAAAGCGGGGTTGGAATCTGCTCTTTTCTGGTCCCAAGTCTGTCCCCTGTTAAGCCTCATAAGCAGGTACAATTGATTGGGCAAACTGAATTTAGGAAAAAACCAGGCCGTCCTAAAAGTCAGTCTAGTTCGCTGGTGCTGCAAAGTCCGAGCCGAGGCTTGGAAAAAGGAGATCCCCGGCTTGTACAAGTGACAATAGAGGAACGGCACACATGAAAACGTGGGGAATGGACAAGCCACGTGACCTGGAGCCGCTCACTAAACATATCCGCGCAGGTCACATGACTTCACGTGGCCCGTTTGCCCCCCACCAGTGCTCACCCCTCTCAATCTACATTCCTGTCGTGCATGAATGGAATGCATTTTTGGCCCGTGTGAAAAAAGAGTGGATATCTCGGTGGGGGTGTAGGGGATGGTTTTCGAAAATTTGACAAAAAAATCGCGGCGAATACCCTCCCCCTGTGCCCTCATACCCATTCTGTCACTCTCTCCCTCTTGTTCCTCCTCTACACGTCACCACCGCATTACGTTGCTCTATGGAACATGTTAATCCACGCTTAAAATGGCGTTTCTTAACAAGCTCGGCAAGTAAAGTGAATTTTGGAATCTCAGAGGCTGTGTTCCGTTCAGGGGTTGCCCCATTGCCACTACTTTAGTTTGAGGGATATAGCCCAGGCGGAGGGAACCCCATCAATAAAAAGTCGTTCTAGACCCTCAGCCCCATATTCAGAGCCCCTCCCCACTTTCCATGTATATCCTTTCGCCTGTGGCACGTCTCCTCTCCATCTTCCATTTAACTCTGACTTTTTCACACGCTCATTTTTCCATGGCCTGCGTGCCCTAACCTCGGAGAAGCCCAAAACCGGCATAACGCAAAAGTCTCTTTCGAATTCCGCACAAGCAAAACCTCCTTTCGCTTCTCGCCAGTTGTACTCTCGTTGCACTGAAAACACGTTTGCTTGGCGACAGAAAAATGAGTGAGTACTGCCAGCGAAACGAAGCTCCATAGAGGGCGATCGCACACAGACCCAGACGCCCACAGCACGTCGGACAACGCCAAATACCTCGGATTTGGAGCCCTGATCTTGAACACGTTACATTGAGAGGTACACGCTGACACGACCAGTGAGATGGCCCCTCAGACTGATGACACAGATCGAGAAGCAGACAGAGAGGGGTGGTAGCGGGCCAGCAGAGCACTCTACGAGGGCACCGGTGTCTCTACCACTGCCCTCACGCGCTCGACTGTCGTCGGCCCCCCGATTTGACCCCTGATCTACGCGTCGCGTACGACAAAACGTGGCAGATTCGGGCGAAATCAACGGGAAACCGACGCAAACACCCAGTAATCAGACAACACGATCCGCGCGATCACAATGATACCCTTGATCCGTCTGTGCCGTTACTGTGTCGCTTGATCCGTGCTGTTCCGTTCCATCACGTCCACTTACAGGGGTGTATGGTACGACTTGTGCCACATGGTACGACAAAACCGGAGTCACAAAAAACCGAGTCAGGATACCATCCCTAGATCACACCACCAATGTGACACTCCAATCTCGCATACTAACCCAGGCGCCGTTCCTATTGAATTCAACGTCCCCTCTGTGGACCGACCCTTTGGTATCTACCTCTGGGCCATCTTTGACCAGGCCTGGGAGAAGCTGTTCGGCTGGCCCGCCTCCTCGTTCATTTTCCAGCGAAATGACCCCAACATCCCCTTCTCCTCCACCCCTCCCGTCATCATCGCCATCATTGTGTACTACATTGTCATCTTTGGCGGCCGAGAGGTGATGCGAAACCTGTCTCCCATCCGACTCAACTGGCTCTTCCAGATCCACAACATCTTCCTGACCCTCCTGTCCGGTATGCTCCTGCTCCTGCTCGTCGAGCAGCTGTTCCCCATCATTGTGCGACAGGGTATTCTGTACGCCATCTGTGATTACGGATCCTGGACCCAGCCCATTGTCTTCTGCTACTACCTCAACTACCTGACCAAGTACTTTGAGCTGATCGACACCGTCTTCCTGGTGCTGCGAAAGAAGAAGCTGACTTTCCTGCACACCTACCACCACGGTGCCACCGCCCTGCTGTGCTACACCCAGCTCATTGGTAAGACCTCCGTCTCTTGGGTCCCCATCACCCTCAACCTGTTCGTCCACGTTGTCATGTACTTCTACTACTTCCTGGCCGCGCGAGGTATCCGAGTGTGGTGGAAGGAGTGGGTCACCCGACTGCAGATCATCCAGTTCGTCATCGATCTTGGATTCGTCTACTTTGCCTCTTACACCTACTTCACCTCCACCTACTGGCCCTGGATGCCCAACATGGGCTCTTGTGCCGGTGAGGAGTTTGCTGCCATCTACGGCTGTGGTCTGCTGACCTCTTACCTCTTCCTCTTCATTGCCTTCTACATCAACTCGTACCGAAAGCCCGCCTCCAAGGGTCCTTCCAAGCCCGTTGTTGCTGTCGATGGCCCTGTTGGCGGCGTCAACGCCCAGACTGGTGCTTCCCGAGGCCAGACCACTACCCGATCTCGACGAGCATAAAGAGGGGTATGAACAGTGATACAAAAAAAGCAGTCTTTACTGTAGTAGATTAGATAATATATGCTCTTTAAATAAGGACCCACTGGTGCTGGATTCACACTCACTATTCTAACTCTTACCATTCAATGACAATGGGAGACAAATCTATTGATAACTCCTCCAAAGCGATCGATCTTTAGACCTGACAAAGTGAGGATCTGATATGAGACAAATACGCGTACTTGTACCGACGAGAGAATGAAGTTGTAAGTATGTCTGGAGAAGACCACCATGGTGGGTCTATTGATCTTATATCATTGATACTCTGCAGCAACCTTCTGAATTAGTCGTCTGTGCATTCCTAATGATACCAAGATGAAAGTTGAAAGAGGCTATAGATAAAACGCACACCACGATAGTCAATGTTTCTTGTATGAAACAGTATGTAAATATTAGAAGTCACACGAGCTGTCAAGAGAAGCCTATTAAGAATATGAGGGAACACTATGAGGAAGTACATATCGATGTCACCCAACACTACGTATACTCTCATTCTTCCATAAACGGGTAGCAGAACCCCTGACATTGCCACCCTTACGCCACTGTTGCTGTTGAAATTCTACACCGTCTCTGTAACTTACAGTCGGTATAAGTTGACCAGCGCCGTTTGATTCAAAGTTGATCTTCACATTGATTAGGTGCGGTTTGCTGTGAGGGTGCAGGCAATTGGGTGAGCCCTGGGTCCCAAATACGAGGTTGCTCAAGATAAAGAGATCAGCTAAAAGGTACTTGAACATTGGTGACTACTACTGCCCCTTCAGAATCAGTTTCTGAAGTGCACATGTTTCTCTAACACCTACTTCACAAGAGTTTCTCTCGTTTAGATTAAAGTACGAATTGAGTTGGAGAACTATTTGGAAAAGTGGGCCCTTTGATATGAGAGAGGGATTTTGTTCATTTGTTTGCGTAATACTTTGGGATGGATTGCTTTGTGTCAACCTAATCCAAACTTCCTTCTCTTTAGTGAGCGTGTGACCTTCATTTCAACACGGCATCATCCAAGGTGGATACAGTTCAACGGTCGTGAAGAAGTTGGGAAGCTGAAGCTGATAAGAAGTATCGTAGTAGATCACTACAATCTGCAGATTACACTCAATTGAGTCTTACAGCTACCTGTACAATCATTGTGAGCAATCGGATTTTTCTCCTCTCGTAAGATCTCAAAGGGAGAAGTCCTGAGACCCTACGTGACTCGTTAATCTTACTGCTATGGAAGAAGGGCTTAGATAATTATCTGATCCAAGTGCCGTTTCCAAAGAGTGTCAATTGAAAGAGTTACTGCGATCTCCACGGAAAGTCAGTTTTTGTCGACTCACTGCTGCTCTCATTTGGCTGTAATCGTCTCCTGTGGTTGAGACACTGTTCATGCAGCACACAGAACGACTCAGAATCCTCCTACTCCATGACTCACGAAGATATAACTCTGAGAGACTCAAAATGGTGAGACATTAAACGTTAGACGTTACATCTAATCAGTTAGGATTCCGAGATTGATCTGATAAAAGTAACTTCACTCAGAAGCTATACGCTCCAGAGTTAACTATGCCCACTCCAAGAGAGCAATATGCTGTCCCTTAGGATTCTATTTAAACAGTACCAATTCAGGTCAATTGGATCCAAAAAAACAAGTGCAATGCTCTTTTCAACTCTTCTCCTTTCTTCTTTGGCAGCTACAGCTCTTGCAGCCCCTGCTCCTGCAAAGGTGGTGGCTTTGCCTGTCACTAGACACCACAACACCACCCACCACTCTCACCACGAGAAGAGGTCTTCTACTTATCAGATCCCCATCACCAACAAGGAGTACTACTACTCTGTTGCTCTTTCTCTGGGAACTCCTGCCCAGGACTTCAATGTTATCCTGGATACTGGATCTTCTGATCTCTGGGTGTTCGCTTCTAATGCCACTGAGTGCGAGAACCACGCCTGTGACTTCACTGGCAAGTTCAATGCCCTCGACTCGTCCACCTACCATTTCATTGGCAACAACTACTCCATCGAGTATGTTTCTGGTGATAATGCTACTGGTAACTGGGGAACTGACACTCTGGAAATCGGTCCTGTGAAGCTTGAAAACCTCAGATTCGCAGCTGTCACCCATACTTCTGCCCAGAGCGGTATTCTTGGACTGTCTCTTCCTGGATCTGAGTCGGTTGTCTTTGTCAAGAACGAATATCCCAACTTCCCTGACCAGCTTGTCAGCCAGGGCTGGATTGACCGAACTGTTTACTCTCTGTACCTGAACTCCATCAATGCTACCGAAGGAACTCTGCTGCTTGGAGGTATTGACCACGCCAAGTACTCTGGTACTCTGGAGGTTCTTGACTTGGCTGACCATGATGACTTCTCTGTTCCTTACAGCGACGTCTCCTGGAACGGAAACTCTTACGGACGGGCCAATGCTGCTGTCTTCGACTCTGGAACCTCGTACATCTACATGCCCAATGATGTCTTTTACGGCCTTTCAAGTGACATCAACCTCAATGAGACTACCAATGCTGACACAAATCTCCAGTACATTCCCTGTGATGCTGGTATCAGTGTTGATGTGACTTTCGGGAACACTGATATCACTCTTGGACCCGATCAGCTCATTCTCCATCTCTCTGAGATCCTTGATGATAAGAACCAGACAGAGTGTGTCTTTGGTATCCAGTCTACTGACTACTCCAGTGACAACATTCTGTTTGGAGATGTGTTCCTGCGATCCGTGTATGCTGTTTATGATCTTGACAACTACCAGGTTGGAGTCGCTCAGGCTGTCTACACTGATAAGACCAACATTGTTGCCATTGGTGTCAATGATAACATCTAACGAAGTAACGACTTGTGGTAATGAATTATGACTTCAAATGTAGCAAAAACAGACTGTAGAAATTTGAAATAAAAAAAGTGTTGACTAATAGAGGAATTAAACCCCCATGATTTCCTTTTATAAGGCCATCGTCAGTCCCGAAGAACAATGACATGGACAGGAATTGAACCTGCAACCCTTCGATTACAACGAAAAGCTGGAGTCGAAAGCTCTACCATTGAGCCACCACATCAACACGGTGATTTTGTAACAGATCATCAGGTGGATGCTGACTACGCAGACCCACGTGATCTGAGGCCCGGCTCTCCTAACATAACGGTATGGAGTTCTTGAGTCTTGA